>CM062504.1:1288717-1381217 GCA_031479575.1 Coregonus ussuriensis | reverse complement strand
AGGACTAAATGAAAGATATGTGATCCGCTGGATACTGTCGTGAGTCTACCATCCTGCTAGTGGTTCACCGTACTGTACGCTATGGTCCTAATGCTACATTTGGAGATAACATACCTCAATCATTCACATTGGTTCAAAGCAACAAGGCACAGAAAAGTCCTGTTGTTAGAGAGGACTAGGCTAGAGGACCAGGCAGAGACAGTTCCCCACAGAGTAGAGTAGAGCAGAGTATAGAAACCCCCCAGAGTAGAGTAGAGTAGAGAAACCCCCCAGAGTAGAGTAGAGAAACCCCCCCAGAGTAGAGTAGAGTAGAGAAACCCCCCAGAGTATAATAATATATAATATAATAAATAATAGAGTATAGGCATGTGGTTACACATTCAATGGGATGTAGTGGGACGAGTTTCTGAGGAGTAGGTCTGGTCACTTTAAGGAAAACTGTGAAAATACTCCACCACACAATGTAGACAGTTAAAAAGACAGTATGTGTTTAGAGTAGAGTAGAGAAACCCCCCAGAGTAGAGCAGAGTAGATTAGAGAAACCCCCCAGAGTAGAGTAGATTAGAGAAACCCCCCAGAGTAGAGCAGAGTAGAGTAGAGAAACCCCCCCAGAGTAGAGTAGAGAAACCCCCCAGAGTAGAGTAGAGTAGAGTAGAGAAACCCCCCAGAGTAGAGTAGAGAAACCCCCCAGAGTAGAGTAGAGTAGAGAAACCCCCAGAGTAGAGTAGATTAGAGAAACCCCCCAGAGTAGAGTAGATTAGAGAAACCCCCCAGAGTAGAGTAGAGTAGAGAAACCCACCAGAGTAGAGTAGATTAGAGAAACACCCCAGAGTAGAGTAGAGAAACCCCCCAGAGTAGAGTAGATTAGAGAAACCCCCCAGAGTAGAGTAGAGAAACCCCCAGAGTAGAGTAGGGAAACCCCCCAGAGTAGAGTAGATTAGAGAAACCCCCCAGAGTAGAGTAGAGTAGAGAAACCCCCCAGAGTAGAGTAGATTAGAGAAACCCCCCAGAGTAGAGTAGAGAAACCCCCCAGAGTAGAGTAGAGTAGAGAAACCCCCCAGAGTAGAGTAGATTAGAGAAACCCCCCAGAGTAGAGTAGATTAGAGAAACCCCCCAGAGTAGAGTAGATTAGAGAAACCCCCCAGAGTAGAGTAGAGTAGAGAAACCCCCCAGAGTAGAGTAGATTAGAGAAACCCCCCAGAGTAGAGTAGAGTAGAGAAACCCCCCAGAGTAGAGTACATTAGAGAAACCCCCCAGAGTAGAGTAGAGAAACCCCCCAGAGTAGAGCAGATTAGAGAAACCCCCCAGAGTAGAGTAGATTAGAGAAACCCCCCAGAGTAGAGTAGATTAGAGAAACCCCCCAGAGTAGAGTAGAGAAACCCCCCAGAGTAGAGTAGAGAAACCCCCCAGAGTAGAGTAGATTAGAGAAACCCCCCAGAGTAGAGTAGAGTAGAGAAACCCCCCAGAGTAGAGTAGTTTAGAGAAACCCCCCAGAGTAGAGTAGAGTAGAGAAACCCCCCAGAGTAGAGTAGAGTAGAGTAGAGAAACCCCCCAGAGTAGAGTAGATTAGAGAAACTCCCCAGAGTAGAGTAGAGTAGAGAAACCCCCATGGTAGAGTAGATTAGAGAAACCCCCCAGAGTAGAGCAGAGTAGAGTAAAGAAACCCCCCAGAGTAGAGTAGATTAGAGAAACTCCCCAGAGCAGAGTAGAGTAGAGAAACCCCCCCCAGAGTAGAGTAGAGAAACCCCCCAGAGTAGAGCAGAGTAGAGTAGAGAACCCCCCAGAGTAGAGTAGAGTAGAGTAGAGAAACCCCCCAGAGTAGAGTAGAGAAACCCCCCAGAGTAGAGTAGATTAGAGAAACCCCCCAGAGTAGAGTAGAGTAGAGAAACCCCCCAGAGTAGAGTAGAGTAGAGAAACCCCCCAAAGCAGAGTAGAGTAGAGAAACACCCCAGAGTAGAGTAGAGAAACCCCCCAGAGTAGAGTAGAGAAACCCCCCAGAGTAGAGTAGAGTAGAGAAACCCCCCAGAGTAGAGTAGAGAAACCCCCCCAGAGTAGAGTAGAGTAGAGAAACCCCCCAGAGTAGAGTAGAGAAACCCCCCAGAGTAGAGCAGAGTAGATTAGAGAAACCCCCCAGAGTAGAGCAGAGTAGATTAGAGAAACCCCCCAGAGTAGAGCAGAGTAGAGTAGAGAAACCCCCCCAGAGTAGAGTAGAGAAACCCCCCAGAGTAGAGTAGAGTAGAGTAGAGAAACCCCCCAGAGTAGAGTAGAGAAACCCCCCAGAGTAGAGTAGAGTAGAGAAACCCCCAGAGTAGAGTAGATTAGAGAAACCCCCCAGAGTAGAGTAGATTAGAGAAACCCCCCAGAGTAGAGTAGATTAGAGAAACCCCCCAGAGTAGAGTAGAGTAGAGAAACCCCCCAGAGTAGAGTAGTTTAGAGAAACCCCCCAGAGTAGAGTAGAGTAGAGAAACCCCCCAGAGTAGAGTAGAGTAGAGAAACCCCCCAGAGTAGAGTAGATTAGAGAAACTCCCCAGAGTAGAGTAGAGTAGAGAAACCCCCCAGAGTAGAGTAGAT
This sequence comes from Coregonus ussuriensis, assembly GCA_031479575.1. Taxonomy (NCBI): domain Eukaryota; kingdom Metazoa; phylum Chordata; class Actinopteri; order Salmoniformes; family Salmonidae; genus Coregonus; species Coregonus ussuriensis. Next base: position 1,378,646 of record CM062504.1, on the reverse strand, counting down.
TAGAGAAACCCCCCAGAGTAGAGCAGAGTAGAGTAGAGAAACCCCCCCCCAGAGTAGAGTAGAGAAACCCCCCAGAGTAGAGCAGAGTAGAGTAGAGAACCCCCCAGAGTAGATTAGAGTAGAGTAGAGAAACCCCCCAGAGTAGAGTAGAGTAGAGAAACCCCCCAGAGTAGAGTAGATTAGAGAAACCCCCCAGAGTAGAGTAGATTAAAGAAACCCCCCAGAGTGGAGTAGATTAGAGAATCCCCCCATAGTAGAGTAGAGAAACCCCCCAGAGTAGAGTAGAGAAACCCCCCAGAGTAGAGTAGATTAGAGAAATCCCCCAGAGTAGAGTAGAGTAGAGAAACCCCCCAGAGTAGAGTAGAGAAACCCCCCAGAGTAGAGCAGAGTAGAGTAGAGAAACCCCCCCAGAGTAGAGTAGAGAAACCCCCCAGAGTAGAGCAGAGTAGAGTAGAGAACCCCCCAGAGTAGAGTAGAGTAGAGTAGAGAAACCCCCCAGAGTAGAGTAGAGAAACCCCCCAGAGTAGAGTAGAGAAACCCCCCAGAGTAGAGTAGATTAAAGAAAGCCCCCAGAGTGGAGTAGATTAGAGAAACCCCCCAGAGTAGAGTAGAGTAGAGAAATCCCCCAAGAGTAGAGTAGAGAAACCCCCCAGAGTAGAGCAGAGTAGAGTAGAGAACCCCCCAGAGTAGAGTAGAGAAACCCCCCAGAGTAGAGTAGAGTAGAGAAACCCCCCAGAGTAGAATAGAGAAACCCCCCAGAGTAGAGTAGAGAAACCCCCAGAGTAGAGTAGAGAAACCCCCCAGAGTAGAGTAGAGAAACCCCCAGAGTAGAGTAGAGTAGAGAAACCCCCCAGAGTAGAGTAGAGTAGAGAAACCCCCCAGAGTAGAGTAGAGAAACCCCCCAGAGTAGAGTAGATTAGAGAAACCCCCCAGAGTAGAGTAGATTAGAGAAACCCCCCAGAGTAGAGTAGAGAAACCCCCCAGAGTAGAGCAGAGTAGAGTAGAGAAACCCCCAGAGTAGAGTAGAGAAACCCCCCAGAGTAGAGTAGAGAAACCCCCCAGAGTAGAGTAGAGTAGAGAAACCCCCGAGAGTAGAGTAGAGTAGAGAAACCCCCCAGAGTAGAGTAGAGAAACCCCCCAGAGTAGAGTAGATTAGAGAAACCCCCCAGAGTAGAGTAGATTAGAGAAACCCCCCAGAGTAGAGTAGAGAAACCCCCCAGAGTAGAGCAGATTAGAGTAGAGAAACCCCCCCAGAGTAGAGTAGAGAAACCCCCCAGAGTAGAGCAGAGTAGAGTAGAGAACCCCCCAGAGTAGAGTAGAGTAGAGAAACCACCCAGAGTAGAGTAGAGAAACCCCCCAGAGTAGAGTAGAGTAGAGAAACCCCCCAGAGTAGAGTAGAGTAGAGAAACCCCCCAGAGTAGAGTAGATTAGAGAAACCCCCCAGAGTAGAGTAGATTAAAGAAACCCCCCAGAGTGGAGTAGATTAGAGAATCCCCCCATAGTAGAGTAGAGAAACCCCCCAGAGTAGAGTAGAGAAACCCCCCAGAGTAGAGTAGATTAGAGAAATCCCCCAGAGTAGAGTAGAGTAGAGAAACCCCCCAGAGTAGAGTAGAGAAACCCCCCAGAGTAGAGTAGAGTAGAGTAGAGAAACCCCCCCAGAGTAGAGTAGAGAAACCCCCCAGAGTAGAGCAGAGTAGAGTAGAGAACCCCCCAGAGTAGAGTAGAGTAGAGTAGAGAAACCCCCCAGAGTAGAGTAGAGAAGCCCCCCAGAGTAGAGTAGAGAAATCCCCCAGAGTAGAGTAGATTAAAGAAAGCCCCCAGAGTGGAGTAGATTAGAGAAACCCCCCAGAGTAGAGTAGAGTAGAGAAATCCCCCAAGAGTAGAGTAGAGAAACCCCCCAGAGTAGAGCAGAGTAGAGTAGAGAACCCCCCAGAGTAGAGTAGAGAAACCCCCCAGAGTAGAGTAGAGTAGAGAAACCCCCCAGAGTAGAGTAGAGAAACCCCCCAGAGTAGAGTAGAGTAGAGAAACCCCCAGAGTAGAGTAGAGAAACCCCCCAGAGTAGAGTAGAGAAACCCCCCAGAGTAGAGTAGAGGAGAGAAACCCCCCAGAGTAGAGTAGAGTAGAGAAACCCCCCAGAGTAGAGTAGAGAAACCCCCCAGAGTAGAGTAGATTAGAGAAACCCCCCAGAGTAGAGCAGATTAGAGAAACCCCCCAGAGTAGAGTAGAGAAACCCCCCAGAGTAGAGCAGAGTAGAGTAGAGAAACCCCCAGAGTAGAGTAGAGAAACCCCCGAGAGTAGAGAAACCCCCCAGAGTAGAGTAGAGTAGAGAAACCCCCCAGAGTAGAGTAGAGTAGAGAAACCCCCCAGAGTAGAGTAGAGAAACCCCCCAGAGTAGAGCAGAGTAGAGTAGAGAAACCCCCCCAGAGTAGAGTAGAGAAACCCCCCAGAGTAGAGCAGAGTAGAGTAGAGAACCCCCCAGAGTAGAGTAGAGTAGAGTAGAGAAACCCCCCAGAGTAGAGTATAGAAACCCCCCAGAGTAGAGTAGATTAGAGAAACCCCCCAGAGTAGAGTAGATTAGAGAAACCCCCGAGAGTAGAGTAGAGTAGAGAAACCCCCCAGATTAGAGTAGAGTAGAGAAACCCCCGAGAGTAGAGTAGAGTAGAGAAACCCCCCAGAGTAGAGTAGAGTAGAGAAACCCCCCAGAGTAGAGTAGAGAAACCCCCCAGAGTAGAGTAGAGTAGAGAAACCCCCCAGAGTAGCGTAGAGTAGAGAAACCCCCCAGAGTAGAGTAGAGTAGAGAAACCCCCCAGAGTAGAGTAGAGTAGAGAAACCCCCCAGAGTAGAGTAGATTATAGAAACCCCCCAGAGTAGAGTAGAGTAGAGAAACCCCCCAGAGTAGAGTAGAGAAACCCCCCAGAGTAGATTAGAGAAACCCCCCAGAGTAGAGTAGAGTAGAGTAGAGAAACCCCCCCAGAGTAGAGTAGAGAACCCCCCCAGAGTAGAGTAGAGTAGAGTAGAGAAACCCCCCAGAGTAGAGTAGATTAAAGAAAGCCCCCAGAGTGGAGTAGATTAGAGAAACCCCCCCAGAGTAGAGTAGAGAAATCCCCCAAGAGTAGAGTAGAGAAACCCCCCAGAGTAGAGCAGAGTAGAGTAGAGAACCCCCCAGAGTAGAGTAGAGAAACCCCCCAGAGTAGAGTAGAGTAGAGAAACCCCCCAGAGTAGAGTAGAGTAGAGAAACCCCCCAGAGTAGAGTAGAGAAACCCCCCAGAGTAGAGTAGAGAAACCCCCCAGAGTAGAGTAGAGTAGAGAAACCCCCCAGAGTAGAGTAGATTAGAGAAACCCCCCAGAGTAGAGTAGATTAAAGAAACCCCCCAGAGTGGAGTAGATTAGAGAATCCCCCCATAGTAGAGTAGAGAAACCCCCCAGAGTAGAGTAGAGAAACCCCCCAGAGTAGAGTAGAGTAGAGAAACCCCCCAGAGTAGAGTAGAGTAGAGAAACCCCCCAGAGTAGAGTAGAGAAACTCCCCAGAGTATAGTAGAGAAACCCCCCCAGAGTAGAGTAGAGAAACCCCCCAGAGTAGAGTAGAGAAACCCCCCAGAGTAGAGTAGAGAAACCCCCCAGAGTAGAGTAGAGAAACCCCCTAGAGTAGAGTAGAGTAGAGAAACCCCCTAGAGTAGAGTAGAGTAGAGAAACCCCCTAGAGTAGAGTAGAGTAGAGAAACCCCCCAGAGTAGAGTAGAGAAACTCCCCAGAGTATAGTAGAGAAACCCCCCCAGAGTAGAGTAGAGAAACCCCCCAGAGTAGAGTAGAGAAACCCCCCAGAGTAGAGTAGAGAAACCCCCCAGAGTAGAGTAGAGAAACCCCCTAGAGTAGAGTAGAGTAGAGAAACCCCCTAGAGTAGAGTAGAGTAGAGAAACCCCCTAGAGTAGAGTAGAGTAGAGAAACCCCCTAGAGTAGAGTAGAGAAACCCCCCAGAGTAGAGTAGAGAAACCCCCCAGAGTAGAGTAGAGAAACCCCCCAGAGTAGAGCTAGAGAAACCCCCCCAGAGTAGAGTAGAGAAACCCCCCCAGAGTAGAGTAGAGAAACCCCCCAGAGTAGAGTAGAGAAACCCCCCAGAGTAGAGTAGAGAAACCCCCCAGAGTAGAGTAGAGTAGAGAAACCCCCCAGAGTAGATTAGAGAAACCCCCCAGAGTAGAGTAGAGTAGAGAAACCCCCAGAGTAGAGTAGAGAAATCCCCCAGAGTAGAGTAGAGAAACCCCCCAGAGTAGAGTAGAGAAACCCCCCAGAGTAGAGTAGAGAAACCCCCCAGAGTAGAGTAGAGTAGAGAAACCCCCTAGAGTAGAGTAGAGAAACCCCCCAGAGTAGAGTAGAGAAACCCCCCAGAGTAGAGTAGAGAAACCCCCCAGAGTAGAGTTAGAGAAACCCCCCAGAGTAGAGTAGAGTAGAGAAACCCCCTAGAGTAGAGTAGAGAAACCCCCTAGAGTAGAGTAGAGAAACCCCCCAGAGTAGAGTAGAGAAACCCCCAGGTAGAGTAGAGTAGAGAAACCCCCAGAGTAGAGTAGAGAAACCCCCAGAGTAGAGTAGAGTAGAGAAACCCCCCAGAGTAGAGTAGAGAAACCCCCCCAGAGTAGAGTAGAGTAGAGAAACCCCCCAGAGTAGAGTAGAGAAGAACCCCCCAGAGTAGAGTAGAGAAACCCCCCAGAGTAGAGTAGAGAAACCCCCAGAGTAGAGAGTAGAGAAACCCCCCAGAGTAGAGTAGAGAAACCCCCCAGAGTAGAGTAGAGGACAACCCCCCAGAGTAGAGTAGAGAAACCCCCCAGAGTAGAGTAGAGTAGAGAAACCCCCCAGAGTAGAGTAGAGAAACCCCCAGAGTAGAGTAGAGTAGAGAAACCCCCCAGAGTAGAGTAGAGAAACCCCCCAGAGTAGAGTAGAGTAGAGAAACCCCCCAGAGTAGAGTAGATTAGAGAAACCCCCCAGAGTAGAGTAGAGAAACCCCCCAGAGTAGAGTAGATTAGAGAAACCCCCCAGAGTAGAGTAGAGTAGAGAAACCCCCCAGAGTAGAGTAGAGCAGAGAATCCCCCCAGAGTAGAGTAGAGTAGAGAAACCCCCCAGAGTAGAGTAGAGTAGAGAAACCCCCCAGAGTAGAGTAGAGAAACCCCCCAGAGTAGAGTAGAGAAACCCCCAGAGTAGAGTAGAGTAGAGAAACCCCCCAGAGCAGAGCAGAGAAACCCCCCAGAGTAGAGCAGAGAATCCCCCCAGAGTAGAGTAGAGTAGAGAAACCCCCCAGAGCAGAGTAGAGAAACCCCCCAGAGTAGAGTAGAGTAGAGAAACCCCCCAGAGTAGAGCAGAGCAGAGAAACCCCCCAGAGTAGAGTAGAGAAACCCCCCAGAGTAGAGTAGAGAAACCCCCCAGAGTAGAGTAGAGAAACCCCCCAGAGTAGAGTAGAGTAGAGAAACCCCCCAGAGTAGAGTAGAGAAACCCCCCAGAGTAGAGTAGAGAAACCCCCAGAGTAGAGTAGAGTAGAGAAACCCCCCAGAGCAGAGCAGAGAAACCCCCCAGAGTAGAGCAGAGAATCCCCCCAGAGTAGAGTAGAGTAGAGAAACCCCCCAGAGTAGAGTAGAGAAACCCCCCAGAGTAGAGTAGAGAAACCCCCAGAGTAGAGTAGAGTAGAGAAACCCCCCAGAGCAGAGCAGAGAAACCCCCCAGAGTAGAGCAGAGAATCCCCCCAGAGTAGAGTAGAGTAGAGAAACCCCCCAGAGCAGAGTAGAGAAACCCCCCAGAGTAGAGTAGAGTAGAGAAACCCCCCAGAGTAGAGCAGAGCAGAGAAACCCCCCAGAGTAGAGTAGAGTAGAGAAACCCCCCAGAGTAGAGTAGAGAAACCCCCCAGAGTAGAGTAGAGAAACCCCCCAGAGTAGAGTAGAGAAACCCCCCAGAGTAGAGCAGAGAATCCCCCCAGAGTAGAGTAGAGTAGAGAAACCCCCCAGAGTAGAGTAGAGAAACCCCCCAGAGTAGAGTAGAGAAACCCCCCAGAGTAGAGTAGAGAAACCCCCAGAGTAGAGTAGAGTAGAGAAACCCCCCAGAGCAGAGCAGAGAAACCCCCCAGAGTAGAGCAGAGAATCCCCCCAGAGTAGAGTAGAGTAGAGAAACCCCCCAGAGCAGAGTAGAGAAACCCCCCAGAGTAGAGTAGAGTAGAGAAACCCCCCAGAGTAGAGCAGAGCAGAGAAACCCCCCAGAGTAGAGTAGAGTAGAGAAACCCCCCAGAGTAGAGTAGAGAAACCCCCCAGAGTAGAGTAGAGAAACCCCCCAGAGTAGAGTAGAGAAACCCCCCAGAGTAGAGTAGAGAAACCCCCCAGAGTAGAGTAGAGTAGAGTAGAGAAACCCCCCAGAGCAGAGTAGAGAAACCCCCCAGAGTAGAGCAGAGAATCCCCCCAGAGTAGAGTAGAGTAGAGAAACCCCCCAGAGCAGAGTAGAGAAACCCCCCAGAGTAGAGTAGAGTAGAGAAACCCCCCAGAGTAGAGCAGAGCAGAGAAACCCCCCAGAGTAGAGTAGAGTAGAGAAACCCCCCAGAGTAGAGTAGAGAAACCCCCCAGAGTAGAGTAGAGAAACCCCCCAGAGTAGAGTAGAGAAACCCCCCAGAGTAGAGCAGAGAATCCCCCCAGAGTAGAGTAGAGTAGAGAAACCCCCCAGAGTAGAGTAGAGAAACCCCCCAGAGTAGAGTAGAGAAACCCCCCAGAGTAGAGTAGAGAAACCCCCAGAGTAGAGTAGAGTAGAGAAACCCCCCAGAGCAGAGCAGAGAAACCCCCCAGAGTAGAGCAGAGAATCCCCCCAGAGTAGAGTAGAGTAGAGAAACCCCCCAGAGCAGAGTAGAGAAACCCCCCAGAGTAGAGTAGAGTAGAGAAACCCCCCAGAGTAGAGCAGAGCAGAGAAACCCCCCAGAGTAGAGTAGAGTAGAGAAACCCCCCAGAGTAGAGTAGAGAAACCCCCCAGAGTAGAGTAGAGAAACCCCCCAGAGTAGAGTAGAGAAACCCCCCAGAGTAGAGTAGAGTAGAGAAACCCCCCAGAGTAGAGTAGAGAAACCCCCCAGAGTAGAGTAGAGTAGACAAACCCCCCAGAGTAGAGTAGAGAAACCCCCAGAGTAGAGTAGAGTAGAGAAACCCCCCAGAGCAGAGTAGAGAAACCCCCCAGAGTAGAGTAGAGTAGAGAAACCCCCCAGAGTAGAGTAGAGAAACCCCCCAGAGTAGAGTAGAGAAACCCCCCAGAGTAGAGTAGAGAAACCCCCCAGAGTAGAGTAGAGTAGAGAAACCCCCCAGAGTAGAGTAGAGAAACCCCCCAGAGTAGAGTAGAGTAGAGAAACCCCCCAGAGTAGAGTAGAGAAACCCCCAGAGTAGAGTAGAGTAGAGAAACCCCCCAGAGCAGAGCAGAGAAACCCCCCAGAGTAGAGTAGAGTAGAGAAACCCCCCAGAGTAGAGTAGAGAAACCCCCCAGAGTAGAGTAGAGAAACCCCCCAGAGTAGAGTAGAGTAGAGAAACCCCCCAGAGTAGAGTAGAGTAGAGAAACCCCCCAGAGTAGAGTAGAGAAACCCCCCAGAGTAGAGTAGAGTAGAGAAACCCCCCAGAGTAGAGTAGAGAAACCCCCCAGAGTAGAGTAGAGTAGAGAAACCCCCAGAGTAGAGTAGAGAAACCCCCCAGAGTAGAGTAGAGTAGAGAAACCCCCCAGAGTAGAGTAGAGAAACCCCCCAGAGTAGAGTAGAGAAACCCCCAAAATCATCTACAAAAAGCAAACCACCCTAAAGCCACAGTTTGACCAGCAGTTTTTCATTATCACAATTCATAATTGAAACAACTATTCAAACAACGTCAAACTATTGCTGTGACAAATAAAAGACCCATATACAGTGGGGGAAAAAAGTATTTAGTCAGCCACCAATTGTGCAAGTTCTCCCACTTAAAAATATGAGAGAGGCCTGTAATTTTCATCATAGGTACACGGCAACTATGACAGACAGAATGAGGATAATTTTTTCTCCAGAAAATCACATTGTAGGATTTTTAATGAATTTATTTGCAAATTAGGGTGGAAAATAAGTATTTGGTCAATAACAAAAGTTTCTCAATACTTTGTTATATACCCTTTGTTGGCAATGACACAGGTCAAACGTTTTCTGTAAGTCTTCACAATGTTTTCACACACTGTTGCTGGTATTTTGGCCCATTCCTCCATGCAGATCTCCTCTAGAGCAGTGATGTTTTGGGGCTGTCGCTGGGCAATACGGACTTTCAACTCCCTCCAAAGATTTTCTATGGGGTTGAGATCTGGAGACTGGCTAGGCCACTCCAGGACCTTGAAATGCTTCTTACGAAGCCACTCCTTCGTTGCCCGGGCGGTGTGTTTGGGATCATTGTCATGCTGAAAGACCCAGCCACGTTTCATCTTCAATGCCCTTGCTGATGGAAGGAGGTTTTCACTCAAAATCTCACAATACATGGCCCCATTCATTCTTTCCTTTACACGGATCAGTCGTCCTGGTCCCTTTGTAGAAAAACAGCCCCAAAGCATGATGTTTCCACCCCCATGCTTCACAGTAGGTATGGTGTTCTTTGGATGCAACTCAGCATTCTTTGTCCTCCAAACACGACGAGTTGAGTTTTTACCAAAAAGTTCTATTTTGGTTTCATCTGACCATATGACATTCTCCCAATCCTCTTCTGGATCATCCAAATCCACTCTAGCAAACTTCAGACGGGCCTGGACATGTACTGGCTTAAGCAGGGGGACACGTCTGGCACTGCAGGATTTGAGTCCCTGGCGGCGTAGTGTGTTACTGATGGTAGGCTTTGTTACTTTGGTCCCAGCTCTCTGCAGGTCATTCACTAGGTCCCCCCGTGTGGTTCTGGGATTTTTGCTCACCGTTCTTGTGATCATTTTGACCCCACGGGGTGAGATCTTGCGTGGAGCCCCAGATCGAGGGAGATTATCAGTGGTCTTGTATGTCTTCCATTTCCTAATAATTGCTCCCACAGTTGATTTCTTCAAACCAAGCTGTTTACCTATTGCAGATACAGTCTTCCCAGCCTGGTGCAGGTCTACAATTTTGTTTCTGGTGTCCTTTGACAGCTCTTTGGTCTTGGCCATAGTGGAGTTTGGAGTGTGACTGTTTGAGGTTGTGGACAGGTGTCTTTTATACTGATAACAAGTTCAAACAGGTGCCATTAATACAGGTAACGAGTGGAGGACAGAGGAGCCTCTTAAAGAAGAAGTTACAGGTCTGTGAGAGCCAGAAATCTTGCTTGTTTGTAGGTGACCAAATACTTATTTTCCACCATAATTTGCAAATAAATTCATAAAAAATCCTACAATGTGATTTTCTGGAGAAAAAAAATCTCAATTTGTCTGTCATAGTTGCCGTGTACCTATGATGAAAATTACAGGCCTCTCTCATCTTTTTAAGTGGGAGAACTTGCACAATTGGTGGCTGACTAAATACTTTTTTCCCCCACTGTATATGAAAGAAAAGTATTGCCTTGCTGAAAACACTGTCCTCTCCTGTGCTGAAGACGCTCTCGGTGTCGCTGCCTGAGTCTCTGTGGAGAGTTGAGCTGCTGCTACTCACACTCTGACAGTCTGCAACCAGAACAACACAACAGGGCAACAGGTTAGAGATGGGAACAGAACAACACAACAGGGCAACAGGTTAGAGATGGGAACAGAACAACACAACAGGGCAACAGGTTAGAGATGGGAACAGAACAACACAACAGGGCAACAGGTTAGAGATGGGAACAGAACAACACAACAGGGCAACAGGTTAGAGATGGGAACAGAACAACACAACAGGGCAACAGGTTAGAGATGGGAACAGAACAACACAACAGGGCAACAGGTTAGAGATGGGAACAGAACAACACAACAGGGCAACAGGTTAGAGATGGGAACAGAACAACACAACAGGGCAACAGGTTAGAGATGGGAACAGAACAACACAACAGGGCAACAGGTTAGAGATGGGAACAGAACAACACAACAGGGCAACAGGTTAGAGATGGGAACAGAACAACACAACAGGGCAACAGGTTAGAGATGGGAACAGAACACAACAGGGCAACAGGTTAGAGATGGGAACAGAACAACACAACAGGGCAACAGGTTAGAGATGGGAACAGAACAACACAACAGGGCAACAGGTTAGAGATGGGAACAGAACAACACAACAGGGCAACAGGTTAGAGATGGGAACAGAACAACACAACAGGGCAACAGGTTAGAGATGGGAACAGAACAACACAACAGGGCAACAGGTTAGAGATGGGAACAGAACAACACAACAGGGCAACAGGTTAGAGATGGGAACAGAACAACACAACAGGGCAACAGGTTAGAGATGGGATCAGAACAACACAACAGGGCAACAGGTTAGAGATGGGAACAGAACAACACAACAGGGCAACAGGTTAGAGATGGGAACAGAACAACACAACAGGGCAACAGGTTAGAGATGGGAACAGAACAACACAACAGGGCAACAGGTTAGAGATGGGAACAGAACAACACAACAGGGCAACAGGTTAGAGATGGGAACAGAACAACACAACAGGGCAACAGGTTAGAGATGGGAACAGAACAACACAACAGGGCAACAGGTTAGAGATGGGAACAGAACAACACAACAGGGAAACAGGTTAGAGATGGGAACAGAACAACACAACAGGGCAACAGGTTAGAGATGGGAACAGAACAACACAACAGGACAACAGGTTAGAGATGGGAACAGAACAACACAACAGGGCAACAGGTTAGAGATGGGAACAGACAACCGTCATCAGAAGGTCATATTTATGCAGACAGGGGCATGTACAGACATCTTGTTATCCTTGAAAGAGGAACACCTGACACAGACGCAGAGCCACCAGCACAGTCGTCCTCTTTGCTGTATACTGTAAGAAAAGGACTGAGGTCTATCTAGAGGACTGAGGTCTATCTAGAGGACTGAGGTCTATCTAGAGGACTGAGATCTATCTAGTTTGAGAAACAGACGCCTCACTGGTCCTCAACTGGCAGCTTCATTAAATAGTTCCCGCAAAACACCAGTCTCAACGTCAACAGCGAAGAGGCGACTCCGGGATGCTGACCTTCTGCAGAGTTGCAAAGAAAAAGCCACATCTCAGCCTGTCTTACCTGAACAGACCTTCAGCCTGTCTTCCCTGAACAGACCTTCAGCCTGTCTTACCTGTTTGGTTGATGCTGTGTCTGTGGTCAGTGCTGGTGTGTGTCTGTGTGTGGGGAAGACGGCAGGGCTCAGGATAGACAGCCTCCTCCTCTCTGTGGATCTGACAACAGAAAGAGGTCGACAGGCAGTAAAGACAGTGGTTTAGACTCAAATCAAATCAAATCAAATTTTATTGGTCACATGCGCCGAATACAACAGGTGCAGACATTACAGTGAAATGCTTACTTACAGCCCTTAACCAACAGTGCATTTATTTTAACAAAAAAAGTAAAAATAAAACAACAACAAAAAAAGTGTTGAGAAAAAAAGAGCAGAAGTAAAATAAAATAACAGTAGGGAGGCTATATATACAGTAAAATAAAGTGACAGTAGGGAGGCTATATATACAATAAAATAAAGTGACAGTAGGGAGGCTATATATACAGGGGGGTACCGGTGCAGAGTCAATGTGCGGGGGCACCGGCTAGTTGAGGTAGTTGAGGTAATATGTACATGTGGGTAGAGTTAAAGTGACTATGCATAAATACTTAACAGAGTAGCAGCAGCGTAAAAGGATGGGGTGGGGGGGCAGTGCAAATAGTCCGGGTAGCCATGATTAGCTGTTCAGGAGTCTTATGGCTTGGGGGTAAAAGCTGTTGAGAAGTCTTTTGGACTCAGACCCATTCATGTGACTACTGTCTCCTGTCTCCTCCTGTTCAATACAGGACTATTGTGATGATAAACACCACTATTACAGATACTTCAAACAATAAGACAACCAGTATACTGATACTACTAACTATGGTAGAAAGACACTACTTAGTTATATATCTTTACACACAAATCCCAGGCCTATTAACAAAATACATTCATATTTATTTATCTTTTGTAAAGGTAAGTGAGAGTGAAGCAGGAGAGAGAGGAGAGAGAGGGGGAGAGAGAGAGAAAGAGAGAGAGAGAGAGAGAGAGAGAGAGGGGTGAGAGAGAGAGAGAGAGGGGGGATGGATGGAGAGGGAGAAAGAGAGAGAGAGAGAGAGAGAGAGAGAGAGAGAGAGAGAGAGAGAGAGAGAGAGAGAGAGAGAGAGAGAGAGAGAAAGAGAGAGAAAGAGAGAGAGAGAAGAAGAGAGCGAGAGAGAGAGCGAGAGAGAGAGAGAGAGACAGAGAGAGAGAGAGGGATGGGGAGAATGAGAAAGAGAGAGAGCAAGAAAGCAATAGAGGGAGAGAGAGAGAAAGAGAGAGAGAGAGAGAGAAGAGAGAGAGCAAGAGAGAGAGCGAGAGAGAGAGAGAGCGAGAGAGGGAGGGATGGATGGAGAGACAGAGAGAGAGAGAGACAGAGAGAGAGAGAGAGAGAGAGAGAGAGAGAGAGAGAGAGAGAGGGAGGGATGGATGGAGAGACAGAGAGAGAGAGAGAGAGAGAGAGAGAGAGAGAGAGAGAGAGAGAGAGAGAGAGAGAGAGAGAGAGAGAGAGAGAGAGAGAGAGAACGAATTGGCGAGGGCACTAGAACAGTTTGCAGCACCAGGCCTCACCCTACTAGAATCTGAAGTCAAATGTCTACTGTTTGCTGATGATCTGGTGCTTCTGTCCCCAACCAAGGAGGGCCTACAGCAGCACCTAGATCTTCTGCACAGATTCTGTCAGACCTGGGCCCTGACAGTAAATCTCAGTAAAGACAAAAATAATAGTGTTCCAAAAAAGGTCCAGTTGCCAGGACCACAAATACAAATTCCATCTAGACACCGTTGCCCTAGAGCACACAAAAAACTATAAATACCTTGGCCTAAACATCAGCGCCACAGGTAACTTCCACAAAGCTGTGAACGATCTGAGAGACAAGGCAAGAAGGACCTTCTACGCCATCAAAACGAACATAAAATTTGACATACCAATTAGGATCTGGCTAAAAATACTTGAATCAGTTATAGAACCCATTGCCCTTTATGGTTGTGAGGTCTGGGGTCCGCTCACCAACCAATAATTCACAAAATGGGACAAACACCAAATTGAGACTCTGCATGCAGAATTCTGCGAAAATATCCTCAGTGTACAACGTAAAACACAAAATAATGCATGCAGAGCAGAATTAGGTCGATACCCGCTAATTATCAAAATCCAGAAAAGAGCCGTTAAATTCTATAACCACTTAAAAGGAAGCCATTCCCAAACCTTCCATAACAAAGCCATCACCTACAGAGAGATGAACTTGGAGAAGAGTCCCCTAAGTAAGCTGGTCCTGGGGCTCTGTTCACAAACACAAACTGACCCCACAGAGCCCCAGGACAGCAACACAATTAGACCCCAACCAAATCATGAGAAAACAAAACGATAATTACTTGACACATTGGAAAGAATTAACAAAAAAACAGAGCAAACTAGAATGCTATTTGGCCCTAAACAGAGAGTACACAGTGGCAGAATACCTGACCACTGCGACTGACCCAAAATTAAGGAAAGCTTTGACTATGTACAGACTCTGTGAGCATAGCCTTGCTATTGAGAAAGGCCGCCGTAGGCAGACCTGGCTCTCAAGAGAAGACAGGCTATGTGCACACTGCCCACAAAATGAGGTGGAAACTGAGCTGCACTTCCTAACCTCCTGCCAAATGTATGACCATATTAGAGACACATATTTCCCTCAGATTACACAGATCCACAAAGAATTCGAAAACAAACCCAATTTTGATAAACTCCCATATCTACTGGGTGAAATACCACAGTGTGCCATCACAGCAGCAAGATTTGTGACCTGTTGCCACAAGAAAAGGGCAACCAGTGAAGAACAAACACCATTGTAAATACAACCCATATTTATGTTTATTTATTTTCCCATTTGTACTTTAACTATTTGCACATTGTTACAACACTGTATATAGACATAATATGACATTTGAAATGTCTTTATTCTTTTGAAACTTCCGAGTGTAATGTTTACTGTTAATATTTAATGTTTATTTCACTTTTGTTTACTATCTACTTCACTTGCTTTAGCAATGTTAACATAAGTTTCCCATGCCAATAAAGCCCTTACATTTAAATTGAATTGAGAGAAAGAGAGAGAGCAAGAGAGGGAGACAGAGGAAGGGGCCACAATCTACGGAGTGGCGCTTGTAGCCTCCTTAAGACACGTTGATCTACGGAGTGGCGCTTGTAGCCTCCTTAAGACACGTTGATCTACGGAGTGGAGCATGTAGCCCCCTTAAGACACGTTGATCTACGGAGTGGAGCATGTAGCCCCCTTAAGACACGTTGATCTACGGAGTGGAGCATGTAACCCCCTTAAGACACGTTGATCTACGGAGTGGAGCATGTAGCCCCCTTAAGACACGTTGATCTACGGAGTGGAGCATGTAGCCCCCTTAAGACACGTTGATCTACGGAGTGGAGCATGTAGCCCCCTTAAGACACGTTGATCTACGGAGTGGAGCATGTAGCCCCCTTAAGACATGTTGATCTACGGAGTGGAGCTTGTAGCCCCCTTAAGACACGTTGATCTACGGAGTGGAGCATGTAGCCCCCTTAAGACACATTGATCTACGGAGTGGAGCATGTAGCCCCCTTAAGACACGTTGATCTACGGAGTGGAGCATGTAGCCCCCTTAAGACATGTTGATCTACGGAGTGGAGCTTGTAGCCTCCTTAAGACACGTTGATCTACGGAGTGGCGCTTGTAGCCTCCTTAAGACACGTTGATCTACGGAGTGGAGCATGTAGCCCCCTTAAGACACGTTGATCTACGGAGTGGAGCATGTAGCCCCCTTAAGACACGTTGATCTACGGAGTGGAGCATGTAACCCCCTTAAGACACGTTGATCTACGGAGTGGAGCATGTAGCCCCCTTAAGACACGTTGATCTACGGAGTGGAGCATGTAGCCCCCTTAAGACACGTTGATCTACGGAGTGGAGCATGTAGCCCCCTTAAGACACGTTGATCTACGGAGTGGAGCATGTAGCCCCCTTAAGACACGTTGATCTACGGAGTGGAGCTTGTAGCCCCCTTAAGACACGTTGATCTACGGAGTGGAGCATGTAGCCCCCTTAAGACATGTTGATCTACGGAGTGGAGCTTGTAGCCCCCTTAAGACACGTTGATCTACGGAGTGGAGCATGTAGCCCCCTTAAGACACATTGATCTACGGAGTGGAGCATGTAGCCCCCTTAAGACACGTTGATCTACGGAGTGGAGCATGTAGCCCCCTTAAGACACGTTGATCTACGGAGTGGAGCATGTAACCCCCTTAAGACACGTTGATCTACGGAGTGGAGCATGTAGCCCCCTTAAGACACGTTGATCTACGGAGTGGAGCATGTAGCCCCCTTAAGACACGTTGATCTACGGAGTGGAGCATGTAGCCCCCTTAAGACACGTTGATCTACGGAGTGGAGCATGTAGCCCCCTTAAGACACGTTGATCTACGGAGTGGAGCATGTAACCCCCTTAAGACACGTTGATCTACGGAGTGGAGCATGTAGCCCCCTTAAGACACGTTGATCTACGGAGTGGAGCATGTAGCCCCCTTAAGACACGTTGATCTACGGAGTGGAGCATGTAGCCCCCTTAAGACACGTTGATCTACGGAGTGGAGCATGTAGCCCCCTTAAGACGGTGCATAGACCACAGAGACATAAAAGACCGTTGGACACTGCAGCATGTGACAATGAACACTACACCAAGCTATATACAGAACATACATCCTGATGGACAGCGCATGGACACAGTGGCTAGGGGTCTAGGGCATAGACACAGTGGCTAGGGGTATAAGGCTTGGGTATAGGGCTTGGGTATAGGGCTGAGGTATAGGGCTGGGGCTGAGTTATAGGGCTGGGGTATAAGGCTTGGGTATAAGGCTGAGGTATAGGGCTGAGGTATAGGGCTGAGGCTGGGGCTGGGGCTGAGTTATAGGGCTGGGGTATAAGGCTTGGGTATAGGGCTTGGGTATAGGGCTGAGGTATAGGGCTGGGGCTGAGTTATAGGGCTGGGGTATAAGGCTTGGGTATAAGGCTGAGGTATAGGGCTGAGGTATAGGGTTGGGGCTGGGGCTGAGGCTGGGGCTGGGGTATAAGGCTTGGGTATAGGGCTTGGGTATAGGGCTGAGGTATAGGGCTGGGGCTGAGTTATAGGGCTGGGGTATAAGGCTTGGGTATAAGGCTGAGGTATAGGGCTGAGGTATAGGGCTGGGGCTGGGGCTGGGGTATAGGGCTTGGGTATAGGGCTGGGGCTGGGGCTGGGGTATAGGGCTTGGGTATAAGGCTGAGGTATAGGGCTGAGGTATAGGGCTGGGGCTGGGGCTGAGGCTGGGGCTGGGGTATAAGGCTTGGGTATAGGGCTTGGGTATAGGGCTGAGGTATAGGGTTGAGGTATAGGGCTGGGGCTGAGTTATAGGGCTGGGGCTGGGGCTGGGGCTGAAGCTGAAGTGAAAGGCGTGCTGAGTTATGAAGTCACCTGGCTCTGAGTCCATTTCCATCAGACTGGCATGAGCCAAAGGAGGAGAGAGCTGAAGTTCCCACCAAATTCATTCAACCCTCTCACCCTCTCTGTTTCTCTCACTCTGTCACAGACTCCATCTCTCTCTCTCTCTCTCGATCTCACTCTCTCTCTCTATCGCTCTCTTGAAGCACTGAAGGAATGTTCATTGACTAAAACCTTGGAGCCTTACTGCCTACAAAGACTGGCTCTACTGTCTTCAATAACAGACTTAACTGTCAATTATACTGTATTCAAAGACAGACTTAACTGTCAATTATACTGTCTTCAATAACACACTGAACTGTCACTTCTACTGTCTTCAATGACAGACTTAACTGTCAATTCTACTGTCTACAATGACAGACTTAACTGTCAATTATACTGTCTTCAATAACAGACTGAACTGTCAGTTCTTCTGTCTTCAATTACAGACTTAACTGTCACTTCTACTGTCTTCAATGACATACTGAACTGTCAGTTCTACTGTCTTCAATGACAGACTTAACTGTCACTTCTACTGTCTTCAATGACAGACTTAACTGTCAATTCTACTGTCTTCAATGACAGACTTAACTATCACTTCTACTGTCTTCAATGACAGACTGAACTGTCAGTTCTACTGTCTTCAATGACAGACTTAACTGTCACTTCTACTGTCTTCAATGACAGACTTAACTGTCAATTCTACTGTCTTCAATGACAGACTTAACTGTCAATTCTACTGTCTACAATGACAGACTTAACTGTCAATTCTACTGTCTTCAATAACAGACTTAACTGTCAGTTCTACTGTCTTCAATGACAGACTTAACTGTCAGTTCTTCTGTATTCAATTACAGACTTAACTGTCACTTCTACTGTCTTCAATGACAGACTTAACTGTCAATTCTACTGTCTTCAATGACAGACTTACTGTCAATTATACTGTCTTCAATGACAGACTTAACTGTCAGTTCTTCTGTCTTCAATTACAGACTTAACTGTCAATTCTACTGTCTTCAATGACAGACTGAACTGTCAGTTCTACTGTCTTCAATGACAGACTTAACTGTCAATTCTACTGTCTTCAATGACAGACTTAACTGTAAATTATACTGTCTTCAATGACAGACTTAACTGTCACTTCTACTGTCTTCAATGACAGACTTAACTGTCAGTTCTTCTGTCTTCAATGACATACTTAACTGTCAATTATACTGTCTTCAATGACAGACTTAACTGTCAATTCTACTGTCTTCAATGACATACTTAACTGTCAATTATACTGTCTTCAATGACAGACTTAACTGTCAGTTCTACTGTCTTCAATGACAGACTTAACTGTCAATTATACTGTCTTCAATGACAGACTGAACTGTCAGTTCTACTGTCTTCAATGACAGACTTAACTGTCAATTCTACTGTCTTCAATGACAGACTTAACTATCAGTTCTACTGTCTTCAATGACAGACTTAACTGTCAGTTCTACTGTCTTCAATGACAGAATTAACTGTCAATTCTACTGTCTTCAATGACAGACTTAACTGTCAGTTCTACTGTCTTCAATGACAGACTGAACTGTCAATTCTACTGTCTACAATGACAGACTTAACTGTCAATTATACTGTCTTCAATAACAGACTGAACTGTCAGTTCTTCTGTCTTCAATTACAGACTTAACTGTCACTTCTACTGTCTTCAATGACAGACTGAACTGTCAGTTCTACTGTCTTCAATGACAGACTTAACTGTCACTTCTACTGTCTTCAATGACAGACTTAACTATCAGTTCTACTGTCTTCAATGACAGACTTAATTGTCAGTTCTACTGTCTTCAATGACAGACTTAACTGTCAATTCTACTGTCTACAATGACAGACTTAACTGTCAATTATACTGTCTTCAATGACAGACTTAACTGTCAGTTCTACTGTCTTCAATGACAGACTTAACTGTCAATTCTACTGTCTACAATGACAGACTTAACTGTCAATTATACTGTCTTCAATAACAGACTTAACTGTCAGTTCTACTGTCTTCAATGACAGACTTAACTATCAGTTCTTCTGTCTTCAATAACAGACTTAACTGTCAGTTCTACTGTCTTCAATGACAGACTTAACTGTCAATTCTACTGTCTTCAATGACAGACTTAACTGTCAATTATACTGTCTTCAATGACAGACTTAACTGTCAGTTCTTCTGTCTTCAATGACAGACTTAACTGTCACTTCTACTGTCTTCAATGACAGACTTAACTGTCAGTTCTTCTGTCTTCAATGACAGACTTAACTGTCACTTCTACTGTTTTCAATGACAGACTTAACTGTCAATTCTACTGTCTTCAATGAGAGACTTAACTGTCAATTCTACTGTCTTCAATGACAGACTTAACTGTCAGTTCTACTGTCTTCAATGACAGACTTAACTGTCAATTATACTGTCTTCAATGACAGACTGAACTGTCAATTATACTGTCTTCAATTACAGACTGAACTGTCAGTTCTACTGTTTTCAATGACAGACCGAACTGTCAATTCTACTGTCTTCATTGACAGACTTAACTTTCAATTCTACTGTCTTCAATGACAGACTTAACTTTCAGTTCTACTGTCTTCAATGACAGACTTAACTGTCAATTCTACTGTCTTCAATGACAGACTTAACTGTCAATTCTACTGTCTTCAATGACAGACTTAACTGTCAGTTCTTCTGTCTTCAATTACAGACTTAACTGTCAATTATACTGTCTTCAATGACAGACTTAACTGTCACTTCTACTGTCTTCAATGACAGACTTAACTGTCAATTCTACTGTCTTCAATGACAGACTTAACTATCAGTTCTACTGTCTTCAATGACAGACTTAACTGTCAGTTCTACGGTCTTCAATTACAGACTTAACTGTAAATTCTACTGTCTTCAATGACAGACTGAACTGTCGATTATACTGTCTTCAATAACAGATGTAACTGTCAGTTCTACTGTCTTCAATGACAGACTTAACTGTCAGTTCTTCTGTCTTCAATTACAGACTTAACTGTCAGTTCTACTGTCTTCAATGACAGACTTAACTGTCAATTCTACTGTCTTCAATGACAGACTTAACTGTCAAATATACTGTCTTCAATGACAGACTTAACTGTCAGTTCTTCTGTCTTCAATTACAGACTTAACTGTCACTTCTACTGTCTTCAATGACAGACTTAACTGTCAGTTCTTCTGTCTTCAATGACATACTTAACTGTCAATTATACTGTCTTCAATGACAGACTTAACTGTCAATTCTACTGTCTTCAATGACATACTTAACTGTCAATTATACTGTCTTCAATGACAGACTTAACTGTCAGTTCTACTGTCTTCAATTACAGACTTAACTGTCAGTTCTTCTGTCTTCAATGACAGACTTAACTGTCAGTTCTACTGTCTTCAATGACAGACTTAACTGTCAATTCTACTGTCTTCAATGACAGACTTAACTATCAGTTCTACTGTCTTCAATGACACACTTAACTGTCAGTTCTACTGTCTTCAATGACAGAATTAACTGTCAATTCTACTGTCTTCAATGACAGACTTAACTGTCAGTTCTACTGTCTTCAATGACAGACTGAACTGTCAATTCTACTGTCTTCAATGAGAGACTTAGCCTTGGAGTCCTTTGACAGACTGAGCTGTCAGACGAACAATGGCAGACTATTTGACAGACTGAGCTGTGGCAATGCCTGTTTCAATCAATATTATAAGAACATCTCTGTCTATGACAGAACTGATGGCTTCAGCTGTGAAAGAACCAGTCAGAATCAGGTCTCTCCATTGTAATCAGCATGAGGAGAGTTCAGAGGAGAAGAGATCAGGTTACAACTCAGGTCTGTTAATTCTGACACTGCCAACCAGTATAGAACGTGATGCAGGACAACACTGAACCACCACTTCAGAAACAGCACCCCTACAACAGAACCCTGTCCCAGACCACCACAACAGAAACAGGACCCCTACAACAGAACCCAGTCCCAGACCACCACAACAGAAACAGGAGCCCTACAACAGAACCCAGTCACAGACCACCACAACAGAAACAGGACCCCTACAACAGAACCCAGTCCCAGACCACCACAACAGAAACAAGACCCCCACAACAGAACCCAGTCCCAGACCACCACAACAGAAACAGGACCCCCACAACAGAACCCAGTCCCAGACCACCACAACAGAAACAGGAGCCCTACAACAGAACCCAGTCCCAGACCACCACAACAGAAACAGGACCCCCACAACAGAACCCAGTCCCAGACCACCACAACAGAAACAGGACCCCTACAACAGAACCCAGTCCCAGACCACCACAACAGAAACAGGACCCCTACAACAGAACCCAGTCCCAGACCACCACAACAGAAACAGGACCCCCACAACAGAACCCAGTCCCAGACCACCACAACAGAAACATGACCCCTACAACAGAACCCAGTCCCAGACCACCACAACAGAAACAGGACCCCTACAACAGAACCCAGTCCCAGACCACCACAACAGAAACAGGACCCCTACAACAGAACCCAGTCCCAGACCACCACAACAGAAACAGGAGCCCTACAACAGAACCCAGTCCCAGACCACCACAACAGAAACAGGACCCCTACAACAGAACCCAGTCCCAGACCACCACAACAGAAACAGGACCCCTACAACAGAACCCAGTCCCAGACTACCACAACAGAAACAGGAGCCCTACAACAGAACCCAGTCCCAGACCACCACAACAGAAACAGGACCCCTACAACAGAACCCAGTCCCAGACCACCACAACAGAAACAGGACCCCTACAACAGAACCCAGTCCCAGACCACCACAACAGAAACAGGACCCCTACAACAGAACCCAGTCCCAGACCACCACAACAGAAACAGGACCCCTACAACAGAACCCAGTCCCAGACCACCACAACAGAAACAGGACCCCTACAACAGAACCCAGTCCAGACCCCCACAACAGAAACAGGACCCCTACAACAGAACCCAGTCCCAGACCACCACAACAGAAACAGGACCCCTACAACAGAACCCAGTCCCAGACTACCACAACAGAAACAGGAGCCCTACAACAGAACCCAGTCCAGACCACCACAACAGAAACAGGACCCCTACAACAGAACCCAGTCCCAGACCACCACAACAGAAACAGGACCCCTACAACAGAACCCAGTCCCAGACCACCACAACAGAAACAGGACCCCTACAACAGAACCCAGTCCCAGACCACCACAACAGAAACAGGACCCCTACAACAGAACCCAGTCCCAGACCACCACAACAGAAACAGGACCCCTACAACAGAACCCAGTCCAGACCCCCACAACAGAAACAGGACCCCTACAACAGAACCCAGTCCAGACCCCCACAACAGAAACAGGACCCCTACAACAGAACCTTGTCCCAGACCACCACAACAGAAACAGGACCCCTACAACAGAACCCAGTCCCAGACCACCACAACAGAAACAGGACCCCTACAACAGAACCCAGTCCAGACCACCACAACAGAAACAGGACCCCTACAACAGAACCCAGTCCAGAGCCCCCACAACAGAAACAGGACCCCTACAACAGAACCCAGTCCCAGACCACCACAACAGAAACAGGACCCCTACAACAGAACCCAGTCCAGACCCCCACAACAGAAACAGGACCCCTACAACAGAACCCAGTCCCAGACCACCACAACAGAAACACTCTCATCACCATGTTGTTAACTACAGCAGCTAGTCTCATCACCATGTTGTTAACTACAGCAGCTAGTCTCATCACCATGTTGTTAACTACAGCAGCTAGTCTCATCACCATGTTGTTAACTACAGCAGCTAGTCTCATCACCATGTTGTTAACTACAGCAGCTAGTCTCATCACCATCACCATGTTGTTAACTACAGCAGCTAGTCTCATCACCATGTTGTTAACTACAGCAGCTAGTCTCATCACCATGTTGTTAACTACAGCAGCTAGTCTCATCACCATAACCATGTTGTTAACTACAGCAGCTAGTCTCATCACCATGTTGTTAACTACAGCAGCTAGTCTCATCACCATGGTGTTAACTACAGCAGCTAGTCTCATCACCATGTTGTCAACTACAGCAGCTAGTCTCATCACCATGTTGTTAACTACAGCAGCTAGTCTCATCACCATGTTGTTGACTACAGCAGCTAGTCTCATCACCATGTTGTTAACTACAGCAGCTAGTCTCATCACCATCACCATGTTGTCAACTACAGCAGCTAGTCTCATCACCATGTTGTTGACTACAGCAGCTAGTCTCATCACCATGTTGTTAACTACAGCAGCTAGTCTCATCACCATGTTGTTAACTACAGCAGCTAGTCTCATCACCATGTTGTCAACTACAGCAGCTAGTCTCATCACCATGTTGTTGACTACAGCAGCTAGTCTCATCACCATGTTGTTAACTACAGCAGCTAGTCTCATCACCATGTTGTTAACTACAGCAGCTAGTCTCATCACCATGTTGTTGACTACAGCAGCTAGTCTCATCACCATGTTGTTGACTACAGCAGCTAGTCTCATCACCATGTTGTTAACTACAGCAGCTAGTCTCATCACCATCACCATGTTGTTGACTACAGCAGCTAGTCTCATCACCATGTTGTTAACTACAGCAGCTAGTCTCATCACCATGTTGTTAACTACAGCAGCTAGTCTCATCACCATGTTGTTAACTACAGCAGCTAGTCTCATCACCATCACCATGTTGTTGACTACAGCAGCTAGTCTCATCACCATGTTGTTAACTACAGCAGCTAGTCTCATCACCATGTTGTTGACTACAGCAGCTAGTCTCATCCCCATGTTGTTAACTACAGCAGCTAGTCTCATCACCATAACCATGTTGTCAACTACAACCACTTACATAAACAACACAGCAAACGAACCATAGAAAACACTACAGGGACTACAACCACTACAGGGACTACAACCACTACAGGGACTACAACCACTACAGGGACTACAACCACTACAGGGACTACAAACACTACAGGGACTACAACCACTACAGGGACTACAACCACTACAGGGACTACAACCACTACAGGGACTACAACCACTACAGGGACTACAACCACTACAGGAATTACAACCACTACATGGACTACAACCACTACAGGGACTACAAACACTACAGGGACTACAACCACTACAGGGACCACAAACACTACAGGGACTACAACCACTACAGGGACTACAACCACTACAGGAATTACAACCACTACATGGACTACAACCACTACAGGGACTACAACCACTACAGGGACTACAACCACTTCAGGGACTACAACCACTACAGGGACTACAACCACTACAGGGACCACAACCACTACAGGGACTACAACCACTACAGGGACTACAAACACTACAGGGACTACAACCACTACAGGGACCACAACCACTACAGGGACTACATCACTACAGGGACTACAACCACTACAGGGACTACAACCACTACAGGGACTACAACCACTACAGGGACTACAACCACTACAGGGACTACAACCACTACAGGGACTACAAACACTACAGGGACTACAACCACTACAGGGACTACAACCACTACAAGGACTACAAACACTACAGGGACTACAAACACTACAGGGACTACAACCACTACAGGGACTACAACCACTACAGGGACTACATCACTACAGGGACTACAACCACTTCAGGAACTACAACCACTACAGGGACTATAACCACTACAGGGACCACATCACTACAGGGACTACAACCACTACAGGGACTACAACCACTAGAGGGACTACAACCACTACAGGGACTACAACCACTACAGGGACTACAACCACTACAGGGACCACATCACTACAGGGACTACAACCACTACAGGGACTACAACCACTACAGGGACTACAACCACTTCAGGAACTACAACCACTACAGGGACTACAACCACTACAGGGACTACAACCACTACAGGGACCACATCACTACAGGGACTACAACCACTACAGGGACTACAACCACTACAGGAACTACAACCACTACAGGGACCACAACCACTACAGGGACTACAACCACTACAGGGACTACAACCACTACAGGGACCACATCACTACAGGGACTACAACCACTACAGGGACTACAACCACTACAGGGACTACATCACTACAGGGACTACAACCACTACAGGGACTATAACCACTACAGGGACTACAACCACTACAGGGACTACAACCACTACAGGGACTACAACCACTACAGGAACTACAACCACTACAGGGACTACAACCACTACAGGGACTACAAACACTACAGGGACTACAACCACTACAGGGACTACAACCACTTCAGGGACTACAACCACTACAGGGACTACAACCACTACAGGGACTACAACCACTACAGGGACCACATCACTACAGGGACTACAACCACTACAGGGACTACAACCACTACAGGGACCACAACCACTACAGGGACTACAACCACTACAGGGACTACAACCACAAAATCTGTCTTTAATGGATTTTTGACGATAACAGACAACTTTTTCAACTCATGCATTTTTTCCTGTAGTAATAAAATGAAGTAACAATGTTGAGAACTGAACAATATTCATATGGACATTAATTCCTTGGAACATTACAGAACTTACCCAGCATTTAGCCTAGCTACGCGGTAAAGACATGGACAGCGTATGTATATATGGTTCATATGAATGCAGAGCTTTTTGTGATGCTGCCAACCCTACAGCAAAGACTCAAATCCATACCTTTATTAAAACAACATCCTCCACTCTTTCCCCCTTGGCACATAAACTGTACCTCCTCTTGTGTCGCTCGTACATCTTTCCCTCAATCTGAGGTGGTATAGCACAGAACAAAGGGTCCAACACTAATCTAACACATCTGTGTGGTGAATCGACAACCAACGCCTCTCATAGGCCCTGCCTCTCAGTCTCTCTCTCTCCCCCTCTCTCTCTCTTTCTCCCCCTCTCTCTCTGTGTGTGTGTGTGTGTGTGTGTCACAGCAAACAGCGTGATAACAGTAACACAACGAGCCCAGACCCAGACCCAGACCCAGACCAAACCCAGACCCAGACCCAGCCCAGACCTAGCCCCGACCCATCCCAAACCAGACCCAGACCCAGCCCAGACCCAGCCCAGACCCAGACCAGACCCAGCCCAGACCAGACCCAGCTCAGACCCAGACCCAGACCCAGCCCAGACACAGCCCAGACACAGCCAAGACCCAGCCCAGCCCCAGCCCAGACCCATCCCCAGCCCAGAACCATCCCCAGCCCAGACCCAGCCCAGACCCATCCCCAGCCCCAGCCCAGACCTATCCCCAGCCCAGCCCCAGCCCAGACCCAGCCCAGAGACCAGATCAAGACCCAGCCCAGACCAGACCCAGCTCAGACCCAGCCCAGACCCAGACCCAGCCATGACCCAGCCCCAGCCCAGACCAGGCACAGACCCAGACCCAGACCCAGCCCAGACCCAGCCAAGACCCAGCCCAGACCCAGATCCAGACAAAGACCGGACCCAGACCCAGCCCAGACTGTAACTTATTACAAATGACGGAGTCATCCATGATTCACCAAACAATATTTAGAAAGAGGAAGCAAAAGTACTTTAAGTATATGTTTTCTTTTCAGTCTCCTCCATCTCTACTAACCGAAGTTAATTGTAAGGAATATTTTTCTATTAATAATGTAAAATTAACAGCTGTACAGAAAGACTCATGTGAAGGCCGAATTACAGAGGAGGAACTTATTGATGCAATTTAAGTCTTTAAGTCCGGGAAAACTCCAGGGTTGAGGTATGCCAAACCTTTTTTGATATACTCAGAGGACTGTTATTAGCATGTTTTAACCACTCGTATGTAAATGGTAGATTATCAGATACTCAACAAGAAGGTCTGATTTCATTAGTACTGAAACAGGACCCAAGTGGTAAATATAAAGATCCAGTCCCATTAAAAAATTGGAGGCCCCTTATACTTCATTGTTGTGATGCAAAAATTAGAGCAAAATGTATAGCACATAGAATTAAAAAGGTATTGTCGGACATTATTCATTCTAATCAGACAGGTTTTTTAACATGGAAGATACATTGGAGATAATATAAGGCAAGTACTGGAAACAATAGAACACTATGAAAAATATGGGAAACCAGGCCTGCTATTCATAGCTGACTTTGAAAATGCTTTTGATAAAGTACGACTAGAATTTATATATAATTTTCAATATATTTCAATTTTGGAGAATCTCTTATACAATAAGTTAAAGTTATGTATAGTAACCCTAGGTGTAAAATAGTAAATAATGCCTACTTCTCAGAAAGTATTAAACTGTCAAGAGGAGTGAAACAAGGTTGTCCAATATCGGCATATCTATTTATTATGGCCATCAAAATGTTAGCTATTAAAATCAGATCCAACAATAATATCAAGGGATTAGAAATCCAGGGCTTAAAAACAAACGTGTCATTGTACGCTGATGATTCACGTTTTCATTTAAATCCACCATTTGGATCCGTCCACAGCCTCATAGAGGATCTAGATAATTTTTCTAACCTCTGCGGATTACAACCAAATTATGATAAGTGTACTATATTAATAAATAAAAAATACAACTTTTATATTAAGTGTCCATATCCTGAAAGAAAGAGATTCCATGGCACATGGTTTATGAACTGATACACAAAACGACACCAGAATCAAAACTTAGAGTTTTTCAATTTAAATTGTATGAGTCTTTCTCTACATACCCAACCTGTATGAGTCTTTCTCTACATACCCAACCTGTATGAGTCTTTCTCTACATACCCAACCTGTATGAGTCTTTCTCTACATACCCAACCTGTATGAGTCTTTCTCTACATACCCAACCTGTATGAGTCTTTCTCTACATACCCAACCTGTATGAGTCTTTCTCTACATACCCAACCTGTATGAGTCTTTCTCTACATACCCAACCTGTATGAGTCTTTCTCTACATACCCAACCTGTATGAGTCTTTCTCTACATACCCAACCTGTATGAGTCTTTCTCTACATACCCAACCTGTATGAGTCTTTCTCTTCATACCCAACCTGTATGAGTCTTTCTCTACATACCCAACCTGTATGAGTCTTTCTCTACATACCCAACCTGTATGAGTCTTTCTCTACATACCCAACCTGTATGAGTCTTTCTCTACATACCCAACCTGTATGAGTCTTTCTCTACATCCCCAACCTGTATGAGTCTTTCTCTACATACCCAACCTGTATGAGTCTTTCTCTACATCCCCAACCTGTATGAGTACTTCTCTACATACCCAACCTGTGTATGTATGTGAGTCTTTCAGAGGGGTTGTGATTCAGTAATACACTACTGAACACAGGTCAGGTAGTGAATGGTGAGCAGGAAAGAATAGTTTGTCCCACAGGAAGAGGGTATTGTAATAGTAGACATATCCTGTATTCCAGTAGGAACGTCAAGAGACCCCACTCTACAGCCAGCGGTGGACAGGCACATCACCATCACTTCCTAGTTTGTCTACCACTCTGCCCAGAGTGGCTGAAAATACACTTTGGTGATAAAATGTTACTTCCTTGTTTTATAAAATACATTTTACCAAGACAAATATGATTGTCCATGTTCTGAACCGTTCAGTGGGGTCTTTAACATATCATTAACAGTATATCCCAAACCTACTACCTCCGATAATAAGCACCGAGCTCTGTCAGAGCGGTGAAGCTTTCTCGCTCCAACTTTTGAGGATTTGACATGTTGTGGTGGTCGTCTTCAAAGAAGTTTACACGGGTCTCAAAAAGCAAAATGAGCATTACACGAGCTGAATTCAATGTAAAAGGCTTTGAAAATAAAAAGCTTCCGGTATGCTCAGTGATCCATTGACATTTCACAGAGATACACTTGTACTTGTGAGAAAACTGTGAGAATTTTGCATCAATAATGAAAAGCGTAACACTAAAATATGAAAATACTAAATGTCATGTCTCAAAATGGATATCTACCTTACCTTTATATTGTTTTATGTCCTGCGGATTGGAGAAGAAAGATGAGTTCAACAGGAAAGGGAGCCTGTCAGGAAGCCCTCATCCTTGCACAGCATTCAGCCTAGCTGACATAATGCTGCACAAGTTTCCTTTATTTTGGAACACTTCTTTCTCTGGCCTCCATTGATTTAGTCACCCTAATGTTGGCCATGCTACAAGGGTAAAAACTCCAATAACTTTGAACAGCTTCTGATAGAGACATTAGGTTTGGACCTTTTCTCAGAGGATTATCTACACAATTAACATACTATGGGAAACATATTGTATGGGTTGAACATGAGGTCATCAGAAACGACCCCTCAGTGTCTTACAGTGAAAAGGGTGGTTGGGGAGATATATTCATACTGACCGTAGACGGATCCTCTGTTGATTTATATTCCTGACGGTCTACCAGGGTTGATTGATCTTCCTGACGGTCTACCAGGGTTGATTGATCTTCCTGACGGTCTACCAGGGTTGATTGATCTTCCTGACGGTCTACTAGGGTTGATTGATCTTCCTGACGGTCTACCAGGGTTGATTGATCTTCCTGACGGTCTACCAGGGTTGATTGATCTTCCTGACAGTCTACCAGGGTTGATTGATCTTCCTGACAGTCTACCAGGGTTGATTGATCTTCCTGACAGTCTACCAGGGTTGATTGATCTTCCTGACGGTCTACCAGGGTTGATTGATCTTCCTGACAGTCTACCAGGGTTGATTGATCTTCCTGACAGTCTACCAGGGTTGATTGATCTTCCTGACGGTCTACCAGGGTTGATTGATCTTCCTGACAGTCTACCAGGTCTTCTGCTGCCGCTGCTGCTGGAACATCCTGGGCTGTAGGACAATACCACACACAACCAATCAGAACACAACACACCACACACAACCAATCAGAACACAACACACTGAACACACACAACCAATCAGAACACAACACACTGAACACACACAACCAATCAGAACACAACACACTGAACACACACAACCAATCAGAACACAACACACCCCACACAACCAATCAGAACACAACACACCACACACAACCAATCAGAACACAACACACAACCAATCAGAACACAACACACTGAACACACACAACCAATCAGAACACAACACACAACCAATTAGAACACAAAGCTCACAGAACCAATCAGAACACAAAGCTCACAGAACCAATCAGAACACAACACACACAACCAATCAGAACACAACACACTGAACACACACAATCAATCAGAACACAACACACCACCCACAACCAATCAGAACACAACACACCACCAATCAGAACACAACACACTGAACACACAAAACCAATCAGAACACAACACACACAACCAATTAGAACACAACACAATACACAGAACCAATCAGAAGACAACCAGTCAGATATGCTATAGCGTATATCTACTGCTGACTACCTGATCACAACACAAGGTCCTGTCTCTAGTTAGAGTTACAATATGAGGTTGGATAAGGTCCTGTCTCTAGTTAGAGTTACAATATGAGGTTGGATAAGGTCCTGTCTCTAGTTAGAGTTACAATATGAGGTTGGATAAGGTCCTGTCTCTAGTTAGAGTTACAATATGAGGTTGGATAAGGTCCTGTCTCTAGTTAGTTACAATATGAGGTTGGATAAGGGCCTGTCTCTAGTTAGAGTTACAATATGAGGTTGGATAAGGTCCTGTCTCTAGTTAGAGTTACAATATGAGGTTGGATAAGGTCCTGTCTCTAGTTAGTTACAATATGAGGTTGGATAAGGTCCTGTCTCTAGTTAGTTACAATATGAGGTTGGATAAGGTCCTGTCTCTAGTTAGTTACAATATGAGGTTGGATAAGGTCCTGTCTCTAGTTAGAGTTACAATATGAGGTTGGATAAGGTCCTGTCTCTAGTTAGAGTTACAATATGAGGATGGATAAGGTCCTGTCTCTAGTTAGAGTTACAATATGAGGTTGGATAAGGTCCTGTCTCTAGTTAGAGTTACAATATGAGGTTGGATAAGGTCCTGTCTCTAGTTAGAGTTACAATATGAGGTTGGATAAGGTCCTGTCTCTAGTTAGAGTTACAATATGAGGTTGGATAAGGTCCTGTCTCTAGTTAGAGTTACAATATGAGGTTGGATAAGGTCCTGTCTCTAGTTAGAGTTACAATATGAGGTTGGATAAGGTCCTGTCTCTAGTTAGTTACAATATGAGGTTGGATAAGGTCCTGTCTCTAGTTAGAGTTACAATATGAGGATGGATAAGGTCCTGTCTCTAGTTAGAGTTACAATATGAGGTTGGATAAGGTCCTGTCTCTAGTTAGAGTTACAATATGAGGATGGATAAGGTCCTGTCTCTAGTTAGTTACAATATGAGGTTGGATAAGGTCCTGTCTCTAGTTAGAGTTACAATATGAGGTTGGATAAGGGCCTGTCTCTAGTTAGAGTTACAATATGAGGTTGGATAAGGGCCTGTCTCTAGTTAGAGTTACAGTATGAGGTTGGATAAGGTCCTGTCTCTAGTTAGAGTTACAATATGAGGTTGGATAAGGTCCTGTCTCTAGTTAGAGTTACAATATGAGGTTGGATAAGGTCCTGTCTCTAGTTAGAGTTACAATATGAGGTTGGATAAGGTCCTGTCTCTAGTTAGAGTTACAATATGAGGTTGGATAAGGTCCTGTCTCTAGTTAGAGTTACAATATGAGGTTGGATAAGGTCCTGTCTCTAGTTAGAGTTACAACATGAGGTTGGATAAGGTCCTGTCTCTAGTTAGAGTTACAATATGAGGTTGGATAAGGTCCTGTCTCTAGTTAGAGTTACAATATGAGGATGGATAAGGTCCTGTCTCTAGTTAGTTACAATATGAGGTTGGATAAGGTCCTGTCTCTAGTTAGAGTTACAATATGAGGTTGGATAAGGTCCTGTCTCTAGTTAGAGTTACAATATGAGGTTGGATAAGGTAATGTCTCTAGTTAGAGTTACAATATGAGGTTGGATAAGGGCCTGTCTCTAGTTAGAGTTACAATATGAGGTTGGATAAGGGCCTGTCTCTAGTTAGAGTTACAATATGAGGTTGGATAAGGGCCTGTCTCTAGTTAGAGTTACAATATGAGGATGGATAAGGTCCTGTCTCTAGTTAGAGTTACAATATGAGGTTGGATAAGGTCCTGTCTCTAGTTAGAGTTACAATATGAGGATGGATAAGGTCCTGTCTCTAGTTAGAGTTACAATATGAGGATGGATAAGGTCCTGTCTCTAGTTAGAGTTACAATATGAGGTTGGATAAGGTCCTGTCTCTAGTTAGAGTTACAATATGAGGATGGATAAGGTCCTGTCTCTAGTTAGAGTTACAATATGAGGATGGATAAGGTCCTGTCTCTAGTTAGAGTTACAATATGAGGATGGATAAGGTCCTGCCTCTAGTTAGAGTTACAATATGAGGTTGGATAAGGTCCTGTCTCTAGTTAGAGTTACAATATGAGGTTGGATAAGGTCCTGTCTCTAGTTAGTTACAATATGAGGTTGGATAAGGTCCTGTCTCTAGTTAGAGTTACAATATGAGGTTGGATAAGGTCCTGTCTCTAGTTAGTTACAATATGAGGTTGGATAAGGTCCTGTCTCTAGTTAGAGTTACAATATGAGGTTGGATAAGGTCCTGTCTCTAGTTAGTTACAATATGAGGTTGGATAAGGTCCTGTCTCTAGTTAGAGTTACAATATGAGGTTGGATAAGGTCCTGTCTCTAGTTAGTTACAATATGAGGTTGGATAAGGTCCTGTCTCTAGTTAGTTACAATATGAGGTTGGGTAAGGTCCTGTCTCTAGTTAGAGTTACAATATGAGGTTGGATAAGGTCCTGTCTCTAGTTAGAGTTACAATATGAGGTTGGATAAGGTCCTGTCTCTAGTTAGTTACAATATGAGATTGGATAAGGGCCTGTCTCTAGTTAGAGTTACAATATGAGGATGGATAAGGTCCTATCTCTAGTTAGAGTTACAATATGAGGATGGATAAGGTCCTATCTCTAGTTAGAGTTACAATATGAGGTTGGATAAGGTCCTGTCTCTAGTTAGAGTTACAATAGGAGGATGGATAAGGTCCTGTCTCTAGTTAGTTACAATATGAGGTTGGATAAGGTCCTGTCTCTAGTTAGAGTTACAATATGAGGTTGGATAAGGTCCTGTCTCTAGTTAGAGTTACAATATGAGGATGGATAAGGTCCTATCTCTAGTTAGAGTTACAATATGAGGATGGATAAGGTCCTATCTCTAGTTAGAGTTACAATATGAGGTTGGATAAGGTCCTGTCTCTAGTTAGAGTTACAATAGGAGGATGGATAAGGTCCTGTCTCTAGTTAGTTACAATATGAGGTTGGATAAGGTCCTGTCTCTAGTTAGAGTTACAATATGAGGTTGGATAAGGTCCTGTCTCTAGTTAGAGTTACAATATGAGGTTGGATAAGGGCCTGTCTCTAGTTAGAGTTACAATATGAGGATGGATAAGGTCCTATCTCTAGTTAGAGTTACAATATGAGGATGGATAAGGTCCTATCTCTAGTTAGAGTTACAATATGAGGTTGGATAAGGTCCTGTCTCTAGTTAGAGTTACAATATGAGGATGGATAAGGTCCTGTCTCTAGTTAGTTACAATATGAGGTTGGATAAGGGCCTGTCTCTAGTTAGAGTTACAATATGAGGTTGGATAAGGGCCTGTCTCTAGTTAGAGTTACAATATGAAGTTGGATAAGGTCCTGTCTCTAGTTAGAGTTACAATATGAGGTTGGATAAGGTCCTGTCTCTAGTTAGAGTTACAATATGAGATTGGATAAGGTCCTGTCTCTAGTTAGTTACAATATGAGGTTGGATAAGGTCCTGTCTCTAGTTAGAGTTGCAATATGAGGTTGGATAAGGTCCTAACTCCTATCTCTAGCTTCATATCTATAAACATATTCTAACATTCCTTCTGTTGTGTATGATGTGACAGGTGCCCGCTGGACCTCTACTTCACAACCGTCAGCCCGGCTCCATCGGAGCGGGAAAAGGCGTCCGCCCTTGTCTCCTGTCTCTCGGGGAAAGCCCCTTGGGTCTGGAGGCGGCAGGCAGGCCACTCTCGCGTCACCCCAGGTATCGAACACCCACACTCGTTCAGAGCCCTCTGCTGCGCACTGAACCCTACCTATCTACTTTCCTGATTTCACGGTAGTTCCCCAGTGTAAGGCGCTGGTCGATTCAGGTGCAGCTGGGAACTTTATGGAAAGGTCATTTGCACATAGTCTAGGCATTACCTTGGTTCCCCTATCCATTCCACTCCCCATCAGAGCACTTGACAGTCGACCATTAGGGTCCGGGTTCGTTAGGGAAGTTACAGCACCAGTCACTATGGTTACGCACTAGACTCATCGAGAGCAAGTCACTTTTTTTTTACATTATTGAGTCTCCTGATTTCCCTGTTGTGTTAGGTTTTCCCTGGTTAGCACTACACCACCCCACCTTTTCATGGCCGCAGAGGGTTCTCACGGGGTGGTCGCGAGAGGGTCAGGGTCTAGGTGTTTCCGTTGGTGCAACCACGGTGTAAAGTCCAGACACTACCTCCACCGTCCCCCCTAATACCTCGATTTGGCGCACGCGTTTTCCAAAACGCAGGCGACCAAATTACCACCTCATCGGGCGGGGGATTGCGCGATAAACCTCAGGGTAGACGCTGTGTCTCCAAGGAGTCATGTGTATCCCCTGTCGCAGGCTGAAACGGAGGCGATGGAGTCATGTGTATCCCCTGTCGTAGGCTGAAACGGAGGCGATGGAGTCATGTGTATCCCCTGTCGTAGGCTGAAACGGAGGCGATGGAGTCATGTGTATCCCCTGTCGTAGGCTGAAACGGAGGCGATGGAGTCATGTGTATCTCCTGTCGTAGGCTGAAACGGAGGCGATGGAGTCATGTGTATCCCCTGTCGTAGGCTGAAACGGAGGCGATGGAGTCATGTGTATCCCCTGTCGTAGGCTGAAACGGAGGCGATGGAGTCATGTGTATCTCCTGTCGCAGGCTGAAACGGAGGCGATGGAGTCATGTGTATCCCCTGTCGCAGGCTGAAACGGAGGCGATGGAGTCATGTGTATCCCCTGTCGCAGGCTGAAACGGAGGCGATGGAGTCATGTGTATCCCCTGTCGCAGGCTGAAACGGAGGCGATGGAGTCATGTGTATCCCCTGTCGCAGGCTGAAACGGAGGCGATGGAGTCATGTGTATCCCCTGTCGCAGGCTGAAACGGAGGCGATGGAGTCATGTGTATCCCCTGTCGCAGGCTGAAACGGAGGCGATGGAGTCATGTGTATCCCCTGTCGCAGGCTGAAACGGAGGCGATGGAGTCATGTGTATCCCCTGTCGCAGGCTGAAACGGAGGCGATGGAGTCATGTGTATCCCCTGTCGCAGGCTGAAACGGAGGCGATGGAGTCATGTGTATCCCCTGTCGCAGGCTGAAACGGAGGCGATGGAGTCATGTGTATCCCCTGTCGCAGGCTGAAACGGAGGCGATGGAGTCATGTGTATCCCCTGTCGCAGGCTGAAACGGAGGCGATGGAGTCATGTGTATCCCCTGTCGCAGGCTGAAACGGAGGCGATGGAGTCATGTGTATCCCCTGTCGTAGGCTGAAACGGAGGCGATGGAGTCATGTGTATCCCCTGTCGCAGGCTGAAACGGAGGCGATGGAGTCATGTGTATCTCCTGTCGTAGGCTGAAACGGAGGCGATGGAGTCATGTGTATCCCCTGTCGCAGGCTGAAACGGAGGCGATGGAGTCATGTGTATCCCCTGTCGTAGGCTGAAACGGAGGCGATGGAGTCATGTGTATCCCCTGTCGTAGGCTGAAACGGAGGTGATGGAGTCATGTGTATCCCCTGTCGTAGGCTGAAACGGAGGCGATGGAGTCATGTGTATCTCCTGTCGTAGGCTGAAACGGAGCCGATGGAGTCATGTGTATCCCCTGTCGTAGGCTGAAACGGAGGCGATGGAGTCATGTGTATCCCCTGTCGTAGGCTGAAACGGAGACGATGGAGTCATGTGTATCTCCTGTCGCAGGCTGAAACGGAGGCGATGGAGTCATGTGTATCCCCTGTCGCAGGCTGAAACGGAGGCGATGGAGTCATGTGTATCCCCTGTCGCAGGCTGAAACGGAGGCGATGGAGTCATGTGTATCCCCTGTCGCAGGCTGAAACTGAGGCGATGGAGTCATGTGTATCCCCTGTCGCAGGCTGAAACGGAGGCGATGGAGTCATGTGTAT
This sequence comes from Coregonus ussuriensis, assembly GCA_031479575.1. Taxonomy (NCBI): domain Eukaryota; kingdom Metazoa; phylum Chordata; class Actinopteri; order Salmoniformes; family Salmonidae; genus Coregonus; species Coregonus ussuriensis. The sequence continues at coordinate 1,342,670 of CM062504.1, read as the reverse complement.
CCTCTGTCGCAGGCTGAAACGGAGGCGATGGAGTCATGTGTATCCCCTGTCGCAGGCTGAAACGGAGGCGATGGAGTCATGTGTATCCCCTGTCGCAGGCTGAAACGGAGGCGATGGAGTCATGTGTATCCCCCTGTCGCAGGCTGAAACGGAGGCGATGGAGTCATGTGTATCCCCCTGTCGCAGGCTGAAACGGAGGCGATGGAGTCATGTGTATCCCCCTGTCGCAGGCTGAAACGGAGGTGATGGAGTCATGTGTATCCCCCTGTCGCAGGCTGAAACGGAGGCGATGGAGTCATGTGTATCCCCTGTCGCAGGCTGAAACGGAGGCGATGGAGTCATGTGTATCCCCTGTCGCAGGCTGAAACGGAGGCGATGGAGTCATGTGTATCCCCTGTCGCAGGCTGAAACGGAGGCGATGGAGTCATGTGTATCCCCTGTCGCAGGCTGAAACGGAGGCGATGGAGTCATGTGTATCCCCCTGTCGCAGGCTGAAACGGAGGCGATGGAGTCATGTGTATCCCCCTGTCGCAGGCTGAAACGGAGGCGATGGAGTCATGTGTATCCCCCTGTCGCAGGCTGAAACGGAGGCGATGGAGTCATGTGTATCCCCTGTCGCAGGCTGAAACGGAGGCGATGGAGTCATGTGTATCCCCTGTCGCAGGCTGAAACGGAGGCGATGGAGTCATGTGTATCCCCTGTCGCAGGCTGAAACGGAGGCGATGGAGTCATGTGTATCCCCTGTCGCAGGCTGAAACGGAGGCGATGGAGTCATGTGTATCCCCTGTCGCAGGCTGAAACGGAGGCGATGGAGTCATGTGTATCCCCTGTCGCAGGCTGAAACGGAGGCGATGGAGTCATGTGTATCCCCTGTCGCAGGCTGAAACGGAGGCGATGGAGTCATGTGTATCCCCTGTCGCAGGCTGAAACGGAGGCGATGGAGTCATGTGTATCCCCTGTCGCAGGCTGAAACGGAGGCGATGGAGTCATGTGTATCCCCTGTCGCAGGCTGAAACGGAGGCGATGGAGTCATGTGTATCCCCTGTCGCAGGCTGAAACGGAGGCGATGGAGTCATGTGTATCCCCTGTCGCAGGCTGAAACGGAGGCGATGGAGTCATGTGTATCCCCTGTCGCAGGCTGAAACGGAGGCGATGGAGTCATGTGTATCCCCTGTCGCAGGCTGAAACGGAGGCGATGGAGTCATGTGTATCCCCTGTCGCAGGCTGAAACGGAGGCGATGGAGTCATGTGTATCCCCTGTCGCAGGCTGAAACGGAGGCGATGGAGTCATGTGTATCCCCTGTCGCAGGCTGAAACGGAGGCGATGGAGTCATGTGTATCCCCTGTCGTAGGCTGAAACGGAGGCGATGGAGTCATGTGTATCCCCTGTCGCAGGCTGAAACGGAGGCGATGGAGTCATGTGTATCCCCTGTCGCAGGCTGAAACGGAGGCGATGGAGTCATGTGTATCCCCTGTCGCAGGCTGAAACGGAGGCGATGGAGTCATGTGTATCCCCTGTCGCAGGCTGAAACGGAGGCGATGGAGTCATGTGTATGCCCTGTCGCAGGCTGAAACGGAGGCGATGGAGTCATGTGTATCCCCTGTCGTAGGCTGAAACGGAGGCGATGGAGTCATGTGTATCCCCTGTCGTAGGCTGAAACGGAGGCGATGGAGTCATGTGTATCTCCTGTCGCAGGCTGAAACGGAGGCGATGGAGTCATGTGTATCCCCTGTCGCAGGCTGAAACGGAGGCGATGGAGTCATGTGTATGCCCTGTCGTAGGCTGAAACGGAGGCGATGGAGTCATACGTCACCGAGTCCCTGCGCCAGGGGTTCATACGTCCCTCCACTTCGCCCACCTCCTCAAGTTTCTTTTTTGTGAAGAAGAAAGACGGAGGTCTGCGCCCTTGCATTGATTACCGAGCACTGAACAAGGGGATAATATGTTATAGTTATCCTCTACCCCTCATTCCATCTGTGATCGAGTCAATGCATGGGGCGCGCTTCTTCACAAAATTAGATCTCCGGAGTGCGTACAACCTGGTGCGTATCCGAGAGGGGGATGAGTGGAAGACAGCATTCAGCACAACCACAGGGCATTATGAATACCTGGTGATGCCTTACGGTTTGATGAATGCTCCATCCATCTTCCAGTCCATTGTGAACAACGTTTTTCGGGACATGCTTGGTCGCGGTCTAGTGGTCTACATCGATGACATTCTGGTGTATTCCGCTACGCACGCCGAGCATGTGTCCCTGGTTCACAAAGTGCTGGCTCGACTGTTGGAACATGACCTTTATGCCAAGGCAGAAAAGTGTCTTTTTTTCCAACAGTCCGTCTCCTTCCTCGGATACCGCATTACCACCTCAGGTGTGGAGATGGAGGGAGATCGCATTTCAGCCGTGCGTAACTGGGCGACTCCAACCACGGTTAAGGAGGTGCAGCGCTTAATTGGCTTTGCCAACTACTATCAGAGGTTTATCCGGGGCTTTGGCAAGGTCGCAGCTCCCATCACATCTCTGTTGAAGGGTGGGCTGTCCCTGCTCCGCTGGTTTGCTGAGGCTGACAGGATCTTCAGTAACCTGAGGGTTCTGTTCACCTCAGCCCCGGTACTGGCCCATCCCAATCCATCACTACCGTTCTTAGTGGAGGTGGATCCGTCCGGTGTGTTATATCCCGGGTACGAAGAATGTGAAGGCAGACGCACTGTCACGGCTGTACGACACAGAGGAGAGGCCCATAGACAACACCCCCATACTCCCGGCCTCCTGCATTGTGGTGCCGGTAATGTGGGCGATGGACACGGACATAGAGCGGGCGTTACGCACAGAGCCATCTCCACCTCAGTGTCCAGCTGGGCTGCAGTACGTGCCGTCATTGTCCGTGACCGTCTGATCTATTGGGCACACACGTCACCCTCCTCTGGTCATCCAGGTATTGGCCGTACAGTGCGCTGCCTAACCAGAAAGTACTGGTGGCCTACCTTGGCTAAGGACGTGAGGGTGTATGTCTCCTCCTGCTCGGTGTGCGCCCAGAGTAAGGCACCTAGGCACCTCCCAGCGGGTAAGTTACAGCCCTTACCAGTTCCACAACGGCCATGGTCCCACCTGTGTATCGACTTCCTTACTGATTTTCCCCTCTCTCAAGGTAACACCACCATCCTGGTCGTTGTGGACCGCTTTTCCAAAGCCTGCCGCCTCCTTCCTCTGCCCGGTCTCCCCACGGCCCTGCAGACTGCGGTGGCCCTGTTTACACACATCTTCCGGCACTACGGGGTGCCAGAGGACATAGTGTCTGACCGGGATCCCCAGTTCACATCCAGGGTCTGGAAGGCGTTCATGGAACGTCTGGGGGTCTCGGTCAGCCTGACCTCTGGTTTTCACCCCAAGTCTAATGGGCAGGTGGAACGGGTGAATCAGGATGTGGGTAGGTTCCTGCGGTCCTACTGCCAGGACTGGCCGGGGGAGTGGTCGGTGTTCTTGCCATGGGCCGAATATGTCCAGAACTCTCTCTGCCACTCCTCCACTAACCTAATGCAATTTCAATGTGTTTTAGGTTATCAGCCGGTTCTGGCACCGTGGCATCAGAGCCAGACTGAGGCTCCTGCGGTGGATGACTGGTTTCGGTGCGCGGAGGAGATGTGGAACTCTGCTCACGTTCACCTCCAACGTGCCGTGCGTCGCCAGAAGGCCAACGCTGACTGCCACCGCAGTGAGGCCCTGGTCTTTGTACCGGGTGATCGGGTCTGGCTCTCGACCCGGAATCTGCCCCTCCGCCTGCCCTGCCGGAAGCTGAGCCCGCGGTTTGTGGGGCCGTTCAAAGTCCTGAGGAGAATAAACGAGGTTACTTATAGGTTACTACTCCCTCCAGATCTCTCCTCAGGCCGGTGTTGGTTGGTCCGCTCCAGGAGTCTGAGGTACGAGAGGTCCCTCCACCCCCTCTGGACATCGAGGGGGCCCCGGCGTACTCCGTCCGTTCTATCCTGGATTTGAGGCGTCGGGTGGGGGGTCTTCAGTACCTCGTGGAGTGGAAGGGGTACGGTCCGGAGGAGCGGTGCTGGGTCCCGTTGAGGGATATCCTCGATCCCTCCCTGTTGCGGGATTTCCACCGTCGCCATCTGGCTCGCCCTGCTCCGCATCCTCCTGGTCGTCCCCGAGGCCGGTGTCGGTGCGCTGCTGGAGCTGCGCGTCAAGGGGGTGGGTACTGTCACGACTTCTTCCGAGCTGCCTCCTCTCCTTGTTCGGTCAGGCTTCGGCGTTCGTCATCACCGGCCTTCTAGCCACTGCCGCTCCTAATTCCATTTGTTTTGTCTTGTTGATTACACACACACCTGGTTCATATCCCCTCATCAGTACCTGTATAAGTGTTCCCTCTGCCCCCTTGTCTTTGTGTGTGATTGTTTATTGTGGAGAGTAGTGAAGCTCGGTGGAGCTCCTTGTATTTTGTAACGCCGGGATATTTTCCTGTCTGCCTTGTATTTTCCTGTCTGCCTTGTATTTTCCTGTCTGCCTTGTATTTCCCTGTCTGCCTTGTATTTCCCTGTCTGCCTTGTATTTTCCTGTCTGCCTTGTATTTTCCTGTCTGCCTTGTATTTTCCAGTGTGTTTTGCCCAGTGGATTGTTTTGACGCGTTACTGCGTAACTCTGTGGTTTGCAGAAAAAAGCCTGTTATTCTGTGATTTACCCTCCTGCGCCTGACTCCTTCACATCACCTCATCACAACAATAGCTATTAAAATGGCTGTTCCCGTCTCTTCTTTCTCAACACAGATAAAATGGTAGCGTCCCAAATGTAGGGATTCCCTGGGCAGTGCACTAAGTTTGACCAGGGCCCATATTGCTTTGGTCTAAAGTAGTGCACTATATAGGGAATAGGGTGCCATTCTCTGGTCTAAAGTAGTGCACTATATAGGGAATAGGGTGCCATTCTCTGGTCTAAAGTAGTGCACTATATAGGGAATAGGGTCCCATTCTCTGGTCTAAAGTAGTGTACTATATAGGGAATAGGGTACCATTCTCTCGTCTAAAGTAGTGCACTATATAGGGAATAGGGTACCATTCTCTGGTCTAAAGTAGTGCACTATATAGGGAATAGGGTACCATTATCTGGTCTAAAGTAGTGCACTATATAGGGAATAGGGTACCATTATCTGGTCTAAAGTAGTGCACTATATAGGGAATAGGGTCCCATTCTCTGGTCTAAAGTAGTGCACTATATAGGGAATAGGGTGCCACTCTCTGGTCTAAAGTAGTGCACTATATAGGGAATAGGGTACCATTCTCTGGTCTAAAGTAGTGCACTATATAGGGAATAGGGTGCCATTCTCTGGTCTAAAGTAGTGCTCTATATAGGGAATAGGGTGCCATTCTCTGGTCTAAAGTAGTGCACTATATAGGGAATAGGGTACCATTCTCTGGTCTAAAGTAGTGCACTATATAGGGAATAGGGTGCCATTCTCTGGTCTAAAGTAGTGCTCTATATAGGGAATAGGGTGCCATTCTCTGGTCTAAAGTAGTGCTCTATATAGGGAATAGGGTGCCATTCTCTGGTCTAAAGTAGTGCACTATATAGGGAATAGGGTGCCACTTGGGACACAGCCACAGAAAAGGAAAACATGGGAGATGGCCTTCCAGCCGTCCTGTCACGCCCCCTAACCCTAACCCTAACCCTAACCCTAACCCTAACCCTAACCCTGGCTCTGGGGACTCTTGTATGTTGAGCCAGGGTGTGGATTTTCTATGTGTGGTTTTCTATGTTGTGTTCTAGTTCGTGTTTTCTATGTTGGTGGGATCTTGTTCCGGAAGGTTTGTGTATTTAACCTAGGACTTCACGTATCGTTTGTTGTTTTGTTGTAGTGTGCAAAGTACTAATTAAAAGTATGTACGCCTATCACGCTGCGCCTTGGTCCGCTTCATCATGTGTCAACGATCGTGACGCTTCCAGCCTTTCAGAACTCTTTTCAGAACTCTGTCCATCTGATGAGATCACTAGTTGCTATGATACGGTGTGTCATGGAGTGTAAATATACCCTGCCTGAGTACGACTGCATCCCAAACGCCACCCTATTCCCTCTATAGCACACTACTTTAGACAAGAGAATGGTACCCTATTCCCTATATAGTGCACTACTTTAGACCAGAGAATGGCACCCTATTCCCTATATAGTGCACTACTTTAGACAAGAGCCCTATGGACATTGGTAGAAATGTGTGCACTACATAGGGAATAGGGTGCCATTCTCTGGTCTAAAGTAGTGCACTACATAGGGAATAGGGCGCCATTTGAGACGCTACCTATATAAACACACCCTGTTTATTGGATGACGCAGAGCGACAGCTCCTTGACCTCTCCTGATTGGACAGGACTAACATCAATATGTGTGATAATTGAAAACGGACCAGTGGCAGGGAGGGGCTCAGGGAAAACTTCAGTTCAAAACAGTCATTGTCTGAAATGACAAAGATTGTAAATGGGTAAAAAATCTGTGTTTTGTTGTGACCAGTCAGAGATGTCAGGAAACTGGAGGGTCTATTTTGAGAGAACATAGCCTCGCCTCAAACGCAATATCAGTACAATACAAGTCACATGTGCTAGTCATGCGATGGTGCCCACTGGCATAAAGTAGGTGTGTGTGTCTGGATCATAGGAAATTCAATTCTATTTCGATGTTCTGAATGTATTACACATATTCCACCAAGGTGAACATGGTTCATTATCTTCCATTACATGTCATGATAGACACTGTGCTGCACGCCATGTAATCATATCTGAAACTCATCCTTATCAAATGGGGATGTGACCTCACTAGTACATTCAACACCCTTCAACGATAGAAAACATACTGTCATTTAAAAAAAGGAAACGTTGTTTGATACAAGAAGCCTTACCTTCAACAGGAGCAGTATGGTGACTTGATACAAGAAGCCTTATCTTCAACAGGAGCAGTATGGTGACTTGATACAAGAAGCCTTACCTTCAACAGGAGCAGTATGGTGACTTGATACAAGAAGCCTTACCTTCAACAGGAGCAGAATGGTGACTTGATACAAGAAGCCTTACCTTCAACAGGAGCAGAATGGTGACTTGATACAAGAAGCCTTACCTTCAACAGGAGCAGTATGGTGACTTGATACAAGAAGCCTTACCTTCAACAGGAGCAGAATGGTGACTTGATACAAGAAGCCTTACCTTCAACAGGAGCAGTATGGTGACTTGATACAAGAAGCCTTACCTTCAACAGGAGCAGTATGGTGACTTGATACAAGAAGCCTTACCTTCAACAGGAGCAGTATGGTGACTTGATACAAGAAGCCTTACCTTCAACAGGAGCAGTATGGTGACTTGATACAAGAAGCCTTACCTTCAACAGGAGCAGTATGGTGACTTGATACAAGAAGCCTTACCTTCAACAGGAGCAGTATGGTGACTTGATACAAGAAGCCTTACCTTCAACAGGAGCAGTATGGTGACTTGATACAAGAAGCCTTACCTTCAACAGGAGCAGTATGGTGACTTGATACAATAAGCCTTACCTTCAACAGGAGCAGTATGGTGACTTGATACAAGAAGCCTTACCTTCAACAGGAGCAGTATGGTGACTTGATACAAGAAGCCTTACCTTCAACAGGAGCAGTATGGTGACTTGATACAAGAAGCCTTACCTTCAACAGGAGCAGTATGGTGACTTGATACAAGAAGCCTTACCTTCAACAGGAGCAGTATGGTGACTTGATACAAGAAGCCTTACCTTCAACAGGAGCAGTATGGTGACTTGATACAAGAAGCCTTACCTTCAACAGGATCAGTATGGTGACTTGATACAAGAAGCCTTACCTTCAACAGAAGCAGTATGGTGACTTGCAGAACAGACAGCATCAGAGTTTGGGATCCCCTCTTCCATAGCAGGACCACTGGACTCTAGGTTCCCAGGTAGGTTCCCAGGTAGGTTCTCAGGTAGGTTCTCAGGTAGGTTCCCAGGTCGGTTCTCAGGTAGGTTCCCAGGTAGGTTCCCAGGTAGGTTCCCAGGTAGGTTCCCAGGTAGGTTCTCAGGTCGGTTCTCAGGTCGGTTCTCAGGTCGGTCCTCAGGTCGGTTCTCAGGTCGGTTCTCAGGTAGGTTCCCAGGTAGGTTCCCAGGTCGGTTCTCAGGTCGGTTCTCAGGTAGGTTCCCAGGTAGGTTCTCAGGTAGGTTCCCAGGTAGGTTCTCAGGTAGGTTCCCAGGTAGGTTCTCAGGTCGGTTCTCAGGTCGGTTCTCAGGTCGGTTCTCAGGTAGGTCCTCAGGTAGGTTCTCAGGTCGGTTCTCAGGTCGGTTCTCAGGTAGGTTCCCAGGTAGGTTCTCAGGTCGGTTCTCAGGTGACACTGGACTGTTAGGTGGGTCATCCCATGTATCTGTGGACACCCCTACAGCAGTGACACCATCTCCATCTCCACAGTCTGACCACGTCACAGAGGGGTCTAGGGTCAGGGTTAGGGTCACAGAGGGGTCGAGGTGGAGGGCTTGGTCTGTAGCATGTTGACTGTCCGAGTGTCCTGACCCCTCCTCTGCCCTGGTGTCACAGGATCCCTGATCCACTGTCCTGTCAGAGGGGTCTCCACTGTGTTCCCCTAGAACCGAGGGGGCCTCACTAGGTCTCCGTAGGACCGCCGTTAGCTCCATCCCTACACCCTCTCCACCCTCCTCTCCACCCTCCTCTCCACCCGCCCCACCAGGCGCTCCCCCAGAGTTGGAGCCTGTTTCTGGGGGCTGGGGGTCTCCATCCATGGGGGTAGTCCAATCCCTGGCTTCTGGAGGGGGCTCGCTGTCCTGCAGATCTGACTGGCGGTCTATCTGGCGGTCTGTCTGGCGGTCTGTCTGGCGGTCTGTCTGGTCGTCTGCAGGTACAGACACTATCCCCTCTGTTACCTCTGATCCCAATACACCCTCCTCAGACTCAGCTCTGAGGCCAGAGTCACCAGCCTCTATGGGCTCACCCTGTCTGTCATCCTGTCTGTCATCCTGTCTGTCACCCTGTTTGGCACCCTGTCTGGCACCCTGTCTCTCACCCTGTCTGTCACCCTGTTTGGCACCCTGTCTGGCACCCTGTCTCTCACCCTGTCTCTCACCCTGCCTGTCACTGCCCTCTAGTGGCAGATCCCCCTCGGACACCTGCTCTGACTGAGGCTCTGATGAGGGCTCTGAGTGATGCTCAATTGTGGGCTCTAACAGGGGTTCTGGTGTGTAGGACTCTAGTGTAGGATCTAACAGGGGTTCAGGCGGTGTAGGCTCTAACAGGGGTTCAGGCGGTGTAGGCTCTAACAGGGGTTCAGGTGGTGTAGGCTCTAACAGGGGTTCAGGTGGGTGGGGCTCTAACAGGGGTCCAGGCGGTGTAGGCTCTAACAGGGGTTCAGGTGGTGTAGGCTCTAACAGGGGTTCTGGTGGGTGGGGCTCTAACAGGGGTTCAGGCGGTGTAGGCTCTAACAGGGGTTCAGGCGGTGTAGGCTCTAACAGGGGTTCAGGTGGGTGGGGCTCTAACAGGGGTTCAGGTGGTGTAGGCTTTAACAGGGGTCCAGGTGGTGTAGGCTCTAACAGGGGTTCAGGCGGTGTAGGCTCTAACAGGGGTTCAGGTGGTGTAGGCTCTAACAGGGGTTCAGGCGGTGTAGGCTCTAACAGGGGTTCAGGTGGTGTGGGCTCTAACAGGGGTTCAGGTGGTGTAGGCTCTAACAGGGGTTCAGGTGGTGTAGGCTCTAACAGGGGTTCAGGTGGTGTGGGCTCTAACAGGGGTTCAGGTGGTGTAGGCTCTAACAGGGGTTCAGGTGGTGTAGGCTCTAACAGGGGTTCAGGTGGTGTAGGCTCTAACAGGGGTTCAGGTGGTGTAGGCTCTAACAGGGGTTCAGGTGGTGTAGGCTCTAACAGGGGTTCAGGCGGGTGGGGCTCTGGTGTGTTCTCTACAGAGCTGAAAGGCTCCATTGTGTCCTGGATGGATGACAGGTGACCCTTGGGCTTTGAGACGCAGGCACCAGTGTGGGTCAGGCGGGTCTCAGTGGCACGACTACAGCCTATCAGAGGGACCCTGAGTCTGGGAAGCCCTGAGTCTGGGAGTGGTGAGTGTTCCCTCCTGTCCTCCTCCACCCCCTCTAGATCCTCCAGCCTGCCCACGTTCAGCTCCCCTTCTCCCGCTCTTCTCGCTCCTCTCTCTCCTCCCCCTCCTCTCTCACCTCCTCCCCCTCCTCCCTCTCCTCCCTCTCCTCCCCCTTCTTTCTCTCCTCTCTCCCCTCCCCCTCCTCCTCCATCTGGTTCCTCCTCAGTCAGGTGGAAGAGCTCTGTTGAGGAGCTGCTGATCGACCGGAAGGAGTCTTCCTCCTCTTCCTTATCTTCCTCAGACTGAGCCTGGTCCTCTGAGGTGCTGGAGAGGGCCTGAGTCTGGATCAGGCTGTGGTCCTGAGCTGCCCCTGGGTCTCCATCAGCAGGTCCACTACCTGAGACCAGCAGCGCTCCACTGTTTGATACTGCTGTTACTGTACTGTCCATAGAGTCACTGATAGCTGAGATCTCAGCTGCATGGTCCATAGATGTTTCTACAGGGTCAGAGGCATCTCCCATTTCTTTATCATCACAGTCCCCAGAATGGAGTCCAGTTTCCTGAGTCCCATGGCTGCCCGGCTCAGAGGGGTGAAACTCTTCTTCTGTGGAGCCACCAGAGCCCTCCCCAGCCCTAGCAGAAGCTGTTTTCTTCCTTTGTTCCAATGGAGGTTCACCCTCACTGAGGCCCTCTATCTCTATGGTAGGACATGATCTCCCAGAGTCAGCTGGACCCTCCTGTATATCCTGTCCATTGTCCAGGATAGAAGGGTCTGACAGGGGAGAGGGGTCAGAGTCTGACAGACCCTTAGTGGTGGGGATAGAGTCTGTTGTGGTTAACCATTCACTGTCTGTGGGTTGGTCCTCTGGGTGAAGGGTGTGACAGCCCTCCTGACAGCTGTCTGCGTCCCTCTCCACATGGCTCTTACCTTCCTGGAGACACTCCTTCAGGTCCGTGTCTGAGGGATCTGAGTTAGCCAAGTCTTCCAGGGACTGAGTGTGTCCCATGTCTTCTGTTGTTGCTGTGTCTCCACTGAGGACAGATGGATCTCTGTGTTCTGTGTGTTCCTCCTCCTCCTCCTCCCTTCCAACTGTGCTCTTCTCCTCTCCTTCCTGGTTCTGTTGTTCCTCCTCTTCTCCTTCCTGGTTCTGTTGTTCCTCTTCCTCTCCTTCCTGGTTCTGTTGTTCCTCCTCTTCTCCTTCCTGGTTCTGTTGTTCCTCTTCCTCTCCTTCCTGGTTCTGTTGTTCCTCCTCTTCTCCTTCCTGGTTCTGTTGTTCCTCCTCTTCTCCTTCCTGGTTCTGTTGTTCCTCCTCTTCTCCTTCCTGGTTCTGTTGTTCCTCCTCTTCTCCTTCCTGGTTCTGTTGTTCCTCCTCTTCTCCTTCCTGGTTCTGTTGTTCCTCCTCTTCTCCTTCCTGGTTCTGTTGTTCCTCCTCTTCTCCTTCCTGGTTCTGTTGTTCCTCCTCTTCTCCTTCCTGGTTCTGTTGTTCCTCCTCTTCTCCTTCCTGGTTCTGTTGATCCTCCTCCTCTCCTTCCTGGTTCTGTTGTTCCTCCTCTCCTTCCTGGTTCTGTTGTTCCTCCTCTTCTCCTTCCTGGTTCTGTTGTTCCTCCTCCTCTCCTTCCTGGTTCTGTTGTTCCTCCTCTTCTCCTTCCTGGTTCTGTTGTTCCTCCTCTTCTCCTTCCTGGTTCTGTTGATCCTCCTCTTCTCCTTCCTGGTTCTGTTGTTCCTCCTCTTCTCCTTCCTGGTTCTGTTGTTCCTCCTCCTCTCCTTCCTGGTTCTGTTGTTCCTCCTCCTCTCCTTCCTGGTTCTGTTGTTCTGTCCCCTGTGTGGACCCCTGTGTAACACTGATTGTGCTCCCCTCTCTATCAGTTTCCTCCAGCTCTGTTCCACAGGATAGTGGGGCTCCTTTCTCCTCCTCAGGCCGGCTCTGTGCTCGGTCACAGCTATCACAGTCACTCCTCCAGTCTGTTACAGCCTCAGCCTCCCCCCTCCTCCACTCCTCCTCTCCCCCCTCCTCCCTCTCGGCTCTGTGGTGATCTCTGAGCGTGTTTGGAGTGAGACACCCCCAGTTCTCCTTAGAGCCATTGTCCAGGGGGCTCCCTGAGGTCTGAGGAATGAGAGAGGGACCCTTACCCTCGTCACTCCCCACCTCTACCTTGTTTTCATTCACACACCCCTGGTGTCTCCCCTGGTCTCCCCCCTGGTCTCCCCCCTGGTCTCTGGTGTCCAAGGAGTCGTGAAACTGCTCTCTCTCTGTCTCTGATCCGCCACAGCAGTCTAGGGCGGTGTGTCTCAGCTCCAGCTCCTCTGTTCCTCTCTCTGTCTCTGATCCGCCACAGCAGTCTAGGGCGGTGTGTCTCAGGGACTCAGACTGCAGCTGAAGGAGAGGGGGATATCTAGTCAGTTGTACAACTGAATGCATTCAACTGAAATGTGTCTTCCACATGTATTACATTTCAAATAGTATTTGAACCCAGGTCTCGTGGTAAGGTACCACGGGTAGAGTAGTGTGAGGGTGGTAAGGTACCAGGGGTAGAGTAGTGTGAGGGTGGTAAGGTACCAGGGGTAGAGTAGTGTGAGGGTGGTAAGGTACCAGGGGTAGAGTAGTGTGAGGGTGGTAAGGTACCAGGGGTAGAGTAGTGTGAGGGTGGTAAGGTAGCAGGGGTAGAGTAGTGTGAGGGTGGTAAGGTACCAGGGGTAGAGTAGTGTGAGGGTGGTAAGGTACCAGGGGTAGAGTAGTGTGAGGGTGGTAAGGTACCAGGGGTAGTGTAGTGTGAGGGTGGTAAGGTACCAGGGGTAGTGTAGTGTGAGGGTGGTAAGGTACCAGGGGTAGTGTAGTGTGAGGGTGGTAAGGTACCAGGGGTAGAGTAGTGTGAGGGTGGTAAGGTACCAGGGGTAGTGTAGTGTGAGGGTGGTAAGGTACCAGGGGTAGTGTAGTGTGAGGGTGGTAAGGTACCAGGGGTAGTGTAGTGTGAGGGTGGTAAGGTACCAGGGGTAGAGTAGTGTAGTGTGAGGGTGGTAAGGTACCAGGGGTAGAGTAGTGTGAGGGTGGTAAGGTACCAGGGGTAGAGTAGTGTGAGGGTGGTAAGGTACCAGGGGTAGAGTAGTGTGAGGGTGGTAAGGTACCAGGGGTAGAGTAGTGTGAGGGTGGTAAGGTACCAGGGGTAGAGTAGTGTGAGGGTGGTAAGGTACCAGGGGTAGAGTAGTGTGAGGGTGGTAAGGTACCAGGGGTAGAGTAGTGTGAGGGTGGTAAGGTACCAGGGGTAGAGTAGTGTGAGGGTGGTAAGGTACCAGGGGTAGAGTAGTGTGAGGGTGGTAAGGTACCAGGGGTAGAGTAGTGTGAGGGTGGTAAGGTACCAGGGGTAGAGTAGTGTAGTGTGAGGGTGGTAAGGTACCAGGGGTAGAGTAGTGTGAGGGTGGTAAGGTACCAGGGGTAGAGTAGTGTGAGGGTGGTAAGGTACCAGGGGTAGAGTAGTGTGAGGGTGGTAAGGTACCAGGGGTAGAGTAGTGTGAGGGTGGTAAGGTACCAGGGGTAGAGTAGTGTGAGGGTGGTAAGGTACCAGGGGTAGAGTAGTGTGAGGGTGGTAAGGTACCAGGGGTAGAGTAGTGTGAGGGTGGTAAGGTACCAGGGGTAGAGTAGTGTGAGGGTGGTAAGGTACCAGGGGTAGAGTAGTGTAGTGTGAGGGTGGTAAGGTACCAGGGGTAGAGTAGTGTGAGGGTGGTAAGGTACCAGGGGTAGAGTAGTGTGAGGGTGGTAAGGTACCAGGGGTAGAGTAGTGTGAGGGTGGTAAGGTACCAGGGGTAGAGTAGTGTGAGGGTGGTAAGGTACCAGGGGTAGAGTAGTGTGAGGGTGGTAAGGTACCAGGGGTAGAGTAGTGTGAGGGTGGTAAGGTACCAGGGGTAGAGTAGTGTGAGGGTGGTAAGGTACCAGGGGTAGAGTAGTGTGAGGGTGGTAAGGTACCAGGGGTAGAGTAGTGTAGTGTGAGGGTGGTAAGGTACCAGGGGTAGAGTAGTGTGAGGGTGGTAAGGTACCAGGGGTAGAGTAGTGTGAGGGTGGTAAGGTACCAGGGGTAGAGTAGTGTGAGGGTGGTAAGGTACCAGGGGTAGAGTAGTGTGAGGGTGGTAAGGTACCAGGGGTAGAGTAGTGTGAGGGTGGTAAGGTACCAGGGGTAGAGTAGTGTGAGGGTGGTAAGGTACCAGGGGTAGAGTAGTGTGAGGGTGGTAAGGTACCAGGGGTAGAGTAGTGTGAGGGTGGTAAGGTACCAGGGGTAGAGTAGTGTGAGGGTGGTAAGGTACCAGGGGTAGAGTAGGTAGTGTGAGGGTGGTAAGGTACCAGGGGTAGAGTAGTGTGAGGGTGGTAAGGTACCAGGGGTAGAGTAGTGTGAGGGTGGTAAGGTACCAGGGGTAGAGTAGTGTGAGGGTGGTAAGGTACCAGGGGTAGAGTAGTGTGAGGGTGGTAAGGTACCAGGGGTAGAGTAGTGTGAGGGTGGTAAGGTACCAGGGGTAGAGTAGTGTGAGGGTGGTAAGGTACCAGGGGTAGAGTAGTGTGAGGGTGGTAAGGTACCAGGGGTAGAGTAGTGTGAGGGTGGTAAGGTACCAGGGGTAGAGTAGTGTGAGGGTGGTAAGGTACCAGGGGTAGAGTAGTGTGAGGGTGGTAAGGTACCAGGGGTAGAGTAGTGTGAGGGTGGTAAGGTACCAGGGGTAGAGTAGTGTGAGGGTGGTAAGGTACCAGGGGTAGAGTAGTGTGAGGGTGGTAAGGTACCAGGGGTAGAGTAGTGTGAGGGTGGTAAGGTACCAGGGGTAGAGTAGTGTGAGGGTGGTAAGGTACCAGGGGTAGAGTAGTGTGAGGGTGGTAAGGTACCAGGGGTAGAGTAGTGTGAGGGTGGTAAGGTACCAGGGGTAGAGTAGTGTGAGGGTGGTAAGGTACCAGGGGTAGAGTAGTGTGAGGGTGGTAAGGTACCAGGGGTAGAGTAGTGTGAGGGTGGTAAGGTACCAGGGGTAGAGTAGTGTGAGGGTGGTAAGGTACCAGGGGTAGAGTAGTGTGAGGGTGGTAAGGTACCAGGGGTAGAGTAGTGTGAGGGTGGTAAGGTACCAGGGGTAGAGTAGTGTGAGGGTGGTAAGGTACCAGGGGTAGAGTAGTGTGAGGGTGGTAAGGTACCAGGGGTAGAGTAGTGTGAGGGTGGTAAGGTACCAGGGGTAGAGTAGTGTGAGGGTGGTAAGGTACCAGGGGTAGAGTAGTGTGAGGGTGGTAAGGTACCAGGGGTAGAGTAGTGTGAGGGTGGTAAGGTACCAGGGGTAGAGTAGTGTGAGGGTGGTAAGGTACCAGGGGTAGAGTAGTGTGAGGGTGGTAAGGTACCAGGGGTAGAGTAGTGTGAGGGTGGTAAGGTACCAGGGGTAGAGTAGTGTGAGGGTGGTAAGGTACCAGGGGTAGAGTAGTGTGAGGGTGGTAAGGTACCAGGGGTAGAGTAGTGTGAGGGTGGTAAGGTACCAGGGGTAGAGTAGTGTGAGGGTGGTAAGGTACCAGGGGTAGAGTAGTGTGAGGGTGGTAAGGTACCAGGGGTAGAGTAGTGTGAGGGTGGTAAGGTACCAGGGGTAGAGTAGTGTGAGGGTGGTAAGGTACCAGGGGTAGAGTAGTGTGAGGGTGGTAAGGTACCAGGGGTAGAGTAGTGTGAGGGTGGTAAGGTACCAGGGGTAGAGTAGTGTGAGGGTGGTAAGGTACCAGGGTAGAGTAGTGTGAGGGTGGTAAGGTACCAGGGGTAGAGTAGTGTGAGGGTGGTAAGGTACCAGGGGTAGAGTAGTGTGAGGGTGGTAAGGTACCAGGGTAGTGTAGTGTGAGGGTGGTAAGGTACCAGAGGTAGAGTAGTGTGAGGGTGGTAAGGTACCAGGGGTAGAGTAGTGTGAGGGTGGTAAGGTACCAGGGGTAGAGTAGTGTGAGGGTGGTAAGGTACCAGGGGTAGAGTAGTGTGAGGGTGGTAAGGTACCAGGGGTAGAGTAGTGTGAGGGTGGTAAGGTACCAGGGTAGAGTAGTGTGAGGGTGGTAAGGTACCAGGGGTAGAGTAGTGTGAGGGTGGTAAGGTACCAGGGGTAGAGTAGTGTGAGGGTGGTAAGGTACCAGGGGTAGAGTAGTGTGAGGGTGGTAAGGTACCAGGGGTAGAGTAGTGTGAGGGTGGTAAGGTACCAGGGGTAGAGTAGTGTGAGGGTGGTAAGGTACCAGGGGTAGAGTAGTGTGAGGGTGGTAAGGTACCAGGGGTAGAGTAGTGTGAGGGTGGTAAGGTACCAGGGGTAGAGTAGTGTGAGGGTGGTAAGGTACCAGGGGTAGAGTAGTGTGAGGGTGGTAAGGTACCAGGGGTAGAGTAGTGTGAGGGTGGTAAGGTACCAGGGGTAGTGTAGTGTGAGGGTGGTAAGGTACCAGGGGTAGAGTAGTGTGAGGGTGGTAAGGTACCAGGGGTAGAGTAGTGTGAGGGTGGTAAGGTACCAGGGGTAGAGTAGTGTGAGGGTGGTAAGGTACCAGGGTAGAGTAGTGTGAGGGTGGTAAGGTACCAGGGGTAGAGTAGTGTGAGGGTGGTAAGGTACCAGGGGTAGAGTAGTGTGAGGGTGGTAAGGTAACAGGGGTAGAGTAGTGTGAGGGTGGTAAGGTACCAGGGGTAGAGTAGTGTGAGGGTGGTAAGGTACCAGGGGTAGAGTAGTGTGAGGGTGGTAAGGTACCAGGGGGTAGTGTAGTGTGTGAGGGTGGTAAGGTACCAGGGTAGAGTAGTGTGAGGGTGGTAAGGTACAGGGGTAGAGTAGTGTGAGGGTGGTAAGGTACCAGGGGTAGTGTAGTGTGAGGGTGGTAAGGTACCAGGGGTAGAGTAGTGTGAGGGTGGTAAGGTACCAGGGGTAGAGTAGTGTGAGGGTGGTAAGGTACCAGGGGTAGAGTAGTGTGAGGGTGGTAAGGTACCAGGGGTAGAGTAGTGTGAGGGTGGTAAGGTACCAGGGGTAGAGTAGTGTGAGGGTGGTAAGGTACCAGGGGTAGAGTAGTGTGAGGGTGGTAAGGTACCAGGGGTAGAGTAGTGTGAGGGTGGTAAGGTACCAGGGGTAGAGTAGTGTGAGGGTGGTAAGGTACCAGGGGTAGTGTAGTGTGAGGGTGGTAAGGTACCAGGGGTAGTGTAGTGTGAGGGTGGTAAGGTACCAGGGGTAGTGTAGTGTGAGGGTGGTAAGGTACCAGGGGTAGAGTAGTGTGAGGGTGGTAAGGTACCAGGGGTAGAGTAGTGTGAGGGTGGTAAGGTACCAGGGGTAGAGTAGTGTGAGGGTGGTAAGGTACCAGGGGTAGAGTAGTGTGAGGGTGGTAAGGTACCAGGGGTAGAGTAGTGTGAGGGTGGTAAGGTACCAGGGGTAGAGTAGTGTGAGGGTGGTAAGGTACCAGGGGTAGAGTAGTGTGAGGGTGGTAAGGTACCAGGGGTAGAGTAGTGTGAGGGTGGTAAGGTACCAGGGGTAGTGTAGTGTGAGGGTGGTAAGGTACCAGGGTAGAGTAGTGTGAGGGTGGTAAGGTACCAGGGGTAGAGTAGTGTGAGGGTGGTAAGGTACCAGGGGTAGAGTAGTGTGAGGGTGGTAAGGTACCAGGGGTAGAGTAGTGTGAGGGTGGTAAGGTACCAGGGGTAGAGTAGTGTGAGGGTGGTAAGGTACCAGGGGTAGAGTAGTGTGAGGGTGGTAAGGTACCAGGGGTAGAGTAGTGTGAGGGTGGTAAGGTACCAGGGGTAGAGTAGTGTGAGGGTGGTAAGGTACCAGGGGTAGAGTAGTGTGAGGGTGGTAAGGTACCAGGGGTAGAGTAGTGTGAGGGTGGTAAGGTACCAGGGGTAGAGTAGTGTGAGGGTGGTAAGGTACCAGGGGTAGAGTAGTGTGAGGGTGGTAAGGTACCAGGGGTAGAGTAGTGTGAGGGTGGTAAGGTACCAGGGGTAGAGTAGTGTGAGGGTGGTAAGGTACCAGGGGTAGAGTAGTGTGAGGGTGGTAAGGTACCAGGGGTAGAGTAGTGTGAGGGTGGTAAGGTACCAGGGGTAGAGTAGTGTGAGGGTGGTAAGGTACCAGGGGTAGAGTAGTGTGAGGGTGGTAAGGTACCAGGGGTAGAGTAGTGTGAGGGTGGTAAGGTACCAGGGGTAGAGTAGTGTGAGGGTGGTAAGGTACCAGGGGTAGAGTAGTGTGAGGGTGGTAAGGTACCAGGGGTAGAGTAGTGTGAGGGTGGTAAGGTACCAGGGGTAGAGTAGTGTGAGGGTGGTAAGGTACCAGGGGTAGAGTAGTGTGAGGGTGGTAAGGTACCAGGGGTAGAGTAGTGTGAGGGTGGTAAGGTACCAGGGGTAGAGTAGTGTGAGGGTGGTAAGGTACCAGGGGTAGAGTAGTGTGAGGGTGGTAAGGTACCAGGGGTAGAGTAGTGTGAGGGTGGTAAGGTACCAGGGGTAGTGTAGTGTGAGGGTGGTAAGGTACCAGGGGTAGTGTAGTGTGAGGGTGGTAAGGTACCAGGGGTAGAGTAGTGTGAGGGTGGTAAGGTACCAGGGGTAGAGTAGTGTGAGGGTGGTAAGGTACCAGGGGTAGAGTAGTGTGAGGGTGGTAAGGTACCAGGGGTAGAGTAGTGTGAGGGTGGTAAGGTACCAGGGGTAGAGTAGTGTGAGGGTGGTAAGGTACCAGGGGTAGAGTAGTGTGAGGGTGGTAAGGTACCAGGGGTAGAGTAGTGTGAGGGTGGTAAGGTACCAGGGGTAGAGTAGTGTGAGGGTGGTAAGGTACCAGGGGTAGAGTAGTGTGAGGGTGGTAAGGTACCAGGGGTAGAGTAGTGTGAGGGTGGTAAGGTACCAGGGGTAGAGTAGTGTGAGGGTGGTAAGGTACCAGGGGTAGAGTAGTGTGAGGGTGGTAAGGTACCAGGGGTAGAGTAGTGTGAGGGTGGTAAGGTACCAGGGGTAGAGTAGTGTGAGGGTGGTAAGGTACCAGGGGTAGAGTAGTGTGAGGGTGGTAAGGTACCAGGGGTAGAGTAGTGTGAGGGTGGTAAGGTACCAGGGGTAGAGTAGTGTGAGGGTGGTAAGGTACCAGGGGTAGAGTAGTGTGAGGGTGGTAAGGTACCAGGGGTAGAGTAGTGTGAGGGTGGTAAGGTACCAGGGGTAGAGTAGTGTGAGGGTGGTAAGGTACCAGGGGTAGAGTAGTGTGAGGGTGGTAAGGTACCAGGGGTAGAGTAGTGTGAGGGTGGTAAGGTACCAGGGGTAGAGTAGTGTGAGGGTGGTAAGGTACCAGGGGTAGAGTAGTGTGAGGGTGGTAAGGTACCAGGGGTAGAGTAGTGTGAGGGTGGTAAGGTACCAGGGGTAGAGTAGTGTGAGGGTGGTAAGGTACCAGGGGTAGAGTAGTGTGAGGGTGGTAAGGTACCAGGGGTAGAGTAGTGTGAGGGTGGTAAGGTACCAGGGGTAGAGTAGTGTGAGGGTGGTAAGGTACCAGGGGTAGAGTAGTGTTGAGGGTGGTAAGGTACCAGGGGTAGAGTAGTGTGAGGGTGGTAAGGTACCAGGGGTAGAGTAGTGTGAGGGTGGTAAGGTACCAGGGGTAGAGTAGTGTGAGGGTGGTAAGGTACCAGGGGTAGTGTAGTGTGAGGGTGGTAAGGTACCAGGGGTAGTGTAGTGTGAGGGTGGTAAGGTACCAGGGGTAGAGTAGTGTGAGGGTGGTAAGGTACCAGGGGTAGAGTAGTGTGAGGGTGGTAAGGTACCAGGGGTAGAGTAGTGTGAGGGTGGTAAGGTACCAGGGGTAGAGTAGTGTGAGGGTGGTAAGGTACCAGGGGTAGAGTAGTGTGAGGGTGGTAAGGTACCAGGGGTAGAGTAGTGTGAGGGTGGTAAGGTACCAGGGGTAGAGTAGTGTGAGGGTGGTAAGGTACCAGGGGTAGTGTAGTGTGAGGGTGGTAAGGTACCAGGGGTAGTGTAGTGTGAGGGTGGTAAGGTACCAGGGGTAGTGTAGTGTGAGGGTGGTAAGGTACCAGGGGTAGTGTAGTGTGAGGGTGGTAAGGTACCAGAGGTAGAGTAGTGTGAGGGTGGTAAGGTACCAGGGGTAGAGTAGTGTGAGGGTGGTAAGGTACCAGGGGTAGAGTAGTGTGAGGGTGGTAAGGTACCAGGGGTAGAGTAGTGTGAGGGTGGTAAGGTACCAGGGGTAGAGTAGTGTGAGGGTGGTAAGGTACCAGGGGTAGAGTAGTGTGAGGGTGGTAAGGTACCAGGGGTAGAGTAGTGTGAGGGTGGTAAGGTACCAGGGGTAGAGTAGTGTGAGGGTGGTAAGGTACCAGGGGTAGAGTAGTGTGAGGGTGGTAAGGTACCAGGGGTAGAGTAGTGTGAGGGTGGTAAGGTACCAGGGGTAGAGTAGTGTGAGGGTGGTAAGGTACCAGGGGTAGAGTAGTGTGAGGGTGGTAAGGTACCAGGGGTAGAGTAGTGTGAGGGTGGTAAGGTACCAGGGGTAGAGTAGTGTGAGGGTGGTAAGGTACCAGGGGTAGAGTAGTGTGAGGGTGGTAAGGTACCAGGGGTAGAGTAGTGTGAGGGTGGTAAGGTACCAGGGGTAGAGTAGTGTGAGGGTGGTAAGGTACCAGGGGTAGAGTAGTGTGAGGGTGGTAAGGTACCAGGGGTAGAGTAGTGTGAGGGTGGTAAGGTACCAGGGGTAGAGTAGTGTGAGGGTGGTAAGGTACCAGGGGTAGAGTAGTGTGAGGGTGGTAAGGTACCAGGGGTAGAGTAGTGTGAGGGTGGTAAGGTACCAGGGGTAGAGTAGTGTGAGGGTGGTAAGGTACCAGGGGTAGAGTAGTGTGAGGGTGGTAAGGTACCAGGGGTAGAGTAGTGTGAGGGTGGTAAGGTACCAGGGGTAGAGTAGTGTGAGGGTGGTAAGGTACCAGGGGTAGAGTAGTGTGAGGGTGGTAAGGTACCAGGGGTAGAGTAGTGTGAGGGTGGTAAGGTACCAGGGGTAGAGTAGTGTGAGGGTGGTAAGGTACCAGGGGTAGAGTAGTGTGAGGGTGGTAAGGTACCAGGGGTAGAGTAGTGTGAGGGTGGTAAGGTACCAGGGGTAGAGTAGTGTGAGGGTGGTAAGGTACCAGGGGTAGAGTAGTGTGAGGGTGGTAAGGTACCAGGGGTAGAGTAGTGTGAGGGTGGTAAGGTACCAGGGGTAGAGTAGTGTGAGGGTGGTAAGGTACCAGGGGTAGAGTAGTGTGAGGGTGGTAAGGTACCAGGGGTAGAGTAGTGTGAGGGTGGTAAGGTACCAGGGGTAGAGTAGTGTGAGGGTGGTAAGGTACCAGGGGTAGAGTAGTGTGAGGGTGGTAAGGTACCAGGGGTAGAGTAGTGTGAGGGTGGTAAGGTACCAGGGGTAGAGTAGTGTGAGGGTGGTAAGGTACCAGGGGTAGAGTAGTGTGAGGGTGGTAAGGTACCAGGGGTAGAGTAGTGTGAGGGTGGTAAGGTACCAGGGGTAGTGTAGTGTGAGGGTGGTAAGGTACCAGGGGTAGAGTAGTGTGAGGGTGGTAAGGTACCAGGGGTAGAGTAGTGTGAGGGTGGTAAGGTACCAGGGGTAGAGTAGTGTGAGGGTGGTAAGGTACCAGGGGTAGAGTAGTGTGAGGGTGGTAAGGTACCAGGGGTAGAGTAGTGTGAGGGTGGTAAGGTACCAGGGGTAGAGTAGTGTGAGGGTGGTAAGGTACCAGGGGTAGTGTAGTGTGAGGGTGGTAAGGTACCAGGGGTAGAGTAGTGTGAGGGTGGTAAGGTACCAGGGGTAGAGTAGTGTGAGGGTGGTAAGGTACCAGGGGTAGAGTAGTGTGAGGGTGGTAAGGTACCAGGGGTAGAGTAGTGTGAGGGTGGTAAGGTACCAGGGGTAGTGTAGTGTGAGGGTGGTAAGGTACCAGGGGTAGAGTAGTGTGAGGGTGGTAAGGTACCAGGGGTAGAGTAGTGTGAGGGTGGTAAGGTACCAGGGGTAGAGTAGTGTGAGGGTGGTAAGGTACCAGGGGTAGTGTAGTGTGAGGGTGGTAAGGTACCAGGGGTAGTGTAGTGTGAGGGTGGTAAGGTACCAGGGGTAGAGTAGTGTGAGGGTGGTAAGGTACCAGGGGTAGTGTAGTGTGAGGGTGGTAAGGTACCAGGGGTAGAGTAGTGTGAGGGTGGTAAGGTACCAGGGGTAGAGTAGTGTGAGGGTGGTAAGGTACCAGGGGTAGAGTAGTGTGAGGGTGGTAAGGTACCAGGGGTAGAGTAGTGTGAGGGTGGTAAGGTACCAGGGGTAGTGTAGTGTGAGGGTGGTAAGGTACCAGGGGTAGAGTAGTGTGAGGGTGGTAAGGTACCAGGGGTAGAGTAGTGTGAGGGTGGTAAGGTACCAGGGGTAGAGTAGTGTGAGGGTGGTAAGGTACCAGGGGTAGTGTAGTGTGAGGGTGGTAAGGTACCAGGGGTAGAGTAGTGTGAGGGTGGTAAGGTACCAGGGGTAGAGTAGTGTGAGGGTGGTAAGGTACCAGGGGTAGAGTAGTGTGAGGGTGGTAAGGTACCAGGGGTAGAGTAGTGTGAGGGTGGTAAGGTACCAGGGGTAGAGTAGTGTGAGGGTGGTAAGGTACCAGGGGTAGAGTAGTGTGAGGGTGGTAAGGTACCAGGGGTAGAGTAGTGTGAGGGTGGTAAGGTACCAGGGGTAGAGTAGTGTGAGGGTGGTAAGGTACCAGGGGTAGAGTAGTGTGAGGGTGGTAAGGTACCAGGGGTAGAGTAGTGTGAGGGTGGTAAGGTACCAGGGGTAGAGTAGTGTGAGGGTGGTAAGGTACCAGGGGTAGAGTAGTGTGAGGGTGGTAAGGTACCAGGGGTAGAGTAGTGTGAGGGTGGTAAGGTACCAGGGGTAGAGTAGTGTGAGGGTGGTAAGGTACCAGGGGTAGAGTAGTGTGAGGGTGGTAAGGTACCAGGGGTAGAGTAGTGTGAGGGTGGTAAGGTACCAGGGGTAGAGTAGTGTGAGGGTGGTAAGGTACCAGGGGTAGAGTAGTGTGAGGGTGGTAAGGTACCAGGGGTAGAGTAGTGTGAGGGTGGTAAGGTACCAGGGGTAGAGTAGTGTGAGGGTGGTAAGGTACCAGGGGTAGAGTAGTGTGAGGGTGGTAAGGTACCAGGGTAGAGTAGTGTGAGGGTGGTAAGGTACCAGGGGTAGAGTAGTGTGAGGGTGGTAAGGTACCAGGGGTAGAGTAGTGTGAGGGTGGTAAGGTACCAGGGGTAGAGTAGTGTGAGGGTGGTAAGGTACCAGGGGTAGAGTAGTGTGAGGGTGGTAAGGTACCAGGGGTAGAGTAGTGTGAGGGTGGTAAGGTACCAGGGGTAGAGTAGTGTGAGGGTGGTAAGGTACCAGGGGTAGAGTAGTGTGAGGGTGGTAAGGTACCAGGGGTAGAGTAGTGTGAGGGTGGTAAGGTACCAGGGGTAGAGTAGTGTGAGGGTGGTAAGGTACCAGGGGTAGAGTAGTGTGAGGGTGGTAAGGTACCAGGGGTAGAGTAGTGTGAGGGTGGTAAGGTACCAGGGGTAGAGTAGTGTGAGGGTGGTAAGGTACCAGGGGTAGTGTAGTGTGAGGGTGGTAAGGTACCAGGGGTAGTGTAGTGTGAGGGTGGGTAAGGTACCAGGGGTAGAGTAGTGTGAGGGTGGTAAGGTACCAGGGGTAGTGTAGTGTGAGGGTGGTAAGGTACCAGGGGTAGAGTAGTGTGAGGGTGGTAAGGTACCAGGGGTAGTGTAGTGTGAGGGTGGTAAGGTACCAGGGGTAGAGTAGTGTGAGGGTGGTAAGGTACCAGGGGTAGAGTAGTGTGAGGGTGGTAAGGTACCAGGGGTAGAGTAGTGTGAGGGTGGTAAGGTACCAGGGGTAGAGTAGTGTGAGGGTGGTAAGGTACCAGGGGGGCACAGCTCACCTTGACCAGGGGTCTCAGCTCCTCCACCAGTCTCTGGAGGGTAGGGGGGGCTGTGCCCGGTGCTGTGCCCACTGTCAGGGTGTGGGTGTTCAGCCTGGGAAGGTTACACACCACCCTGGAGCTAGTAGAGGATGGATGGACCGTCCCTCTGTCCGTCTCGGTCTCTGTCTCTGCTCTGTGTGGACCAAAATAAACAACCTGAAGACTCTGGGTCATGTGATTGAACAACACAGCGGGAGGAGGTCATGTGATTGGCCAATACAGCGGGGGGAGGTCATGTGATTGGCCAACACAGCGTGAGGAGGTCATGTGATTGGTCAACACAGCCGGGGTCAGCAGCCATCAGGTAGTGTTATTAATCGTCAAATTTTACTGTGATTCTCTCAGTTAGCACTAAATTAGTCTCTGTGATTCTCTGGGATACTCTAAGTTAGTCTCTGTGATTCTCTGGGATTCTCTAAGTTAGTCTCTGTGATTCTCTGGGATTCTCTAAGTTAGTCTCTGTGATTCTCTGGGATACTCTAAGTTAGTCTCTGTGATTCTCTGGGATTCTCTAAGTTAGTATCTGTGATTCTCTGGGATTCTCTAAGTTAGTCTCTGTGATTCTCTGGGATTCTCTAAGTTAGTCTCTGTGATTCTCTGGGATACTCTCAGTTAGTAGGACTGTGATTCTCTGGGATACTCTCAGTTAGTAGGACTGTGATTCTCTGGGATTCTCTCAGTTAGTAGGACTGTGATTCTCTGGGATACTCTCAGTTAGTAGGACTGTGATTCTCTGGGATTCTCTCAGTTAGTAGGACTGTGATTCTCTGGGATTCTCTCAGTTAGTAGGACTGTGATTCTCTGGGATTCTCTCAGTTAGTAGGACTGTGATTCTCTGTGATTCTCTCAGTTAGTCTGACTGTGAGGGTATCGACAACGATGAGACAGCCTATAGGGAGGAGGTCAGAGACCTGGCCATGTGGTGCCAGGATAACAACCTCTCCCTCAATGTGATCAAGACAAAGGAGATGATTGTGGACTAAAGGAAAAAAAAGAGGACTGAGCACGCCCCCATTCTCATCGACGGGGCTGTAGTGGAACAGGTTGAGAGCTTCAGGTTCCTTGGTGTCCACATCACCATTGAACTATCATGGTCCAAACACACCAAGACAGTTGTAATAATAATAATAATATGCCAGTTAGCAGACGCTTTTATCCAAAGCGACTTACAGTCATGCGTGCATACATTTTTGTGTATGGGTGGTCCCGGGGATCGAACCCACTACCTTAGCGTTACAAGCGCCGTGCTCTACCAACTGAGCTACAGAGGACCACAGTTGTGAAGAGGGCACGACAAAGCCTATTCCCCTTCAGGAGACTGAAAAGATTTGGCATGGGTCCTCAGATCCTCAAAAGGTTTGACAGCTGCACCATCGAGAGCATCCTGACTGGTTGCATCACTGCCTGGTATGGCAACTGCTCGGCCTCCGACCGCAAGGCACTACAGAGGGTAGTGCGTACGGCACAGTACATCACTGGGGCCAAGCTTCCTGCCATCCAGGACCTCTATACCAGGCGGTGTCAGAGGAAGGCCCTACATATTGTCAAAGACTCCAGCCACCCTTGTCATAGACTGTTCTCTCTGCTACCGCACGGCAAACGGTACCGGAGCGCCAAGTCTAGGTCCAAGAGGCTTCTAAACAGCTTCTTCCCCCAAACCATAAGACTCCTGAACATCTAATCAAATGGCTACCCAGACTATATGCATTCCTGGGTGGGGTGGTTGAGCTGCAGCTGTTTTCAACTATGACTGACTGACTGACTGACTATGTCCTGGGTCCTGAGGTCACTAGCTAGCATAGCCTGGTTTAGTATGATTTCACTGCTCATGACTGAAGTGCCTTTACAAACACATGAAACACAATAATATAAAAATTCTGCCCTTCTAGAGCTGCCCCGGTCAACTGTAAGTGCTGTTATTGTGAAGTGAAAACGTCTAGGAGCAACAACGGCTCAGCCGCAAAGTGGTCTGCCACACAAACTAATAGAACGGGACCGCCGAGTGCTGGAGCGCATAGGGTCTGTCCTCGGTTGCAACACTCACTACCGAGTTCCAAACTGCCCTATGGAAGCAACGTCAGCACAAGTTGCATGAAATGGGTTTCCATGGCAGAGCAGCCGCACACAAGCCTAAGATCACCATGCGCAATGTCAAGCGTCGGCTGGAGTGGTGTAAAGCTCGCCGCTCTATGGGGGTGCCACAGGGTTCAATTCTTGGGCCGACTCTTTTCTCTGTCTATATTTACATTTTACATTTACATTTACATTTTAGTCATTTAGCAGACGCTCTTATCCAGAGCGACTTACAGTTACTCAATGATGTCGCTCTTGCTGCTGGTGACTCTCAGATCCACATCTACGCAGATGACACCATTTTGTATACATCTGGCCCTTCATTGGACACTGTGTTAACAAACCTCCAAACGAGCTTCAATGCCATACAACACTCCTTCAGTAGCCTCCAACTGCTCTTAAACACTAGTAAAACTAAATGCATGCTCTTCAACCGAACGCTGCTTGCACCCGCCCACCCGACTAGAATCACTACTCTCGACGGGTCTGACCTAGAGTATGTGGACAACTACAAATACCTAGGTGTCTGGTTAGACTGTAAACTCTCCTTCCAGACACACATTAAGAATCTCCAATCCAAAGTTAAATTTAGAATCGGTTTCCTATTTCGCAAACAAAGCCTCCTTCACTCATGCTGCCAAACATGCCCTCGTAAAAATGACTATCCTACCGATCCTTGACTTCGGCGATGTCATTTACAAAATAGCCTCCAACACTCTACTCAGCAAATTGGATGTAGTCTATCACAGTGCCATCCGTTTTGTCTCCAAAGCCCCATACACTACCCACCACTGTGACCTGTACGCTCTTGTTGGCTGGTCCTCACTACATATTCGTCGCCAAACCCACTGGCTCCAGGCCATCTATAAATCACTGCTAGGCAAATCCCCGCCTTATCTTAGCTCATTGGTCACTGTCACGGTTTCGGCCGAGGCTGCTCCTTCTCCTTGTTCGGGCAGGCTTCGGCGGTCGTCGTCTCCGGAGTACTAGCTGCCACCGTTCTATGTTTCGATGTTTGATTGGTTTTGTCTGTTTTGTTACACCTGTTCCTTGTTAGTGTTCATTATGCGTCCTATATAGTTCTCTTGAGTTTGGTCATGTGTTGTGTGTAATTGTTCGTTGTCACGTTGTGTGCTAGTTTGTTTATGTTCTCTCTGTATTTTGTTTAGAGAGAGTTCCGCACTTTGTGCGCCTTTGTTTTGCACTTTACCGAGTTGCGTAAAGTTCGCTTGCCTGCCTGGTTGCCTGTTGCCGTGTTTGGCTTGTTCTTTTGTCTTCACTAAAGACGTCAGTACGAAGCCTCGGTGTGTCCTGCGCATGATTCCACACCACATCTACACTCAACCCTGACAGTCACCATAGCAGCACCCACCCGTAGTCTGCGCTCCAGCAGGTATATCTGGTCATTCCCAAAGCCAACACCTCCTTTGGCCGCCATTCCTTCCAGTTCTCTGCTGCCAATGACTGGAACGAACTGCAAAAATCTCTGAAGCTGGAGACTCTTATCTCCCCCACTAACTTTAAGCATCAGTTGTCAGAGCACCTTACCGATCACTGCACCTGTACACAGCCCATCTGAAATTAGCCCACCCAACTACCTCATCCCTATATTGTTATTTATTTTGCTCATTTGCACCCCAATATCTCTATTTGCACATCATCTCTTGCACATCTATCATTCCAGTGTTAATACTAATTGTAATTATTTTGCACTATGGCCTATTTATTGCCTTACCTCCATAACTTGCTACATTTGCACACACTGTATATTTTTCTGTTGTATTTTTGACTTTGTTTTGTTTTACCCCATATGTAACTCTGTGTTGTTGTTTTTATCACACTGCTTTGCTTTATCTTGGCCAGGTCGCAGTTGTAAATGAGAACTTGTTCTCAACTGGCTTCTTACCTGGTTAAATAAAGGTGAAATAAATAAATAAATAAATAATAAATAAAAACCGCCATTGGAAGCAGGGTTTGGCGGATGCCAGGAGAACGCTACCTGCCTGAATGCATAGTGCCAACTGTAAAGTTTGGTGGAGGAGGAATAATGGTCTGGGGCTGTTTTTCATGGTTCGGGCTAAGCCCCTTAGTTCCGTTCCAGTGAACGGAAATCTTAACGCTACAGCATACAATGACATTCTAGATGATTCTGTGCTTCCAACTTTGCTGCAACAGTTTGGGGAAGGCCCTTTTCTGTTTCAGGATGACAATTCCCCCGTGCACAAAGAGAGGTACATACAGAAATGGTTTGTTGAGATCGTTGTGGAAGAACTTGACTGGCATGCACAGAGCCCTGACCTCAACCCCATTGAACACCTTTGGGATCAATTTGAACACCGACTGCGAACCAGGCCTAATCGCCCAACATCAGTGCCCGACCTCACTAATGCTCTTGTGGCTGAATGGAAGCAAGTCCCCTCAGCAATGTTCCAACATCTAGTGGAAAGCCTTCCCAGAAGAGTGGAGGCTGTTATAGCAGCAAAGGGGGGACCAACTCCATTTTAATGCCCATGATTTTGGACATGTAGTGTACTATGTCTGTGCTCTGAGAATAGGTCATTGTTCTCACCCAATCACACTGCAGTAAAACAAATGGGACAAAACAAGTTGTCAGTCACCCGGTGAAACCATTGCATGCCATTTCCCTGCCGTGTTTATACACTCTGTGTTCACACTGTCTCTGACTGCGTCCCAAATGGCACCCTATTCCCTATATAGTGCACTACTTTAGACCAGAGAATGGCACCCTATTCCCTATATAGTGCACTACTTTAGACCAGAGAATGGCCCCCTATTCCCAATATAGTGCACTACTTTAGACCAGAGAATGGCCCCCTATTCCCTATATAGTGCACTACTTTAGACCAGAGTATGGTACCCTATTCCCTATATAGTGCACTACTTTAGACCAGAGAATGGCACCCTATTCCCTATATAGTGCACTACTTTAGACCAGAGAATGGCACCCTATTCCCTATATAGTGCACTACTTTAGACCAGAGAATGGCACCCTATTCCCTATATAGTGCACTACTTTAGACCAGAGAATGGTACCCTATTCCCTATATAGTGCACTACTTTAGACCAGAGAATGGCACCCTATTCCCTATATAGTGCACTACTTTAGACCAGAGAATGGCACCCTATTCCCTATATAGTGCACTACTTTAGACCAGAGAATGGCACCCTATTCCCTATATAGTGCACTACTTTAGACCAGAGAATGGCACCCTATTCCCTATATAGTGCACTACTTTAGACCAGAGAATGGCACCCTATTCCCTATATAGTGCACTACTTTAGACCAGAGAATGGCACCCTATTCCCTATATAGTGCACTACTTTAGACCAGGCCCCATAGGGTAGTGCACTATATAGGGAACAGGGTGCCACTTGGGACCAAGGTTATTATAGTAAAACATTCAAGACAACAGAATTACAAGACGGAAACTCAGGCATCATCCTAGAGCTCAGACCTCTCCGACCTGAAGATCACCGACGTGATGATTTTGACCAATCTGAGCTTGTTTCTATCTGAGTTCCCGGTTGTCAGACATCATCACAACATCTACAACATGTTCAAGCTCGGAGAAACTATTCCAACACTTTTTGAAAAACAACAACATGGTCTATCCTTACTGTGTGAGGAGCTGGTGTAGGTCTCGGTGGCCCCGCTGCTGGGCGATGCCTGCGGGCGTGGCCCCCTGTCTGTTGGTCAGTCTGAGGGCTTCAGGGGCCCCTGGTTGCAGTAGGAGCCACACAGCTACCCTCCTAAGACCCCGCCGTGCTGCAAAGTGGACCAACGTCTCCTGGGGCTGGGGCTCTGCAGGGAGGGAGGGAGGGAGGGAGGGAGGGAGGGAGGGAGGGGAGGAGGGAGGGAGGGAGGGAGGGAGGGGAGGAGGGGAGGAGGGGAGGAGGGAGGGAGGGGAGGGATGGAGGGAGGGAGGGGAGGGAGGGAGGGAGGGGAGGGAGGGGGGGGGGGGGGGGGAGGGAGGGGGGGAGGGAGGGAGGGAGGGAGGGAGACAGGGAAGGAGGGAGGGAGGGAGGGAGGGAGGGAGGGAGGGAGGGAGGGAGGGAGGGAGGGGAGTAATTAGACTGAAACTAAAAACATCAAAATGTTGGTTGGTTGGCTGGCTGGTGTTGACTTACTCTACCTTGGTACGTGTTAGTGTTATTGTTATTAGGGAGGGCTGGGGGTGTTCAGAGAGACTACACTGTTCAGAGTTACACACAGAGAGACTACACTGTTCAGAGTTACACACAGAGAGACTACACTGTTCAGAGTTACACACAGAGACTACACTGTTCAGAGTTACACACAGAGACTACACTGTTCAGAGTTACACACAGATAAACTACACTGTTCAGAGTTACACACAGAGAGACTACACTGTTCAGAGTTACACACAGAGAGACTACACTGTTCAGAGTTACACACAGAGACTACACTGTTCAGAGTTACACATAGAGACTACACTGTTCTGAGTTACACACACAGAGACTACACTGTTCAGAGTTACACACAGAGAGACTACACTGTTCAGAGTTACACACAGATACTACACTGTTCAGAGTTACACACAGAGACTACACTGTTCAGAGTTACACACAGAGAGACTACACTGTTCTGAGTTACACACACAGAGACTACACTGTTCAGAGTTACACACAGAGACTACACTGTTCAGAGTTACACATAGAGACTACACTGTTCAGAGTTACACACGGAGAGACTACACTGTTCAGAGTTACACACAGAGACTACACTGTTCAGAGTTACACACAGAGAGACTACACTGTTCAGAGTTACACACAGAGAGACTACACTGTTCAGAGTTACACACAGAGAGACTACACTGTTCAGAGTTACACACAGAGACTACACTGTTCAGAGTTACACACAGAGACTACACTGTTCAGTTACACACAGAGAGACTACACTGTTCAGAGTTACACACAGAGACTACACTGTTCAGAGTTACACACAGAGAGACTACACTGTTCAGTTACACACAGAGAGACTACACTGTTCAGAGTTACACACAGAGACTACACTGTTCAGAGTTACACACAGAGAGACTACACTGTTCAGAGTTACACACAGAGAGACTACACTGTTCAGAGTTACACACAGAGAGACTACACTGTTCAGAGTTACACACAGAGACTACACTGTTCAGAGTTACACACAGAGACTACACTGTTCAGAGTTACACACAGAGAGACTACACTGTTCAGAGTTACACACAGAGACTACACTGTTCAGAGTTACACACAGAGAGACTACACTGTTCAGAGTTACACACAGAGAGACTACACTGTTCAGAGTTACACACAGAGACTACACTGTTCAGAGTTACACACAGAGAGACTACACTGTTCAGAGTTACACACAGAGAGACTACACTGTTCAGAGTTACACACAGAGAGACTACACTGTTCAGAGTTACACACAGAGAGACTACACTGTTCAGAGTTACACACAGAGACTACACTGTTCAGAGTTACACACAGAGAGACTACACTGTTCAGAGTTACACACGGAGAGACTACACTGTTCAGAGTTACACACAGAGACTACACTGTTCAGAGTTACACACAGAGACTACACTGTTCAGAGTTACACACAGAGAGACTACACTGTTCAGAGTTACACACAGAGAGACTACACTGTTCAGAGTTACACACAGAGACTACACTGTTCAGAGTTACACACAGAGAGACTACACTGTTCAGAGTTACACACAGAGACTACACTGTTCAGAGTTACACACAGAGAGACTACACTGTTCAGAGTTACACACAGAGACTACACTGTTCAGAGTTACACACAGAGAGACTACACTGTTCAGAGTTACACACAGAGACTACACTGTTCAGAGTTACACACAGAGACTACACTGTTCAGAGTTACACACAGAGACTACACTGTTCAGAGTTACACACAGAGACTACACTGTTCAGAGTTACACACAGAGACTACACTGTTCAGAGTTACACACAGAGAGACTACACTGTTCAGAGTTACACACAGAGAGACTACACTGTTCAGAGTTACACACAGAGAGACTACACTGTTCAGAGTTACACACAGAGAGACTACACTGTTCAGAGTTACACACAGAGAGACTACACTGTTCAGAGTTAAACACAAAGAGACTACACTGTTCAGAGTTACACACAGAGAGACTACACTGTTCAGAGTTACACACAGAGAGACTACACTGTTCAGAGTTAAACACAGAGAGACTACACTGTTCAGAGTTACACACAGATAGACTACACTGTTCAGAGTTACACACAGAGACTACACTGTTCAGAGTTACACACAGAGAGACTACACTGTTCAGAGTTACACACAGAGACTACACTGTTCAGAGTTACACACAGAGACTACACTGTTCAGAGTTACACACAGAGACTACACTGTTCAGAGTTACACACAGAGAGACTACACTGTTCAGAGTTACACACAGAGAGACTACACTGTTCAGAGTTACACACAGAGAGACTACACTGTTCAGAGTTACACACAGAGAGACAACACTGTTCAGAGTTACACACAGAGAGACTACACTGTTCAGAGTTACACACAGAGACTACACTGTTCAGAGTTACACACAGAGACTACACTGTTCAGAGTTACACACAGAGAGACTACACTGTTCAGAGTTACACACAGATAGACTACACTGTTCAGAGTTACACACAGAGACTACACTGTTCAGAGTTACACACAGAGACTACACTGTTCAGAGTTACACACAGAGACTACACTGTTCAGAGTTACACACAGAGACTACACTGTTCAGAGTTACACACAGAGAGACTACACTGTTCAGAGTTACACACAGATAGACAACACTGTTCAGAGTTCTGAGTCATTTATTTCCATTCCAGCCATTACAATGAGTCTGTCCTCCTACAGCTCCTCCCACCAGCCTCCTCTTGTATAGTGACGTCTACATGCACAACAGGAGAATGTATCCAGTCACAACAGGAGAATGTATCCAGTCACAACAGGAGAATGTATCCAGTCACAACAGGAGAATGTATCCAGTCACAACAGGAGAATGTATCCAGTCACAACAGGAGAATGTATCCAGTCACAACAGGAGAATGTATCCAGTCACAACAGGGGAATGTATCCAGTCACAACAGGAGAATGTATCCAGTCACAACAGGAGAATGTATCCAGTCACAACAGGGGAATGTATCCAGTCACAACAGGAGAATGTATCCAGTCACAACAGGAGAATGTATCCAGTCACAACAGGAGAATGTATCCAGTCACAACAGGAGAATGTATCCAGTCACAACAGGAGAATGTATCCAGTCACAACAGGAGAATGTATCCAGTCACAACAGGAGAATGTATCCAGTCACAACAGGAGAATGTATCCAGTCACAACAGGAGAATGTATCCAGTCACAACAGGAGAATGTATCCAGTCACAACAGGGGAATGTATCCAGTCACAACAGGAGAATGTATCCAGTCACAACAGGAGAATGTATCCAGTCACAACAGGAGAATGTATCCAGTCACAACAGGAGAATGTATCCAGTCACAACAGGAGAATGTATCCAGTCACAACAGGAGAATGTATCCAGTCACAACAGGAGAATGTATCCAGTCACAACAGGAGAATGTATCCAGTCACAACAGGAGAATGTATCACTGTCTGTGTATGCAGATGACGTGACAGTTTTTATTACAGGGGGTGAGTATGTTAAGGTTCTCTCAAACGCTTTAAAGGTGTATGAGGGGGCCTCCTCAGCTAGAGTCAATTGGGAAAAGAGTGAATCGCAGTGGGCAGGCCAGCTTCAGATAGGGTCCGCTCCACGGTTACCAGGGGGGCTTCAGTGGGGCAGAGATGGGATGAAGATTTTGGGGGGGTTTCTAGGCTCCGATGTCTTTCAAAAAAATAACTGGGAGGGTGTAGTGGAGAAGGTGTGTGCCAGATTGTCAAAATGGAAATGGGTGCTGCCCCAGCTGTCTTACAGTGGGGAAAAAAATTATTTAGTCAGCCACCAATTGTGCAAGCTCTCCCACTTAAAAAGATGAGAGAGGCCTGTAATTTTCATCATAGGTACACGTCAACTATGACAGACAAATTGAGGGAAAAAAATCCAGAAAATCACATTGTAGGATTTTTTATGAATTTATTTGCAAATTATGGTGGAAAATAAGTATTTGGTCACCTACAAACAAGCAAGATTTCTGGCTCTCTCAGACCTGTAACTTCTTCTTTAAGAGGCTCCTCTGTCCTCCACTCGTTACCTGTATTAATGGCACCTGTTTGAACTTGTTATCAGTATAAAATACACCTGTCCACAACCTCAAACAGTCACACTCCAAACTCCACTATGGCCAAGACCAAAGAGCTGTCAAAGGACACCAGAAACAAAATTGTAGACCTGCACCAGGCTGGAAGACTGAATCTGCAATAGGTAAGCAGCTTGGTTTGAAGAAATCAACTGTTGGAGCAATTATTAGGAAATGGAAGACATACAGGACCACTGATAATCTCCCTCGATCTGAGGCTCCAAGCAAGATCTCACCCCGTGGGGTCAAAATGATCACAAGAACGGTGAGCAAAAATCCCAGAACCACACGGGGGGAAGTAGTGAATGACCTGCAGAGAGCTGGGACCAAAGTAACAAAGCCTACCATCAGTAACACACTACGCCGCCGCCAGGGACTCAAATCCTGCAGTGCCAGACGTGTCCCCCTGCTTAAGCCAGTACATGTCCAGGCCCGTCTGAAGTTTGCTAGAGTGTATTTGGATGATCCAGAAGAGGATTGGGAGAATGTCATATGGTCAGATGAAACCAAAATATAACTTTTTGGTAAAAACTCAACTCGTCGTGTTTGGAGGACAAAGAATGCTGAGTTGCATCCAAATAACACCATACCTACTGTGAAGCATGGGGGTGGAAACATTTTTCTGCAAAGGGACCAGGACGACTGATCCATGTAAAGGAAAGAATGAATGGGGCCATGTATTGTGAGATTTTGAGTGAAAACCTCCTTCCATCAGCAAGGGCATTGAAGATGAAACGTGGCTGGGTCTTTCAGCATGACAATGATCCCAAACACACCGCCCGGGCAACGAAGGAGTGGCTTCGTAAGAAGCATTTCAAGGTCCTGGAGTGGCCTAGCCAGTCTCCAGATCTCAACCCCATAGAAAATCTTTGGAGGGAGTTGAAAGTCCGTGTTGCCCAGCGAGAGCCCCAAAACATCACTGCTCTAGAGGAGATCTGCATGGAGGAATGGGCCAAAATACCAGCAACAGTGTGTGAAAACCTTGTGAAGACTTACAGAAAACGTTTGACCTGTGTCATTGCCAACAAAGGGTATATAACAAAGTATTGAGAAACTTTTGTTATTGACCAAATACTTATTTTCCACCATAATTTGCAAATAAATTCATAAAAAATTCTACAATGTGATTTTCTGGATTTTTGTTCTCATTTTGTCTGTCATAGTTGCCGTGTACCTATGATGAAAATTACAGGCCTCTCTCATCTTTTTAAGTGGGAGAACTTGCACAATTGGTGGCTGACTAAATACTTTTTTCCCCCACTGTATAGGGGAAGGGTGCTGGTAGCCAATAACCTAGCTGCCTCTACCCTGTGGCACAGACTCATGATTTTACAGCCACCAAAGGGTCTGATACAAGAGCTTCAGAGGACCCTTGTCAATTTATTTTGATCTGGACAACATTGGATTAAAGCTGCAGCCCTGTACCTGCCACTGCACGAGGGTGGGCAAGGCCTGGTGGACATTTCTTCCAGGATCATGGCTTTCCGGCTTCAAGCAGCCCAGACACTGTTGTACAGTGACGGTTCTAGCTGGGTCGATACAGCCGACACGTTGATGAGGGGAGCGGGCTGTTTGGGCTTAGACAAGCACCTTTTCCTCTTAAAGCTAGAGGGGGTGATTTGTCTGGCCTGACTCCATTCTATGAGTCTGTTATGCGGCTTCGAGAGTTTGTCATGTCCCGTAAGGCCGGCACGCCACCAGGGATGTGGCTTTTTGAAGAGCCTCTATTTTATAACACTGCCATCCAGTCCCGTGTTCTGGGTTCAGCCAGCCTACGTTCATGCCTGTTAGGTGTGGGGTGTACCAAGCTGGGTCATCTGATGCGGAGAAGGAGCAGATCGTTGGAGGAACTGGGAGAAAGAGTGGGGATCCGATCATCTCGCCTACTGAGGAAGGTCGTAGCTGAGGTCTGTGATTCCTTGCCAGTACTTCATCGGCAGTATGTGACTGATACTTCCAACTCTGATTTGTGGACGGAGGGTCTGGATTATGTGTTCCCTGCGCTGAATGTTAGTGCTGCGGTGGGGGCATTCGAGGAGGACGTGGGGATGCTGCTTTCCTTCGATACTCCAGAGCTGGGGGAGTTCAAGGAGGTGGGAAAAAAGGCCATGTACAAAATCTGTGTAAAAGTGTCCCGTTCTTCTTCCATGGAAGGGGTAAAATCGATGAGGTGGGCAGGTGTGTTTGGTCCAGGTGCCTCCCCAAAAGGCTGTTGGCGGTCTTTATATAAACTGCCTATTGATAAGAGGACAGCTGACCTCCAATGGAGGATAATACATGGATCACCTGATCACTAGTTGGTTCTCAGCTTTGGGGAGAAGTTTTCTCTTCCCAACTGTTTATATTTGGGCCAATGTACAGGTTCAGTAGAAGGGGTGTAGTTCTCTTGCTTAACTTTGCGTCAGGGGCAGCTAAATTAGCGAAATAACAGTTTTCGGGGACAGGGGTCTGTGGATGTGGTGGGAATGCTGGAGGGGATGTTGGCAGTGAGACAGAGGGTTGAGTTTGCCTTTTACAAAATGGTTAACAACATTGGGCTGTTTCTGAGTATATGGGGTATTCAGAGGCTGCTGTCTTTAGTTACTGTGGAGGAAGATTTGGTGTTGTGTTTTTAATTGATGTTTAACCATGTTTTTGTTTGTTTGAGTGTGTTGTAGGGTAAAAATTCTCTCTCTCTCTCTCTCTCTCTCTCTCTCCTCTCTCTCTCCCTCTCTCTCTCTCTCTCTCTCTCTCTCTCTCTCTCTCTCTCTCTCTCTCTCAGCTAACGTGTGCTAATGTGATTAGTTGTAAGTAACAGCAAACTTTCCAGGACATAGACATGTCTTATTTGGGCAGAACGCTTCAATTCTTGTTAATCTAACTGCACTGTCCAATTTACAGTAGCTATTACAGTGAAAAAATACCATGCTATTGTTTGAGGAGAATGCACAACAACAAAAAACTTATCACGGCAACTGGTTTGATACACACATTAATTTCAAATTTCCACAAACTTCAAAGTGTTTCCTTTTAAATGGTATCAGGAATATGCATATCCTTGCTTCAGGTCCTGAGCTACAGGCAGTTAGATTTGGGTACGTCATTTTAGGCGAAAATTGAAAATAAGGGTCCGATCCTCAAAATATATTTTATATTTGAGATTCTTCAAATAGCCACCCTTCGCCTTGATGACAGCTTTTCACACTCTTGGCATTCTCTCAACCAGCTTCACCTGGAATGCTTTTCCAACAGTCTTGAAGGAGTTCCCACATATGCTGAGCACTTGTTGGCTGCTTTTCCTTTACTCTGCCGTCCAACTCATCCCAAACCATCTCAATTGGGTTGAGGTCGGGGGATTGTGGAGGCCAGGTCATCTGATGCAGCACTCCATCACTCTCCTTCTTGGTCAAATAGCCCTTACACAGCCTGGAGGTGTGTTGGGTCATTGTCCTGTTAAAAAACAAATGATAGTCCCACTAAGCCCAAACCAGATGGGATGGTGTATCGCTGCAGAATGCTGTGGTAGCCATGCTGGTTAAGTATGCCTTGAATTCTAAATAAATCACAGACAGTGTCACCAGCAAAGCACCCCCACACCATAACACCTCCTCCTCCATGCTTTACGCTGGGAAATACACATGCGGAGATCATCCGTTCACCCACACTGCGTCCCAAAAAAGACACGGCGGTTGGAACCAAAAATCTCAAATTTGGACTCCAGACCAAATGACAAATTTCCACCGGTCTAATGTCAATTGCTCATGTTTCTTTGCCCAAGCAGGTCTCTTCTTCTTCTTAGTGTCCTTTAGTAGTGGTTTCTTTGCAAGAATTCGACCATGAAGGCCTGATTCACACAATCCCCACTGAACAGTTGATGTTGAGATGTGTCTGTGACTTGAACTCTGTGAAGCATTTATTTGGGCTGGAATTTCTGAGGCTGGTAACTCTAATGAACTTATCCTCTGCAGCAGAGGTAACTCTGGGCCTGAGGCCTTTCCTGTGGCGGTCCTCATGAGAGCCAGTTTCATCATAGCGCTTGATGTTTTTTGCGACTGCACTTGAAGAAACTTTCAAAGTTCTTGAAATGTTCCGTATTGATGGACTGTTGTTTCGCTTTGCTTATTTGAGCTGTTCTTGCCATAATATGGACTTGGTCTTTTACCAAATAGGGCTATCTTCTGTATACCCACCACCTACCTTGTCACAACACAACTGATTGGCTCAAACGCATTAAGAAGGAAAGGAATTCCACAAATTAACTTTTAAGCAGGCACACCTGTTAATTGAAATGCATTCCAGGTGACTACCTCATGAAGCTGGTTGAGAGAATGCCAAGAGTGTGCAAAGCTGTCATCAAGGCATAGGGTGGCTATTTGAAGAATCTCAAATATAACATATATTTTGATTTGTTTAACACTTTTTTGGTTACTACATGATTCCATATGTATTATTTCATAGTTTTGATGTCTTCACTATTATTCTACAATGTAAAAAATAGTAAAAATAAAGAAAAACCCTTGAATGAGTAGGTGGAGGTGTGTCCAAACTTTTGACTGGTAGTGTACACACACTCTACTCCCTCCCTCCCTCCCTCCCTCACCAGTGCTGTTTCTGAGGTGTGTCCCCAGTAGGCTCCACCCATCAGGCAGGTCCAGGTGTCTCAGTGCCAGGGACAGACTCTCATCCATTCTCTCACATTCCTCCAGAGGGATCTGACACTCGTCGAGTAACAGCGCCCCCTCCAGGCCGTCTGGCCTCCCTGCAGTGCTCACCTAGGTTGAAGATACCAGGTGAGGACAATGTTATATTCACCTGCAGCAAGCTTTAGAAAATAAACAGATTCATAGGACCAGCTTTTGAAATACTATTGAAATACTTTAATAAAGTAATCTTTATTAAAAATACTCTAGACTCAATCTTCATAATTTCAACCTAGATGCTCACCAGAAACTGGGCCATGTCGAAGGCCAGGTCCTGGACGAAGTAGAACCGCTGCTCCGCCACCACAGATACACCAGGGGGTTCACCAGGTCGGACCCTGCACAGAGTGACCTGCACTGCCTCACAGCAGTCATGGGCTGGGGGAGAGAGATGGGGAGAGAGGAGAGAGAGAGGAGAGAGGAGAGAGAGACATATGGGGGGAGAGAGATGGGGAGAGAGGAGAGAGAGACATATGGGGGAGAGAGATGGGGAGAGAGAGACATATGGGGGGAGAGAGATGGGGAGAGAGGAGAGAGAGACATATGGGGGAGAGAGATGGGGAGAGAGGAGAGAGAGAGACATATGGGGAAGAGAGATGAGAGGAGAGAGGAGAGAGAGAGACATATGGGGGAGAGAGATGAGAGGAGAGAGGAGAGAGAGACATATGGGGAGAGAGATGAGAGGAGAGAGAGACATATGGGGGAGAGAGATGGGGAGAGAGGAGAGAGAGACATATGGGGGAGAGAGATGGGGAGAGAGGAGAGAGAGACATATGGGGGAGAGAGATGGGGAGAGAGGAGAGAGAGAGAGACATATGGGGGAGAGAGATGGGGAGAGAGGAGAGAGAGACATATGGGGGAAGAGAGGAGATGGGGAGAGAGGAGAGAGAGACATATGGGGAGAGAGAGATGGGGAGAGAGGAGAGAGAGACATATGGGGGGAGAGAGATGGGGAGAGAGGAGAGAGAGACATATGGGGAAGAGAGATGAGGGGAGAGA
The DNA here is from genome assembly GCA_031479575.1 of Coregonus ussuriensis. Lineage (NCBI taxonomy): Eukaryota > Metazoa > Chordata > Actinopteri > Salmoniformes > Salmonidae > Coregonus > Coregonus ussuriensis. The sequence goes on along the minus strand of CM062504.1, from coordinate 1,302,645 downwards.
GGAGAGAGAGACATATGGGGGAGAGAGATGGGGAGAGAGGAGAGAGAGACATATGGGGGAGAGAGATGAGAGGAGAGAGGAGAGAGAGACATATGGGGGAGAGAGATGAGAGGAGAGAGGAGAGAGGAGAGAGAGACATATGGGGGAGAGAGATGGGGAGAGAGGAGAGAGAGACATATGGGGGAGAAAGATGGGGAGAGAGGAGAGAGAGAGTTAGAGTGACATACAGTGGGGAGAACAAGTATTTGATACACTGCCGATTTTGCAGGTTTGCCTACTTACAAAGCATGTAGAAGTCTGTGATTTTTATCATAGGTACACTTCAACTGTGAGAGATGGAATCTAAAACAAAAATCCAGAAAATCACATTGTATGATTTTTAAGTAATTAATTTGTATTTTATTGCATGACATAAGTATTTGATCACCTACCAACCAGTAAGAATTCCAGCTCTCACAGACCTGTTAGTTTTTCTTTAAGAAGCCCTCCTGTTCTCCACTCATTACCTGTATTAACTGCACCTGTTTGAACTCATTACCTGTATAAAAGACACCTGTCCAAACACTCAATCAAACAGACTCCAACCTCTCCACAATGGCCAAGACCAGAGAGCTGTGTAAGGACATCAGGGATAAAATTGTAGACCTGCACAAGGCTGGGATGGGCTACAGGACAATAGGCAAGCAGCTTGGTGAGAAGGCAACAACTGTTGGCGCAATTATTAGAAAATGGAAGAAGTTCAAGATGACGGTCAATCACCCTCGGTCTGGGGCTCCATGCAACATCTCACCTCGTGGGGCATCAATGATCATGAGGAAGGTGAGGGATCAGCCCAGAACTACACTGCAGGACCTGGTCAATGACCTGAAGAGAGCTGGGACCACAGTCTCAAAGAAAACCATTAGTAACACACTACGCCGTCATGGATTAAAATCCTGCAGCGCACGCAAGGTCCCCCTGCTCAAGCCAGCGCATGTCCAGGCCATCTGAAGTTTGCCAATGACCATCTGGATGATCCAGAGGAGGAATGGGAGAAGGTCATGTAGGTCTGATGAGACAAAAATAGAGCTTTTTGGTCTAAACTCCACTCGCCGTGTTTGGAGGAAGAAGAAGGATGAGTACAACCCCAAGAACACCATCCCAACCGTGAAGCATGGAGGTGGAAACATCATTCTCAATACGACTGCACCGTATTGAGGGGAGGATGGATGGGGCCATGTATTGCGAGATCTTGGCCAACAACCTCCTTCACTCAGTAAGAGCATTGAAGATGGGTCGTGGCTGGGTCTTCCAGCATGACAACGACCCGAAACACACAGCCAGGGCAACTAAGGAGTGGCTCCGTAAGAAGCATCTCAAGGTCCTGGAGTGGCCTAGCCAGTCTCCAGACCTGAACCCAATAGAACATCTTTGGAGGGAGCTGAAAGTCCGTATTGCCCAGCGACAGCCCCGAAACCTGAAGGATCTGGAGAAGGTCTGTATGGAGGAGTGGGCCAAAATCCCTGCTGCAGTGTGTGCAAACCTGGTCAAGAACTACAGGAAACGTATGATCTCTGTAATTGCAAACAAAGGTTTCTGTACCAAATATTAAGTTCTGCTTTTCTGATGTATCAAATACTTATGTCATGCAATAAAATGCAAATTAATTACTTAAAAATCATACAATGTGATTTTCTGGATTTTTGTTTTAGATTCCGTCTCTCACAGTTGAAGTGTACCTATGATAAAAAATTACAGACTTCTACATGCTTTGTAAGTAGGCAAACCTGCAAAATCGGCAGGTATAGAGGTCCTGGATGGCAGGAAGCTTGGCCCCAGTGATGTACTGGGCCGTACGCACTACCCTCTGTAGTGCCTTGCGGTCGGAGGCCAAGCAGTTGCCATACCAGGCGGTGATGCAACCAGTCAGGATGCTCTCGATGGTGCAGCTGTATAATTTTTTGAGAATCTGAGGACCCATGCCAAATATTTTCAGTCTCCTGAGGGGGAATAGGCTTTGTCGTGCCCTCTTCACGACTGTCTTGGTGTGTTTGGACCATGATAGTTAGTTGGTGATGTGGGCACCAAGGAACTTGAAGCTCTCAACCTATTCCACTACAGCCCCGTCGATGAGAATGGGGGCGTGCTCAGTCCTCTTTTTTCCTGTAGTCCACAATCATCTCCTTTGTCTTGGTCACGTTGAGGGAGAGGTTGTTATCCTGGCACCACACGGCCAGGTCTCTGACCTCCTCCCTATAGGCTGTCTCATCGTTGTCGGTGATCAGGCCTACCACTGTTGTGTCGTCTTCAAACTTAATGATGGTGTTGGAGTCGTGCCATGCAGTCATGGGTGAACAGGGACTACTCTTACATTTACGTCATTTAGCAGACGCTCTTATCCAGAGCGACTTACAAATTGGTGCATTATGATAGCCAGTGGGATAACCACTTTACAATATTTTTTTCCTGGGGTTTATTATGGATCCCCATTAGTTCCTGTCAAGGCAGCAGCTACTCTTCCAGGGGTTTATTATGGATCCCCATTAGTTCCTGCCAAGGCAGCAGCTACTCTTCCTGGGGTTTATTATGGATCCCCATTAGTTCCTGCCAAGGCAGCAGCTACTATTCCTGGGGTTTATTATGGATCCCTATTAGTTCCTGCCAAGGCAGCAGCTACTCTTCCTGGGGTTTATTATGGATCCCCATTAGTTCCTGCCAAGGCAGCAGCTACTCTTCCTGGGGTTTATTATGGATCCCCATTAGTTCCTGCCAAGGCAGCAGCTACTCTTCGTGGGGTTTATTATGGATCCCCATTAGTTCCTGCCAAGGCAGCAGCTACTCTTCCTGGGGTTTATTATGGATCCCCATTAGTTCCTGCCAAGGCAGCAGCTACTCTTCCTGGGGTTTATTATGGATCCCCATTAGTTCCTGCCAAGGCAGCAGCTACTCTTCCTGGGGTTTATTATGGATCCCCATTAGTTCCTGCCAAGGCAGCAGCTACTCTTCCTGGGGTTTATTATGGATCCCCATTAGTTCCTGCCAAGGCAGCAGCTACTCTTCCTGGGGTTTATTATGGATCCCCATTAGTTCCTGCCAAGGCAGCAGCTACTCTTCCTGGGGTTTATTATGGATCCCCATTAGTTCCTGCCAAGGCAGCAGCTACTCTTCCTGGGGTTTATTATGGATCCCCATTAGTTCCTGCCAAGGCAGCAGCTACTCTTCCTGGTGTTTATTATGGATCCCCATTAGTTCCTGCCAAGGCAGCAGCTACTCTTCCTGGGGTCCAAACACACTAAGGCACTTACATCACACACACAGTGCATTCAGAAAGGAAAGTATTCAGACCCCTTTACTTTATTCACATTTTGTTACGTTACAGCCTTATTCTAAAATGGATTAAATAAAAAAATTCCTCACCAATCTATACACAATACCCATAATGACAATATAGTTTTGTTCCCCCTTCATCAATACCCCATAATGACAAAGCAAAAACAGGTGTTTAGAAATGTTTGCAAATGTATTTAAATTTGAAAACAGAAATACCTTATTTACATTATTATTCAGACCCTTCGCTATGAGACTCGAAATTGAGCTCAGGTGTATCCTGTTTTCATTGAGATGTTTCTACAACTTGATTGGAGTCCACCTGAGGTAAATTCAATTGATTCGACATGATTTGGAAAGGCACACACCTGTGGATCCCCACAGTTGACAGTGCAAGTCAGAGCAAAAACCAAGCCATGAGGTTGAAGGAATTGTCCGTAGAGCTCCGAGACAGGATTGTGTCGAGGCACAGATCTGGGGAAGGGTACCAAAACATTTCTGCAGCATTGAAGGTCCCCAAGAACACAGTGGCCTCCATCATTCTTAAATGGAGCTGGTCGCCCGGCCAAACTGAGCAATTGGGGGAGAAGGGCCTTGGTCAGGGAGGTGACCAAGAACCGGATGGTCACTCTGACGGAGCTCAAGAGTTCCCCTGTGGAGATGGGAGAACCTTCTAGAAGGACAACCATCTCTGCGGCACTCCACCAATCAGGCTTTTATGGTAGAGTGGCCAGACGGAAGCCACTCCTCAGTAAAAGGCACATGACAGCCCACTTGGAGTTTGCGAAAAGGCACCTAAAGACTCTCAGACCATGAGAAACAAGATTCTCTGGTCTGATGAAACCAAGATTGAACTCTTTGGCCTGAATGCCAAGCGTCATGTCTGGAGGAAACCTGGCACTATCCCTACGGTGAAGCATGATGGGAATGTTTTTCAGTGGCAGGGACTGGGAGACTAGTCAGGATCGAGGGAAAGGTGAACGGAGCAAAGTACAGAGAGATACTTGATGAAAACCTGCTCCAGAGTTCTCAGGACCTCAGACTGGGGTGACGGTTCTCCTTCCAACAGGACAACGACCCTAAGCACACAGCCAAGACAATGCAGGAATGGCTTCGGGACAAGTCTCTGAATGTCCTTGAGTGGCCCAGCCAGAGCCCGGACTTGAACCCGATCTAACATCTCTGGAGAGACCTGAAAATAGCTGTGCAGCGACACTCACCATCCAACCTGACATATATTGAGAGGATCTGCAGAGATGAATGGGAGAAACAAATACAGGTGTGCCAAGCTTGTAGCATCATACCCAAGAAGACTCGAGGCTGTAATCGCTGCCAAAGCTGCTTCAACAAAGTACTGAGTAAAGGGTCTGAATACTTATGTAAATGTAATATTTCATTTTTCTAATTATTTTTTATTTTTTCCCCAACATTTCTAAAAACCGTTTTTTGCTTTGTCATTATGGGGTATTGATGAAGGGGGGAACAAAACTATATAATCCATTTAAATATAAGGCTGTAACATAACAACACTGTAAAACAAAAGATAAAACAGTACATCATATAACATTATTACACCACTACATATCTACAATACAAAATGTATAATACCACCATACAACAATATCACAATGTAGGTGTGTGTAGTGTATCTGTACCTGTGTGTATCTCTTCACAGTCCCCGCTGTTCCATAAGGTGTATTTTTAACATGTTTTCTAAAATCTGATTCTACTGCTTGCATCAGTTACCTGATGTGGAATATAGTTCCATGTAGTCATGGCTCTTTGTAGTACTGTGCGCCTCCCATAGTCTGTTCTGGACTTGGGGACCGTGAAGAGACCTCTGGTGGCATGTCTTGTGGGGTATGCATGGGTGTCCAAGCTGTGTGCTAGTAGTTTAAACAGACAGCTCGGCGCATTCAGCTTGTCAACACTTCTTACAAATACAAGTAGTGATGAAGTCAATCTCTCCTCCACTTTGAGCCATGAGAGATTGACATGCATAATATTAATGTTAGGTCTTCGTGTACATTTAAGGACCAGCCGTGCTGTCAATTTGTTTAGTGTAAAATAGCATTGTATCTGGTCAAACACAATTGGGTAACAGGCTGATTGGTCGGCTATTTGAGCCAGTAAAGGGGGCTTTACTATTCTTAGGTAGCAGAATGACTTTTGCTTCCCTCCAAGCCTGAGGGCACACACTCTCTAGTAGACTTAAATTGAAGAGATGGCAAATAGGAGTGGCAATATCGTAAGCTGTTATCCTCAGTAATTTTCCATCCAAGTTGTCAGACCCCAGTGGCTTGTCATTGTTGATAGACAACAATAATTTTTTCACCTCTTCCACACTCACTTTATGGAATTCAAAAGTACAATGCTTGTCTTTTCATAATTTGGTCAGATATACTTGGATGTGTAGTGTCAGCGTTTGTTGCTGGCATGTCATGCCTAAATTTGCTAATCTTGCCAATTACAAAAACATTAAAATAGTTTGCAATATCAGTGAGTTTTGTGATGAATGAATCAATGAATGATGGAGCTGAATTTGCCTTTTTGCCCAACATTTAATTGAAGGTGCTCCAAAGCTTTTTACTATCATTCTTTATGTCATTTATCTTTGTTTCGTAGTGTAGTTTCTTCTTCTTTTTATTCAGTTTAGTCACATGATTTCTCAATTTGCAGTATGTTTGCCAATCGGTTGTTCAACCAGACTTATTTGCCATTCCTTTCCTAAAGATATGATCAATACATGTTGATGATTTAATTCCTGTGCTGTTTGTAACTACCCTGGTAGGTTGACTGATAACCTGAACCAGGTTACAGGCACTAGTTACAGTTTGAAGCGTTCTCTTGAGTGGGAAGCCTGATGAAAGCCAGTCAATATTGAAATCACCCAGAAAATATACCTGTCTGTTGATATCGCATACATTATCAAGAATTTCACACATATTATCCAGATACTGACTGTTAGCACTTGGTGGTCTATAGCAGCTTCCCACCAGAATGGGCTTTAGGTGAGGCAGATGAACCTGTAGCCATATTACTTCAACAGTATTTAATATGAGATCCTCTCTAAGCTTTACAGGAATGTGGTTCTGCGTATAGATCGCAACACCGCCCCCATTGACATTTCTATATTTTCTGTAGATTTTATAACCATGTTTCTCTGATGTAGTCATGAGTTGTTCTTGTTACTCAGCCATCAGGTCTCAGTCTGTTTCTCTGATGTAGTCATGAGTTGTTCTTGTTACTCAGCCATCAGGTCTCAGTCTATGTTTCTCTGATGTAGTCATGAGTTGTGCTTGTTTCTCAGCCATCAGGTCTCAGTCTATGTTTCTCTGATATATGTGCATGTTGTTGCTGTATGTGTCTGTTGACAAATACAATCTCCAGTGGGATTAATCAAGTTGATTAAAAGTCTTACCGGGGCAGAGGGTGCGCAGGGTGTCATGGCCGCTCAACAGGGCACTGGTCAGGTGACTCTGGGAGGACCCAGAGAACAACAGGAAGTACTCCTCACCCTCCTCGTCCTCAGTCTGCTCTTCGTCACATAGCTGTACTGTTATCACAAACTTACCCTGCAGAGAAGGAGAGGAGGGGGTTAAGGTTACCTTGCGTAACTGCTTAAAAGTGCAGAAATGCCAATGAGATTTTACAGTTGGTCTTTGTAAGTTTTCCGTAATACTGTGAGAGCTGTTTAAGTGACAGAAAATGTCCTCCTGACTGTTGTGATTTGATTTTTCATTTTATTAGGATATTTTTTTAGTCTAAATTAGAAAAACAACAAAAGCAAAGTAAAAGCACAAAAACACAAACAAAGATCCTACTACCTATAGATTTCACGAGTTAAACCCCCCAGCCCTCCTCCTCCTCCCCCCTCCACCCACATATGAATTTAAATACAACATAGCATATTACAATAACCTCTTACACCCACTCTAGTCGTTCAAGACATTTTGTGAATTAATCTCTTAAAACAACTATTTGGCAAGTTTTTTGGAACTTTCTGGCAAGGAGTTCCAGGACTTCACTGCCCTGAAAGTAAAAGCTATTTTGCGCAGGTCTACTCTGGGTTTTGGTTCTATGAGTGGCCTTGGTTCTGCTCTGTGTCTTTGACCATATCCAGTTTAACATCCAGTATACAGCGGTTTGTCTTAGACTGGTGAATTTTATGAGAAATGATGTACATTCTTTTCGATCATTTCCTAAACAGTCGGCCATTTGAGTGCATTATGTAATTCTATGGAGGACCTCTCGTAACCACATGAGGTGCCGATGATTTTGTTGCAGAGCTGTGATGACCAAGAGAGACTAGCAGCACACCTAACAGCCTAGTCTCTGAAACCACTTCTATGGTTGTCCCGCCACCTAACAGCCTAGTCTCTGAAACCTCTTCTATGGTTGTCCCGCCACCTAACAGCCTAGTCTCTGAAACCTCTTCTATGGTTGTCCCGCCACCTAACAGCCTAGTCTCTGAAACCTCTTCTATGGTTGTCCCGCCACCTAACAGCCTAGTCTCTGAAACCTCTTCTATGGTTGTCCCGCCACCTAACAGCCTAGTCTCTGAAACCTCTTCTATGGTTGTCCCGCCACCTAACAGCCTAGTCTCTGAAACCTCTTCTATGGTTGTCCCGCCACCTAACAGCCTAGTCTCTGAAACCTCTTCTATGGTTGTCCCGCCACCTAACAGCCTAGTCTCTGAAACCTCTTCTATGGTTGTCCCGCCACCTAACAGCCTAGTCTCTGAAACCTCTTCTATGGTTGTCCCGCCACCTAACAGCCTAGTCTCTGAAACCTCTTCTATGGTTGTCCCGCCACCTAACAGCCTAGTCTCTGAAACCTCTTCTATGGTTGTCCCGCCAACTGGCAGCTGTAAGGAGGGCAGTTTCATCCTTCTCCTCGTCGTACATATTAGCATTGCCTTGGTTCTCTTTGTAATTACCACTCATTTGTTTTGGGTTATCCAATTTGAAATACTTCAAGAGCCTCTTTAAGCTGCTCTACAGAATTGCCAGTTACATAGACAGTGGTATCGTCAGCAAACATGGTTGCCATAGAATTGGAAAGCACCAGAGGGAGATAATTTGCATACAGCAAGTACATAAGAGATCCTAGAAAGCTTCCTTGTGGGACACCACAGCATACAGAATGAGGTCCTAGGCAGCTGCCTTGTGGGACACCACAGAATACAGAATGAGGTTCAGAATAGGAACCATTTATGAATGTAAACTGATTTCTGTTGACAAGATAGGACTGTAACCATCTTAAATGAGGTGTTATCATATCCATAGTGACACAATTTCATCAACAGTATATCATGATCAACAAGGTCAACAGCAGCACTAAAATCAACAAGCAGCACACCCACAAGTTCACCTTGGCCACGTGACCTGAGCCATTGACCTGTTAAATCAACCAGACCTGTTGCAGTCCAGTGATCCTTACGGTACGCATTCTGGTAGGCTGGGATCATTTCATTATGTTCTATATACACCCATATATGGTCACTGAGAATTGCTTCCAAAATCTTTTTTTATAAATTGTAAAAAAAAAAAAAATGGGGGTAGATCAGCTTTAATATTGCAGATAGATTGTAGCTTCCATCAATGTAATTGTCTGCATCATTTCCAATATATGTTTTGGATTCAGAACACATGTTGTTATGTTACAGCCTTATATTTAAATGGATTATATAGTTTTGTTCCCCCTTCATCAATACCCTATAATGACAAATCAAAAAACGTTTTTTAGAAATGTTGGGGGAAAAAAATAAAATAATAATAATTAGATAAATGAAATAATACATTTACATAAGTATTCAGACGCTTTACTCAGTACTTTGTTGAAGCACCTTTGGCAGCGACTACAGCCTCGAGTCTTCTTGGGTATGACGCTACAAGCTTGGCACACCTGTATTTGGGGAGTTTCTCCCATTCTTCTCTGCAGATCCTCTCAAGATCTGTCAGGTTGGATGTGGAGTGTCGCTGCACAGCTATTTTCAGGTCTCTCCAGAGATGTTCAATCGGGTTCAAGTCCGGGCTCTGGCTGGGCCACTCAAGGACATTCATAGACTTGTCCCGAAGCCATTCCTGTGTTGTCTTGGCAGTGTGTTTAGGGTCGTTGTCCTGTTGGAAGGTGAACCTTCGCCCCAGTCTGAGGTCCTGAGCGCTCTGGAGCAGGTTTCCATCAAGTATCTCTCTGTACTTTGCTCCGTTCACCTTTCCCTCGATCTCCCAGTCCCTGCCACTGAAAAACATTCCCATCATGCTTCACCGTAGGGATGGTGCCAGGTTTCCTCCAGACATGACGCTTGGCATTCAGGCCAAGGAGTTCAATCTTGGTTTCATCAGACCAGCGCATCATGTTTCTCATGGTCTGAGAGTCTTTAGGTGCCTTTTGGCAAACTCCATGTGCCTTTTACTGAGGAGTGGCTTCCGTCTGGCCACTCTACCATAAAGGCCTGATTGGTGGAGTGCTGCAGAGATGGTTGTCCTTCTGGAAGGTTCTCCCATCTCCACAGAGGAACTCTGGAATTTATAAGGTATTTATTTTTGTATATTTTTAATAAAAGTGCAAAAAGTTCTACAAAACTGTTTTCGCTTTGTCATTATTGGGTATTGTGTGTAGATTGATGAGGAAAAACATGAATTGAATTAATTTTAGAATAAGGCTGTAATGTAATAAAATGTGGAAAAAGTCAAGGGGTCTGAATACTTTCCGAATGCACTGTATATACACTACCAGTCAGAAATGTGGACAACATACTCATTCAAGGGTTTTTCTTTATTTTTTTACTATTTTCTATATTGTAGAATAATAGTGAAGACATCAAAGCTATGAAATAACACATATGGAAACATGTAGTAACCAAAAAAGTGTTAAACAAATCAAAATATATTTGAGATTTGAGATTTTTCACATAGCCACCCTTTGCCTTGATGACAGCTTTGCACACTCTTGGCATTCTCTCAACCAGCTTCATGTGGTAGTGACCTGGACTGCATTTCAATTAACAGGTGTGCCTTCTTAAAAGATAATTTGTGGAATTTCTTTCCTTCTTAATGCTTTTGAGCCAATCAGTTGTGTGGGGGTATACAGAAGATAGCCCTATTTGGTAAAATACCAAGTCCATATTATGGCAAGAACAGCTCAAATAAGCAAAGAGAAACAACAGTCCATCATTACTTTAAGACATGAAGGTCAGTCAATACAGAACATTTCAAGAACTATGAATGTTTCTTCAAGTGCAGTCGAAAAAAACATCAAGCGCTATGATGAAACTGGCTCTCATAAAGGAACACCACAGGAATGGAAGACCCAGAGTTACCTCTGCTGCAGAGGATTAGTTCATTAGAGTTACCAGCCTCAGAAATTGCAGCCCAAATAAATGCTTCACAGAGTTCAAGTCACAGACACATCTCAACATCAACTGTTCAGAGGGGACTGTGTGAATCAGGCCTTCATGGTCGAATTGTTGCAAAGAAACCACTACTAAAGGACACCAATAAGAAGAAGAGACCTGCTTGGGCCAAGAAACATGAGCAATAGACCTGTGAAAATGTGTCTATTGGTCTGGAGTCCAAATTGGAGATTTCTGGTTCCAACCGCCATGTCTTTGTGAGGCGCGGTGTGGGTGAACGGATGATCTCCACATGTGTATTTCCCACCGTAACGCATGGAGGAGGTGGTGTTATGGTGTGGGGGTGCTTTATTTAGAATTCAAGGCACACTTAACCAGCATGGCTACCACAGCATTCTGCAGCGATACGCCATCCCATCTGGTTTGGGCTTCGTGGGACTATCATTTGTTTTTCAACAGGACAATGACCCAACACACACCTCCAGGCTGTGTAAGGGCTATTTGAACAAGAAGGAGAGTGATGGAGTGCTGCATCAGATGACCTGGCCTCCACTCCCCCAACCTCAACCCAATTGAGATGGTTTGGGATGAGTCGGACGGCAGAGTGAAGGAAAAGCAGCCAACAAGTGCTAAGCATATGTGGGAACTCCTTCAAGACTGTTGGAAAAGCATTCCAGGTGACTACCTCATGAAGCTGGTTGAGAGAATGCCAAGAGTGTGCAAAGCTGTCATCAAGGCAAAGAGTGGATACTTGAAAAATCTAAAATCTTAAATATATTTTGATTTGTTTAACACTTTTTAGGTTACTACATAATGCCATATGTGTTATTTCATAGTTTTGATGTCTTCGCTATTATTCTACAATGTAGAAAATAGTAAAAATAAAGAAAAAGCCTTGAATTAGTATGTGTCCAAACTTTTGACTGGTACTGTATATACACTGCTCAAAAAAATAAAGGGAACACTTAAACAACACAATGTAACTCCAAGTCAATCACACTTCTGTGAAATCAAACTGTCCACTTAGGAAGCAACACTGATTGACAATACATTTCACATGCTGTTGTGCAAATGGAATAGACAACAGGTGGAAATTATAGGCAATTAGCAAGACACCCCCAATAAAGGACTGGTTTTGCAGGTGGTGACCACAGACCACTTCACAGTTCCAATACTTCCTGGCTGATGTTTTGGTCACTTTTGAATGCTGGCGGTGCTTTCACTCTAGTGGTAGCATGAGACGGAGTCTACAACCCACACAAGTGGCTTAGGTAGTGCAGCTCATCCAGGATGGCACATCAATGTGAGCTGTGGCAAGAAGGTTTGCTGTGTCTGTCAGCGTAGTGTCCAGAGCATGGAGGCGCTACCAGGAGACAGGCCAGTACATCAGGAGATGTGGAGGAGGCCGTAGGAGGGCAACAACCCAGCAGCAGGACTGCTACCTCCGCCTTTGTGCAAGGAGGAGCAGGAGGAGCACTGCAAAATGACCTCCAGCAGGCCACAAATGTGCATGTGTCTGCTCAAACGGTCAGAAACAGACTCCATGAGGGTGGTATGAGGGCCCGACGTCCACAGGTGGGGGTTGTGCTTACAGCCCAACACCGTGCAGGACGTTTGGCATTTGCCAGAGAACACCAAGATTGGCAAATTCGCCACTGGCGCCCTGTGCTCTTCACAGATGAAAGCAGGTTCACACTGAGCACGTGGCAGACGTGACAGAGTCTGGAGATGCCGTGGAGAACGTTCTGCTGCCTGCAACATCCTCCAGCATGACCGGTTTGGCGGTGGGTCAGTCATGGTGTGGGGTGGCATTTCTTTGGGGGGCCGCACAGCCCTCCATGTGCTCGCCAGAGGTAGCCTGACTGCCATTAGGTACCGAGATGAGATCCTCAGACCCCCTGTGAGACCATATGCTGGTGTGGTTGGCCCTGGGTTCCTCCTAATGCAAGACAATGCTAGACCTCATGTGGATGGAGTGTGTCAGCAGTTCCTGCAAGAGGAAGGCATTGATGCTATGGACTGGCCCGCCCGTTCCCCAGACCTGAATCCAATTGAGCACATCTGGGACATCATGTCTCGCTCCATCCACCAACGCCACGTTGCACCACAGACTGTCCAGGAGTTGGCGGATGCTTTAGTCCAGGTCTGGGAGGAGATCCCTCAGGAGACCATCCGCCACCTCATCAGGAGCATGCCCAGGCGTTGTAGGGAGGTCATACAGGCACGTGGAGGCCACACACACTACTGAGCCTCATTTTGACTTGTTTTAAGGACATTACATCAAAGTTGGATCAGCCTGTAGTGTGGTTTTCCACTTTAATTTTGAGGGTGACTCCAAATCCAGACCTCCATGGATTGATACATTTGATTTCCATTGATCATTTTTGTGTGATTTTGTTGTCAGCACATTCAACTATGTAAAGAAAAAAGTATTTAATAAGATTATTTCATTCATTCAGATCTAGGATGTGTTATTTTAGTGTTCCCTTTATTTTTTTGAGCTGTGTATATTTTTAAAATAAATGTGTATATTTGAGGTTAGCCATAATATTTGTTGTATTATTTGTTCTGTCTTTTCTGGAGGATTAAACTGAAATAGCAACCAACTTTCTATGGCTTGTTTTAAGAATAGCGATGTTTTGGAGATAATTTTATTTTCAAATAACCGAAAGTGAGAGGTTGTTATCTGAATAAAGGGAAAAAGGTCCTTGAACATGGGGTGAGACATTCTTACTAATCTGCTAGAGAACCAGTTCGGATTTAAGTATAACATTTTTATGACTGAAGCCTTTACTGAGAGGGATAATGCTTTAATATTTAATATTTTCTACCCTTTGAATTCTTATTCATTATATAAATAAGGAAGTTGAATTTTTTCTGGCTTTCCGTTTGTTCGCTCGGTGTTGGCAAGTCCATAAGAAATAGGTAAACTGGGATATGACTAAAGAGTTAATCAGGGGGATTTGTCCACAAATAGACAGGTATTTTCCTTTCCATGGTAGCACAATCTTATCTATTTTTGTTAACATTCTATTAAAATGTATTGTAATGACACCATTTCTTTCTTTCGGGATATGTAAAAGTTGTATTTTTTCAGTGATCCAATACGTAATATAGTACATTTGTCATAATTTGGTTGGAATCCAGAGAGGCTAGAAAAAAAATCTAGATCCTCATTGAGGCTGTAGAGGGATTCAAGTTGTGGATTTAAAAGAAAACATGAATCATCAGCGTACAATGACATCTTTGTTTTTAAGCCCTGGAT
>CM062504.1:1246097-1288217 GCA_031479575.1 Coregonus ussuriensis | reverse complement strand
GAGGTGGTTATTATAGTAGGATTTATTATAGTAATGGAGGTGGTATAGTAGATTATAGGTTAATAGTAATGTCATGGAGGTGGGGGTATTGTAGTAGATTATAGTAATGTATGTCATGGAGGTGGTATAGTAGATCTCTTTATAGTAATGTCCTGGAGGTGGGGTATATAGTAGCTTTAGTACTGTTATTGTCATGGAGGTGGTATAGTAGATTATAGTAATGTCATGGAGGTTTGGTATAGTAGATTATAGTAATGTCATGGAGGTGGTATAGTAGATTATAGTAATGTCATGGATGGGTGGTATATATAGATTTTAGATTAGGTAGTATGTCATGGAGGTGGTATAGTAGATTATAGTAATGTCAATGGAGGTGGTGGTATAGTAGCAGTTTATTAGTAATGTAATGGAGGTGGTATAGTAGATTATAGTAATGTAATGGAGGGGGTGGTATAGTAGATTATAGTAATGTCATGGAGGTGGTATAGTAGAGTTTATAGTAAGTAATGGAGGTGGTATAGTAGATTATAGTAATGTCATGGAGGTGGTATTATTAGTAGATGGAGGGGTATAGATTATATGTTATGGAGGTGGTATAGTAGATTTAGTAATGTAATGGACTCCGGTGGTATAGTAGATTATAGTAATGGAGGGTGGTATAGTAGATTTATGGAGTAATGTAATGGAGGTGGTATAGTAGATTTTTATTAGTCATGGAGGTGGTTTATAGTAGATTATAGTAATGTCATGGAGGTGGTATAGTAGATTATAGTATGATGGAGGTGGTATAGTAGATTATAGTATGTCATGGAGGTGGTATAGTAGATTATAGTATGTATGGAGGTGGTTTATAGTAGATTATAGTAATGTAATGGAGGTGGTATAGTACGATTATAGTAATGGAGGTGGTATAGTAGATTATAGTAATGACATGGAGGTGGTTTTATAGTAGATTATAGTAATGTCATGGATGTGTGGTATAGTAGATTATAGAAATGTAATGGAGGTGGTATTAGTAGATTATAGTAATGGTAATGAGGTGGGGTATAGTAGATTAGTATGTCATGGAGTAGGTTTTTATAGTAGATTATAGTATGTCATGGAGGTGGTTTATAGTAGATTATAGTAATGTCATGGATGGTGGAATATTTAGTAGATTATAGGTGGTAATGATTCTATTAAATGGAGGTGGTTATAGTAGATTATAGTATTGTCTAATGGAGGTGGTATAGTAGATTATAGTAATGTCATGGAGGTGGGTATTATAGTAGATTATAGTATGTAATGGAGGTGGTATAGTAGATTATAGTAATGTCATGGAGGTGGTATAGTAGATTTTAGTAATGGTCAGGTATGGTGGTATAGTAGATTTTTATTAGTAATGGAGGTGGTATAGTAGATTATAGTAATGTCATGGAGGTTGGTTATAGTAGATTTTATAGTATTGTCATGGAGGTGGTATAGTAGATTATAGTAATGGAGGTGGTATAGTAGATTATAGTAATGTCATGGAGGGTGGTATAGTAGATTATTAAGTCTTGGTCATGGAGGTGGTATAGTAGGATTATAGTAATGGAGGTGTTATAGTAGATTTAGTATGTCATGGAGGTGGTATAGTAGATATATAGTAATGTCAGGTGGTTATTATAGTAGATTATAGTAAATGGAGGTGGTTATAGTAGATTATAGTATGTCATGTAATGAGGTGGTATAGTAGATTATAGTAATGTAATGGAGGTGGTGGTATAGTAGATTATAGTAATGTGATGGAGGTGGTATAGTAGATTTATAGTAATGTCATGAGGAGGTGGTATTGTAGATTATAGTAATGTCGCATGGGAGGTGTATAGTAGATTAGTATGTAATGGAGGTGGTATAGTGATTATAGTATGTCATGGAGGTATGGTATAGTGATTATATTAATGTCATGGTCTAGGTGGTATAGTAGATTTAGTATGTCATGGAGGTGGTATAGTAGATTATAGTATGTCATGGAGGTGGTATAGTAGATTATAGATGTCATGGAGGCGGTGGTATAGTAGATTATAGTAATGTCATGACCGGTGGTTAATATAGTAGATTTAGTATGTGTCATGGAGGTGGTATAGTTAGATTTATAGTAATGTCATGGAGGTGGGTGGTATAGTAGTCATGGAGGTGGTATTATTAGTTTATCCATGTCATGGAGGTGGTATATTGTAGATTATAGTATCATGGAGGTGGTTTATATAGTAGAATTTATAGCATGTCATGGAGGTATTTTTTGGTATAGTAGAATATTAATAGGTCATGGAGGTGGTATAGTAGATTATAGTAGTATGTCATGGAGGTGGTATAGTAGATTTATAGTAATGTCATGGAGGTGGTATAGTAGCGTAGTTTATAGTAATGCAGGTGAGGTGGTATAGTAGATTATAGTATGTCATGGAGGTGGTATAGTAGATTTAGTAATGTCTTGGAGGTGGTATAGTAGATTATAGTAATGTAATGGATGGGTGGTATAGTAGATTATAGTCCTAATGTCATGGAGGTGGTTTTAGTAGATTTTATGTAATGTCATGGAGGTGGTATAGTAAGAGATTATTTTAGTAATGTGAATGGAGGTGGTATTTAGTAGATTATAAGTAATGGAGGTGGTATTAGTAGATTATAGTAATGTAATGGAGGTGGTATAGTAGATTATATTGTAATGTCATGAGGTGGTATAGTAGATTTATAGTAATGTAATGGAGGTGGTATAGTAGATTATAGTATGTTATGGAGGTGGTTATAGTAGATTATAGTAATGTCATGGAGGTGGTATAGAGTAGAGTTTTTATGTAATGGAGGTGGTATTAAGTAGATTTTATTTGTTTTATGTATGTCATGGAGGTGGTATAGTAGATTATAGTAATGTCATGGAGGTGGTATAGTGATTTAGTATTATTTTTTGTCATGGAGGTGGTATAGTAGATTATTACCCCCGTCCTCATGTCTGGCCCCCGGTGGTTTAGTAGATTATAGTAATGTCAATGTAATGGAGGTGGTATAGTAGATTTATAGTAATAGTATGTCATGGAGGTGGTATAGTAGATTAGTTTTTAGTAATGTAATGGAGGTTTGGTAGTAGTATAGTTGATTATGGTGGGTGGTTAGTAGGATTATGTAATGGAGGTGGTATAGTTAGATTATGTATTGTAATGTATTGGAGGTGTTTGTATAGTAGATTATAGTATGTCATGGTCATGGAGGGAAAGGTGGTATAGTAGATTAGTAAGTAATGGAGGTGGTATAGTAGATTATGTAATGTCATGGAGGTGGTATAGTAGATTATAGTAATGTCATGGAGGTGGGTATAGTAGATTATAGTAATGTCATGGAGGTGGTATAGTTGATTATAGTAATGTAAATGGAGGTGGTATAGTAGATTATAGTGAATGTCATGGAGGTGGTATAGTAGATTATAGTAATGGAGGTGTTATAGTACGTATGTCATAGAAAAGTCATGGAGGTGGTATAGTAGATTATAGTAGTTATGGAGGTGGTATAGTAGATTATAGTAATGTCTAATGGAGGTGGTTTTATAGTAGATTATGTAATGTCATGGAGTTGGTGGTATAGTAGATTTATAGTAATGTCATGGATGGTGGTTTTTATAGTAGTTTTTTATAGTAATTGTATGTCATGGTGGTGGTATAGTAGATTATAGTAATGGAGGTGGTTTATAGTAGATTATAGTAATGGAGGTGGTCTTATAGATTATTAGTATGGATAGGTGGGTATAGTAGATTATAGTATGTCATGGAGGTGGTATAGTAGATTATAGTAATGTAATGGAGGTGGTATAGTAGATTATAGTAATGGAGGTGGTATTAGTAGATTATAGTAATGGGGGGGTCATGGATGGAGGTGTTTATCGTATGGAGACTATAGGTAGTAGTTGGATTATAGTAAATAGTAATGTCATGGAGGTGTATAGTAGATTATAGTAATGTCATGGAGGTGGTATAGTAGAGTTTATAGTAATGTCATGTCTTGAGGGTGGTTATAGTTAGACTTATAGTAATGTCATGGAGGTGGTATAGTAGATTATAGTATGTCATGGAGGTGGTATAGTAGATGATATGTAATGATGGAGTGTGGTATTATAGTTAGATTATAGTAAAATGGAGGTGGTATAGTAAGATTATAGTAATGTCATGGAGGTGGTTATTATAGTAGATTATTGTAATGTAATGGGTGGTGGTATAGTAGATTATAGTAATGTCATGGAGGTGGTATAGTAGATTATAGTAATGTCATGGAGGTGGGTATAGTAGATAATAGTAATGTCATGGAGGTGGTATAGTAGATTATAGTATGTCATGGAGGTGGGGTATAGTTGATTATAGTAATGTCATGGAGGTGGTCTATAGTAGATTGTAGTAATGTCCATGGAGGTGGTTTATAGTAGATTATAGTAATGGTAATGGAGGTGGTTTAGTAGATTATAGTAATGATGGAGGTGGTATAGTAGATTATAGTAATGTAAATGGAGGTGGTATAGTGATTATTGTAATGTATTGGAGGTGGTATAGTAATTTAGATTATGTTAAATGTAATGGAGGTGGTATAGTAGATTATAGTCATGTCATGGAGGTGGTGGGTCGATAGTAGATTATAGTGGAATGGAGGTGGTATAGTAGATTATAGTATGTCATGGAGGGTGGTTTATAGTAGATTATAGTAAATGTATAATGGAGGTTTGGTTATAGTAGATTATAGTAATGGAGGTGTTTATAGTAGATTATAGTAATGTAATGGAGGTGGTATAGTAGATTATAGTAATGTTCATGGAGGTGGTATAGTAGATTATAGTAAAATCTCATGGAGGTGTTTGTATAGTAGATTATAGTAATGTAATGGAGGTGGTATAGTAGATTTATAGTATGTCAATGGATGGTGGTGGTATAGTAGATTATAGTAATGTCATGGAGGTGGCATTATAGTAGATTATAGTAATGTCATGTCTTGAGGATGTAGTATAGTAGATTTTTATTATATGTAATGTAAATGTCATGGAGGTGGTATAGTAGATTATAGTAATGTCATGGAGGTGGTATAGTAGATTATAGTAATGTCATGGAGGTGGGATTGGTATAGTAGATTATAGTATGTCATGGAGGTGGTATAGTAGATTATAGTATGTATCATGTCATGGGTGGTTTATAGTAGATTATAGTAATTGTCATGGTCATGGAGGTGGTATAGTAGATTATATTGTATAGGTAATGGAGGATTGGTATAGTAGATATAGTAATGTCATGGAGTGGTGGTATAGTAGATTATAGTAATGTCATGGAGGTGGTATAGTAGACTTTATAGTAATGGAGGGTGGTATAGTAGATTATAGTTATGTCATGGAGGTGGTATAGTAGATTATAGTATGGAGGTATGGTAATGGGTGGGTATAGTAGATTATAGTAATGGATGGGTGGTATAGTAGATTATGTAATGTAATGGAGGTGGTATTGTAGTAGATTATAGTAATGGAGGTGGTATAGTAGTTTATAGTAATGTATGGATGTGGTTATAGTAGATTATAGTAATGGAGGTGGTATAGTAGATTTAGTGTAGTAATGAAGGTGGTATAGTAGATGGAAGGTGGTGGAGTGGTGGTATAGTAGATATAGTAATGTCATGGAGGTGGTATAGTAGATTATAGTAATGGAGGTGGTATAGTAGATTATAGTAATGTAATGGAGGTGGTGGTTATAGTTTATAGTTACTGGAGGTAGATTATAGTAATGTATGGAGGTGGTATAGTAGATTATAGTAATGGAGGTGGTATAGTAGATATAGTATGTAATGGAGGTGGTATAGTAGATTATAGTAATGGAGGTGGTATAGTAGATTATAGTAATGTAATGGAGGTGGTATAGTAGATTATAGTATGTTTGGTAATGGAGGTGGTATAGTAGATTATAGTAATGTCATGGAGGTGGTATAGTAGATTATAGTAATGTCATGGAGGTGGTATAGTAGATTATAGTAATGTAATGGAGGTGGTTATAGTAGATTATAGTAATGTCATGGAGGTGGTATAGTAGATTATAGTAATGTCATGGAGGTGGTATAGTAGATTATAGTAATGTCATGGAGGTGGTATAGTAGATTTAGTAAAAAAAAAAAAAAAAAGTCATGGAGGTGGTATAGTAGATTTATAGTAATTGTCATGGAGGTTGGTATAGTAGATTATAGTAATGTCATGGAGGTGGTATAGTAGATTATAGTAATGTCATGGAGGTGGTATAGTAGATTATAGTAATGTAATGGATGGTGGAGGTGGTATAGTAGATTATAGTAATGTATGGAGGTGGGTATAGTAGATTATAGTAATGTCATGGAGGTGGTTATAGTAAGTTTATTAGTAATGTAATGGATGAGGTGGTATAGTAGATTATAGTAATGGATGGTGGTTATAGTAGATTATAGTAATGTCATGGAGGTGGTATAGTAGATTATAGTAATGGAGGTGGTATAGTAGATTATAGTAATGTAATGGAGGTGGTATAGATGTAGCTTATAGTATTGTAATGGAGGGTGGTAAGTAGATTCTAGTAATCGTACTGGAGGTGGTAAAGTAGACTTATAGTAATGGATGGTGGTATACTATAGTAGATTATAGTCATGTCATAGGAGGGTGGTATATCGAAGATATGTAATGTCATTGAAGGTGGGTTGATATAGTAGATTATAGTAATGTCAATGAGAGGCTGGTATAGTCGATGTATAGATAATGTAATGGAGGTGGTAGTATAGTCATGCGGTGTATAGTAATGTCATGGCGGTGGTTTATTAAATTCGATTATAGTAATGTACAATGGAGGTGGTATAGTAAGATGTATAGTAATTTCATGGAGGTGGTATAATTCGATTATAGTAATGACATGCGAGGTATAGCTGATATAGTAAGAGTGGTATTCGATAATAGTAAGTAGGATGTGGTATATTAGCTTCTAGTAATGTAATGGAGGTGGTAGATGTAGAATTATAGTAATGGAGGTGGTATAGTAGATTATAGTAATGTCATGGAGGTGGTATAGTCGATTTATAGTAATGTCTATGGAGGTGGTATAGTAGATTATAGTAATGTCAAGGTGGTGGTATAGTTCGATTATAGTATGTCATGGAGGCTGGTATATAGTAGATTATAGTATGTCATGGAGGTGGTATATTCGATTATTAATGTCATGGAGGTGGTATAGTAGATTATAGTAATGTCATGGAGGTGGTATAGTAGATTATAGTAATGTCATGGAGGTGGTATCTTAGGGGGTAGAATTTTTAGTAATGTCATGGAGGTGGTATAGTAGAATTATAGTAATGTCATGGAGGTGGTATAGTAGATTATAGTAATGTCATGGAGGTGGTATAGTAGATTATAGTAATGTCCATGGAGGTGGTATAGTAGATTATAGTAATGTCATGGAGGTGGTATAGTAGATTATAGTAATGTCATGGAGGTGGTATAGTAGATTATAGTAATGTCATGGAGGTGGTATAGTAGATTTATAGTAATGTAATGGAGGTGGTATAGTAGATTAGTATGTAATGGAGGTGGTATAGTAGATTATAGTAATGTAATGGAGGTGGTATAGTAGATTATAGTAATGTCATGGAGGTGGTATAGTAGATTATAGTAAATGTCATGGAGGTGGTATAGTAGATTATAGTAATGTATGGAGGTGGTTATAGTAGATTATAGTAATGTAATGGAGGTGGTATAGTAGATTATAGTAATGTCATGGATGGTGGTTATAGTAGATTATAGTATGTCATGGAGGTGGTATAGTAGATTATAGTAATGTCATGGAGGTGGTATAGTAGATTATAGTATGTAATGGAGGTGGTATAGTAGATTATAGTAATGTCATGGAGGTGGTATAGTAGATATAGTAATGTAATGGAGGTGGTATAGATTAGTATTATGTAATGGAGGTGGTTATAGTAGATTATTGTAATGTATGTCATGGAGGTGGTATAGTAGATTATAGTAATGTAATGGAGGTGGTATAGTAGATTATAGTAATGTCATGGAGGTGGTATAGTAGATTATAGTAATGGAGGTGGTATAGTAGATTATAGTAATGTCATGGAGGTGGTATAGTAGATTATAGTAATGTCATGGAGGTGGTATAGTAGTATTTTATAGTAATGGAGGTGGTATAGTAGATAGTATAGTAATGGAGGTGGTATAGTAGATTATAGTAATGGAGGTGGTATAGTAGATATAGTAATGTAATGGAGGTGGTATAGTAGATTATAGTATGTCATGGAGGTGGTTAGTAGATTATATTATGTAATGGAGGTGGTATAGTAGATTAAGTAGTAATGGAGGTGGTTATAGTAGATTTATAGTAATGTCATGGAGGTGGTATAGTAGATTATAGTAATGGAGGTGGTATAGTTAGATTATAGTAATGTAATGGAGGTGGTATAGTAGATTATAGTAATGTCATGGAGGTGGTATAGTAGATTATAGTAATGTCATGGAGGTGGTATAGTAGATTATAGTAATGTAATGGAGGTGGTATAGTAGATTAGTAATGTAATGGAGGTGGTTATAGTAGATTATAGTAATGTAATGGAGGTGGTATAGTAGATTTATAGTAATGGAGGTGGTATAGTAGATTATAGTAATGTAATGGAGGTGGTATAGTAGATTATAGTAATGTCATGGAGGTGGTATAGTAGATTATAGTAATGTCATGGAGGTGGTATAGTAGATTATAGTAATGTCATGGAGGTGGTATTAGTAGATTATAGTAATGTCATGGAGGTGGTATAGTAGATTATAGTAATGGTCATGGAGGTGGTATAGTAGATTATAGTAATGTCATGGAGGTGGTATAGTAGATTATAGTATGTCATTGGAGGTGGTATAGTAGATTATAGTAATGTAATGGAGGTGGTATAGTAGATTATATTAATAGTAATGGAGGTGGTATAGTAGATTATAGTAATGTCATGGAGGTGGTATAGTAGATTTATAGTAATGGAGGTGGTATAGTAGATTATAGTATGTCATGGAGGTGGTTATAGTAGATTATAGTAATGTAATGGAGGTGGTATAGTAGATTATAGTAATGTAATGGAGGTGGTATAGTAGATTATAGTAATGTCATGGAGGTGGTATAGTAGATTATAGTAATGTCATGGAGGTGGTATAGTAGATTATAGTAATGG
This sequence comes from Coregonus ussuriensis, assembly GCA_031479575.1. Taxonomy (NCBI): domain Eukaryota; kingdom Metazoa; phylum Chordata; class Actinopteri; order Salmoniformes; family Salmonidae; genus Coregonus; species Coregonus ussuriensis. Next base: position 1,279,010 of record CM062504.1, on the reverse strand, counting down.
AGGTGGTATAGTAGATTATAGTAATGTCATGGAGGTGGTATAGTAGATTTTATAATGTAATGGAGGTGGTATAGTAGATTATAGTAATGTCATGGAGGTGGTATAGTAGATTATAGTAATGTCATGAGGTGGTATAGTAGATTATAGTATGTAATGGAGGTGGTATAGTAGATTATAGTAATGTAATGGAGGTGGTATAGTAGATTATAGTAATGTATGGAGGTGGTATAGTAGATTATAGTAATGTCATGGAGGTGGTATAGTAGATTATAGTAATGGATGGTGGTGGTATATAGATTATAGTATTATGTCATGGAGGTGGTATAGTAGATTATAAGTAATGGAGGTGGTATAGTAGATTAGTAGTAATAGTAATGGAGGTGGTATAGTTGATTTATGTAGTAATGGAGGTGGTATAGTAGATTATAGTAATGTCATGGAGGTGGTATAGTAGATTATAGTAATGGAGGTGGTATAGTAGATTTATAAGTAATGGAGGTGGTATAGTAGATTATAGTAATGTCATGGAGGTGGTATAGTAGATTATAGTAAATGTCATGGAGGTGGTATAGTAGATTATAGTAATGTCATGGAGGTGGGTATAGTAGATTATAGTAATGTCATGGAGGTGGTATAGTAGATTATAGTAATGTCATGGAGGTGGTATAGTAGATTATAGTAATGTCATGGAGGTGGTATAGTAGATTATAGTAATGGAGGTGGTATAGTAGATTATAGTAATGTAATGGAGGTGGTATAGTAGATTATAGTAATGGAGGTGGTATAGTAGATTATAGTAATGTCATGGAGGTGGTATAGTAGATTATAGTAATGTCATGGAGGTGGTATAGTAGATTATAGTAATGTAATGGAGGTGGTATAGTAGATTATAATGTCATGGAGGTGGTATAGTAGATTATAGTAATGAGGTGGTATAGTAGTATTATGTAATGTAATGGAGGTGGTATAGTAGATTATAGTATGTCATGGAGGTGGTATAGTAGATTTATAGTAATTGTAATGGAGGTGGTATAGTAGATTATATGTAATGGAGGTGGTATAGTAGATTATAGTAATGTAATGGAGGTGGTATAGTAGATTATAGTAATAGTAATGGAGGTGGTATAGTAGATTATAGTAATGTCTTGGAGGTGGTATAGTAGATTATAGTAATGGAGGTGGTATAGTAGATTATAGTAATGTCATGGAGGTGGTATAGTAGATTATAGTAATGTCATGGAGGTGGTATAGTAGATAGTAATAGTAATGTCATGGAGGTGTATAGTAGATTATAGTAATGTAATGGAGGTGGTATAGTAGATTATAGTAATGTCATGGAGGTGGTATAGTAGATTATAGTAATGTAATGGAGGTGGTATAGTAGATTTATAGTATGTCATGGAGGTGGTATAGTAGGATTATAGTAGTAATGGAGGTGGTATAGTAGATTATAGTAATGTCATGGAGGTGGTATAGTAGATTATAGTAGTAATGGAGGTGGTATAGTAGATTATAGTAATGTCATGGAGGTGGTATAGTAGATTATAGTATGTCATGGAGGTGGTATAGTAGATTATAGTAATGTCATGGAGGTGAGTATAGTAGATTATAGTAATGTCATGGAGGTGGTATAGTAGATTTAGTAGTAATGGAGGTGGTATAGTAGATTTATAGTAATGTCATGGAGGTGTGGTATAGTAGATTATAGTAATGGAGGTGGTATAGTAGATTATAGTATGTAATGGAGGTGGTATAGTAGATTATAGTAATGTAATGGAGGTGGTATAGTAGATTTATAGTAATGGAGGTGGTATAGTAGATTATAGTAATGTCATGGAGGTGGTATAGTAGATTATAGTGTAATGGAGGTGGTATAGTAGATTATAGTAATGTAATGGAGGTGGTATAGTAGATTATAGTAATGGAGGTGGTATAGTAGATTTATAGTATGTCATGGAGGTGGTTATAGTAGATTATAGTAATGTCATGGAGGTGGTATAGTAGATTATAGTATGTAATGGAGGTGGTATAGTAGATTATAGTTAATGTCATGGGAGGTGGTATAGTAGATTATAGTAATGTAATGGAGGTGGTATAGTAGATTATAGTAATGTAATGGAGGTGGTATAGTAGATTAATAGTATGTCATGGAGGTGGTATAGTAGATTATAGTAATGTCATGGAGGTGGTATAGTAGATTTAGTAATGTAATGGAGGTGGTATAGTAGATTATAGTAATGTCATGGAGGTGGTATAGTAGATTATAGTAATGTCATGGAGGTGGTTTATAGTAGATTATAGTCATGGAGGGTGGTATAGTAGATTATAGTAATGTCATGGAGGTGGTATAGTAGATTATAGTAATGGAGGTGGTATAGTAGATTATTAGTAATGTCATGGAGGTGGTATAGTAGATTATAGTAATGTCATGGAGGTGGTATAGTAGATTATAGTAATGGATGGTGGTATAGTAGATGGTTTTTTATAGTAATGTCATGGAGGTGGTATAGTAGATTATAGTATGTAATGGAGGTGGTATAGTAGATTATAGTAATGTCATGGAGGTGGTATAGTAGATTATAGTAATGGAGGTGGTATAGTAGATTATAGTAATGTCATGGAGGTGGTATAGTAGATTATATATGTAATGGAGGTGGTATAGTAGATTATAGTAATGTAATGGAGGTGGTATAGTAGATTATAGTAATGTAATGGAGGTGGTATAGTAGATTATAGTAATGGAGGTGGTATAGTAGATTATAGTAATGTAATGGAGGTGGTATAGTAGATTATAGTAATGTAATGGAGGTGGTATAGTAGATTATAGTAATGGAGGTGGTATAGTAGATTATAGTATGTCATGGAGGTGTGGTATAGTAGATTTATAGTAATGTAATGGAGGTGGTATAGTAGAATTATAGTATAGTAATGGAGGTGGTATAGTAGATTATAGTATGTCATGGAGGTGGTATAGTAGATTATAGTAATGTCATGGAGGTGGTATAGTAGATTATAGTAATGTCATGGAGGTGGTTTATAGTAGATTATAGTAATGTCATGGAGGTGGTATAGTAGATTATAGTAATGTAATGGAGTGGTATAGTAGATTATAGTAATGTAATGGAGGTGGTATAGTAGATTATAGTAATGTATGGAGGTGGTATAGTAGATTATAGTAATGTCATGGAGGTGGTATAGTAGATTATAGTAATGGAGGTGGTATAGTAGATTAGTAATGTAAATGGAGGTGGTATAGTAGATTATAGTAATGTCATGGAGGTGGTATAGTAGATTATAGTAATGTCATGGAGGTGTATAGTAGATATATAGTAATGTAATGGAGGTGGTATAGTAGATTATAGTAATGTCATGGAGGTGGTATAGTAGATTATAGTAATGTCATGGAGGTGGTATAGTAGATTATAGTAATGGAGGTGGTATAGTAGATTATAGTAATGTCATGGAGGTGGTATAGTAGATTATAGTAATGGAGGTGGTATAGTAGATTATAGTAATGTAATGGAGGTGGTATAGTAGATTTATAAGTAATGGAGGTGGTATAGTAGATTATATGTAATGGAGGTGGTATAGTAGATTATAGTAATGTAATGGAGGTGGTATAGTAGATTATAGTAATGGAGGTGGTATAGTAGATTATAGTAATGTAATGGAGGTGGTATAGTAGATTATAGTAATGTAATGGAGGTGGTATAGTAGATTATAGTAATGTCATGGAGGTGGTATAGTAGATTATTAGTAATGTCATGGAGGTGGTATGTAATGGAGGTGGTATAGTAGATATAGTAATGGAGGTGGTATAGTAGATTATAGTAATGTCATGGAGGTGGTATAGTAGATTATAGTATGTATGGAGGTGGTATAGTAGATTTATAGTAATGGAGGTGGTATAGTAGATTATAGTAATGGAGGTGGTGGTATAGTAGATTATAGTAATGTCATGGAGGTGGTATAGTAGATTATAGTAATGTCATGGAGGTGGTATAGTAGATTATAGTATTCTGGAGGTGGTATAGTAGATTATAGTAATGTCATGGAGGTGGTATAGTAGATTATAGTAATGGAGGTGGTATAGTAGATTATAGTAATGTCATGGAGGTGGTATAGTAGATTATAGTAATGTCATGGAGGTGGTATAGTAGATTATAGTAATGTAATGGAGGTGGTATAGTAGATTATAGTAATGTCATGGAGGTGGTATAGTAGATTATAGTAATGTCATGGAGGTGGTATAGTAGATTATAGTAATGTCATGGAGGGGAGGTGGTATAGTAGATTATAGTAATGTCATGGAGGTGGTATAGTAGATTATAGTAATGTCATGGAGGTGGTATAGTAGATTATAGTATGTAATGGAGGTGGTATAGTAGATTATAGTAATGTCATGGAGGTGGTATAGTAGATTATAGTAATGTCATGGAGGTGGTATAGTAGATTATAGTAATGGAGGTGGTATAGTAGATTATAGTAATGTCATGGAGGTGGTATAGTAGATTATAGTAATGTCATGGAGGTGGTATAGTAGATTATAGTAAGTCATGGAGGTGGTATAGTAGATTATAGTAATGGAGGTGGTATAGTAGATTATAGTAATGGAGGTGTTATAGTAGATTATAGTAATCTGGAGGTGGTATAGTAGATTATAGTAATGTCATGGAGGTGGTATAGTAGATTATAGTAATGTATGGAGGTGGTATAGTAGATTATAGTAATGTCATGGAGGTGGTATAGTAGATTATAGTAATGTCTGAGGTGGGGTGGTATAGTAGATTATAGTAATGTCATGGAGGTGGTATAGTAGATTATAGTATGTCATGGAGGTGGTATAGTAGATTATAGTAATTGTCATGGAGTGGTATAGTAGATTATAGTAATGTCATGGAGGTGGTATAGTAGATTATAGTAATGTCATGGAGGTGGTATAGTAGATTATAGTAATGTCATGGAGGTGGTATAGTAGATTATAGTAATGTCATGGAGGATGTATAGTAGATTATAGTAATGTCATGGAGGTGGTATAGTAGATTATAGTAATGTCATGGAGGTGGTATAGTAGATTATAGTAATGTCATGGAGGTGGTATAGTAGATTATAGTAATGGATGGGGTGGTATAGTAGATTATAGTAATGCGGAGGTGGTATAGTAGATTATAGTAATGGAGGTGGTATAGTAGATTATAGTAATGTCATGGAGGTGGTATAGTAGATTATAGTAATGTAATGGAGGTGGTATAGTAGATTATAGTAATGTCATGGCATGGAGGTGGTATAGTAGATTATAGTAATGTAATGGAGGTGGTATAGTAGATTATAGTAATGTCATGGAGGTGGTATAGTAGATTATAGTAATGGAGGGTGGTATAGTAGATTATAGTATGTCATGGAGGTGGTATAGTAGATTATAGTAATATGGAGGTGGTATAGTAGATTATATAAGTAATGGAGGTGGTATAGTAGATTATAGTAATGTCATGGAGGTGGTATAGTAGATTATAGTAATGTCATGGAGGTGGTATAGTAGATTATAGTAATGGAGGTGGTATAGTAGATTATAGTATGTCATGGAGGGTGGTATAGTAGATTATAGTAATGTCATGGAGGTGGTATAGTAGATTATAGTAATGTATGGAGGTGGTATAGTAGATTATAGTAATGTAATGGAGGTGGTATAGTAGATATAGTAAGTAATGGAGGTGGTATAGTAGATTATAGTAATGGATGTGGTATAGTAGATTATAGTAATGTCATGGAGGTGGTTATAGTAGATTATAGTAATGTCATGGAGGTGGTATAGTAGATTATAGTAATGTCATGGAGGATGTATAGTAGATTATAGTAATGTCATGGAGGTGGTATAGTAGATTATAGTAATGTCATGGAGGTGGTATAGTAGATTATAGTAATGTCATGGTCATGGAGGTGGTATAGTAGATTATAGTAATGGAGGTGGTATAGTAGATTATAGTAATGTCATGGAGGTGGTATAGTAGATTATAGTAATGGAGGTGGTATAGTAGATTATAGTAATGTAATGGAGGTGGTATAGTAGATTATAGTAATGGAGGTGGTATAGTAGATTATAGTAATGTCATGGAGGTGGTATAGTAGATTATAGTAATGTAATGGAGGTGGTATAGTAGATTATAGTAATGTAATGGAGGTGGTATAGTAGATTATAGTAATGTCATGGAGGTGGTATAGTAGATTATAGTAATGTAATGGAGGTGGTATAGTAGATTATAGTAATGTAATGGAGGTGGTATAGTAGATTATAGTAATGTCAATGGAGGTGGTATAGTAGATTTATAGTAATGGAGGTGGTATAGTAGATTATAGTAATGTAATGGAGGTGGTATAGTAGATTATAGTAATGTCATGGAGGTGGTATAGTAGATTATAGTAATGTCATGGAGGATGTATAGTAGATTATAGTAATGTCATGGAGGTGGTATAGTAGATTATAGTAATGTCATGGAGGTGGTATAGTAGATTATAGTAATGTCATGGAGGTGGTATAGTAGATTATAGTAATGGAGGTGTTATAGTAGATTATAGTAATGTCATGGAGGTGGTATAGTAGATTATAGTAATGGACGTGGTATAGTAGATTATAGTAATGTAATGGAGGTGGTATAGTAGATTATAGTAATGTCATGGAGGTGGTATAGTAGATTATAGTATGTCATGGAGGTGGTATAGTAGATTAGTAATGTCATGGAGGTGGTATAGTAGATTATAGTAAAATGGCATGGAGTGGTATAGTAGATTAGTATGTAATGGAGGTGGTATAGTAGATATAGTAATGTAATGGAGGTGGTATAGTAGATTATAGTAATGTCCATGGAGGTGGTATAGTAGATTATAGTAATGTCATTGGAGGTGGTATAGTAGATATAGTAATGTCATGGAGGTGGTATAGTAGAATTATAGTAATGGAGGTGGTATAGTAGATTATAGTAATGTCATGGAGGTGGTATAGTAGATTATAGTAATGTCATGGAGGTGGTATAGTAGATTTATAGTAATGTCATGGAGGTGGTATAGTAGATTATAGTAATGTCTGGAGGTGGTATAGTAGATTAATAGTAATGTAGAGGTGGTATAGTAGATTATAGTAATGTATGGAGGTGTATAGTAGATTATAGTAATGTCATGGAGGTGGTATAGTAGATTATAGTAATGTCATGGAGGTGGTATAGTAGATTATATTATGTCATGGAGGTGGTATAGTAGATTATAGTAGTGTGGTATAGTGGTATAGTATAGTCATGGATGGTGGTATAGTAGATTATAGTACAAGGAGGTAGGGTATAGTAGATTATAGTAATGTTCATGAGGTGGTATAGTAGATTATAGTATCAAGGTGGTGGTATAGTCAGATTATAGTAAATTCTATGGAGGGTGTGGTATAGTAGATTATAGAAGTGGAAGGTGGTCTATAGTAGATTATAGTAATGTAATGGAGGTGGTATAGTAGATTATAGTAATGTAATGGAGGTGGTATAGTAGATTATAGTAATGTCTGGAGGTGGTATAGTAGATTATAGTAATGGATGTGGTTAGTAGTATTATAGTAATGTCATGGAGGTGGTATAGTAGATTATTGTAATGTAATGGAGGTGGTATAGTAGATTATAGTAATGTATTGGAGGTGTATAGTAGATTATAGTAATGTCATGGAGGTGGTATAGTAGATTATGTAATGTCCATGGAGGTGGTATAGTAGATTATAGTAATGTAATATAGTAGATTATAGTAATGTCATGGAGGTGGTATAGTAGATTATAGTAATGTCATGGAGGTGGTATAGTAGATTATAGTAATGTCATGGAGGGTGGTATAGTAGATTATAGTATGTCATGGAGGTGGTATAGTAGATTATAGTAGTATGGAGGTGGTATAGTAGATTATAGTAATGTCATGGAGGTGGTATAGATAGATTATAGTAATGTCAATGGAGGTGGTATAGTAGATTATAGTAATGTAATGGAGGTGGTATAGTAGATATAGTAATGTAATGGAGGTGGTATAGTAGATTATAGTAATGTCATGGAGGTGGTATAGTAGATTATAGTAATGTCATGGAGGTGGTATAGTAGATTATAGTATGTAATGGAGGTGGTATAGTAGATTATAGTAATGTAATGGAGGTGGTATAAGTAGATTATAGTAATGGAGGTGGTATAGTAGATTATAGTAATGTAATGGAGGTGGTATAGTAGATTATAGTAATGTAATGGAGGTGGTATAGTAGATTATAGTAATGTCATGGAGGTGGTATAGTAGATTATAGTAATGTCATGGAGGTGGTATAGTAGATTATAGTAATGGTCATGGAGGTGGTATAGTAGATTATAGTATGTCATGGAGGTGGTATAGTAGATTATAGTAATGTCATGGAGGTGGTATAGTAGATTATAATGTATGTCATGGAGGTGGTATAGTAGATTATTATAGTAATGGAGGTGGTATAGTAGATTATAGTAATGTCATGGAGGTGGTATAGTAGATTATAGTAATGTCATGGAGGTGGTATAGTAGATTATAGTAATGTCATGGAGGTGGTATAGTAGATTATAGTAATGTCATGGAGGTGGTATAGTAGATTATAGTAATGTCATGGAGGTGGTATAGTAGATTATAGTAATGGAGGTGGTATAGTAGATTATAGTAATGTCATGGAGGTGGTATAGTAGATTATAGTAATGTAATGGAGGTGGTATAGTAGATTATAGTAATGTCTATAGTAATGGAGGTGGTATAGTAGATTATAGTAATGTCATGGAGGTGGTATAGTAGATTATATAATGTAATGGAGGTGGTATAGTAGATTATAGTAATGGAGGTGGTATAGTAGATTATAGTAATGTCATGGAGGTGGTATAGTAGATTATAGTAATGTTTTTTCATGGAGGTGGTATATGTAGATTATAGTAATGTAGATGGAGGTGGTATAGTAGAATTATAGTAATGTCATGGAGTTGGTATAGTAGATTATAGTAATGTCATGGAGGTGGTATAGTAGATTATAGTAATGTAATGGAGGTGGTATAGTAGATTATAGTAATGGAGGTGGTATAGTAGATTATAGTAATGTCATGGAGGTGGTATAGTAGATTATAGTAATGTAATGGAGGTGGGATAGTAGATTATAGTAATGTCATGGAGGTGGTATAGTAGATTATAGTAATGATATGGAGGTGGTATAGTAGATTATAGTAATGTCCATGGAGGTGGTATAGTAGATTATAGTATGTAATGGAGGTGGTATAGTAGATTATAGTAATGTCATGGAGGTGGTATAGTAGATTATTAGTATGTAATGGAGGTGGTATAGTAGATTATAGTAATGTAATGGAGGTGGTATAGTAGATTATAGTAATGTCATGGAGGTGGTATAGTAGATTATAGTAATGTCATGGAGGTGGTATAGTAGATTATAGTAATGTCATGGAGGTGGTATAGTAGATTATAGTAATGTCATGGAGGTGGTATAGTAGATTATAGTAATGTCATGGTCATGGAGATGGTATAGTAGATTATAGTAATGGAGGTGGTATAGTAGATTATAGTAATGTCATGGAGGTGGTATAGTAGATTATAGTAATGGAGGTGGTATAGTAGATTATAGTAATGTAATGGAGGTGGTATAGTAGATTATAGTAATGTAATGGAGGTGGTATAGTAGATTATAGTAATGGAGGTGGTATAGTAGATTATAGTAATGGAGGTGGTATAGTAGATTATAGTAATGGAGGTGGTATAGTAGATTATAGTAATGTCATGGAGGTGGTATAGTAGATTATAGTAATGTAATGGAGGTGGTATAGTAGATTATAGTAATGGAGGTGGTATAGTAGATTATAGTAATGTAATGGAGGTGGTATAGTAGATTATAGTAATGGAGGTGGTATAGTAGATTATAGTAATGGAGGTGGTATAGTAGATTATAGTAATGGAGGTGGTATAGTAGATTATAGTAATGTAATGGAGGTGGTATAGTAGATTATAGTAATGTCATGGAGGTGGTATAGTAGATTATAGTAATGTCATGGAGGTGGTATAGTAGATTATAGTAATGTAATGGAGGTGGTATAGTAGATTATAGTAATGTCATGGAGGTGGTATAGTAGATTATAGTAATGGAGGTGGTATAGTAGATTATAGTAATGTAATGGAGGTGGTATAGTAGATTATAGTAATGTCATGGAGGTGGTATAGTAGATTATAGTAATGTAATGGAGGTGGTATAGTAGATTATAGTAATGTAATGGAGGTGGTATAGTAGATTATAGTAATGTCATGGAGGTGGTATAGTAGATTATAGTAATGTCATGGAGGTGGTATAGTAGATTATAGTAATGGAGGTGGTATAGTAGATTATAGTAATGTCATGGAGGTGGTATAGTAGATTATAGTAATGGAGGTGGTATAGTAGATTATAGTAATGTAATGGAGGTGGTATAGTAGATTATAGTAATGTCATGGAGGTGGTATAGTAGATTATAGTAATGGAGGTGGTATAGTAGATTATAGTAATGGAGGTGGTATAGTAGATTATAGTAATGTCATGGAGGTGGTATAGTAGATTATAGTAATGGAGGTGGTATAGTAGATTATAGTAATGGAGGTGGTATAGTAGATTATAGTAATGTCATGGAGGTGGTATAGTAGATTATAGTAATGTAATGGAGGTGGTATAGTAGATTATAGTAATGTAATGGAGGTGGTATAGTAGATTATAGTAATGGAGGTGGTATAGTAGATTATAGTAATGGAGGTGGTATAGTAGATTATAGTAATGTCATGGAGGTGGTATAGTAGATTATAGTAATGGAGGTGGTATAGTAGATTATAGTAATGGAGGTGGTATAGTAGATTATAGTAATGTCATGGAGGTGGTATAGTAGATTATAGTATGTCATGGAGGTGGTATAGTAGATTATAGTAATGGAGGTGGTATAGTAGATTATAGTAATGGAGGTGGTATAGTAGATTATAGTAATGTAATGGAGGTGGTATAGTAGATTATAGTAATGTAATGGTAGGTGGTATAGTAGATTATAGTAATGGAGGTGGTATAGTAGATTTATAGTAATGGAGGTGGTATAGTAGATTATAGTAATGTCATGGAGGTGGTGTATAGTAGATTATAGTATGTCATGGAGGTGGTATAGTAGATTATAGTAATGTCATGGAGGTGGTTATAGTAGATTATAGTAATGTCATGGAGGTGGTATAGTAGATTATAGTAATGTAATGGAGGTGGTATAGTAGATTATAGTAATGTCATGGAGGTGGTATAGTAGATTATAGTAATGGTCATGGTGGTATAGTAGATTATAGTAATGGAGGTGGTATAGTAGATTATAGTAATGTCATGGAGGTGGTATAGTAGATTTATAGTAATGGAGGTGGTATAGTAGATTATAGTAATTGTCATGGAGGTGGTATAGTAGATTATAGTAATGTCATGGAGGTGGTATAGTAGATTATAGTAAATGGAGGTGGTATAGTAGATTATAGTAATGTCATGGAGGTGGTATAGTAGATTATAGTAATGTCATGGAGGTGGTATAGTAGATTATAGTAATGTAATGGAGGTGGTATAGTAGATTTTAGTAATGTCATGGAGGTGGTATAGTAGATTATAGTAATGGAGGTGGTATAGTAGATTATAGTAATGTCATGGAGGTGGTATAGTAGATTATAGTAATGGAGGTGGTATAGTAGATTATAGTAATGTCATGGAGGTGGTATAGTAGATTATAGTAATGTAATGGAGGTGGTATAGTAGATTATAGTAATGTCATGGAGGTGGTATAGTAGATTATAGTAATGGAGGTGGTATAGTAGATTATAGTAATGTCATGGAGGTGGTATAGTAGATTATAGTAATGTAATGGAGGTGGTATAGTAGATTATAGTAATGTCATGGAGGTGGTATAGTAGATTATAGTAATGTCATGGAGGTGGTATAGTAGATTATAGTAATGTCATGGAGGTGGTATAGTAGATTATAGTATGTCATGGAGGTGGTATAGTAGATTATAGTAATGTCATGGAGGTGGTATAGTAGATTATAGTAATGTCATGGAGGGTATAGTAGATTATAGTAATGTCATGGAGGTGGTATAGTAGATTATAGTAATGGAGGTGGTATAGTAGATTATAGTAATGGAGGTGGTATAGTAGATTATAGTAATGTCATGGAGGTGGTATAGTAGATTATAGTAATGTCATGGAGGTGGTATAGTAGATTATAGTAATGTAATGGAGGTGGTATAGTAGATTATAGTAATGTCATGGAGGTGGTATAGTAGATTATAGTAATGTCATGGAGGTGGTATAGTAGATTATAGTAATGTCATGGTGGTATAGATTATAGTAATGTCATGGAGGTGGTATAGTAGTTATAGTAATGGAGGTGGTATAGTAGATTATAGTAATGTCATGGAGGTGGTATAGTAGATTATAGTAATGTCATGGAGGTGGTATAGTAGATTATAGTAATGTCATGGAGGTGGTATAGTAGATTATAGTAATGTCATGGAGGTGGTATAGTAGATTATAGTAATGTCATGGAGGTGGTATAGTAGATTATAGTAATGGAGGTGGTATAGTAGATTATAGTAATGTCATGGAGGTGGTATAGTAGATTATAGTAATGGAGGTGGTATAGTAGATTATAGTAATGTCATGGAGGTGGTATAGTAGATTATAGTAAATGGAGGTGGTATAGTAGATTATAGTAATGTCATGGAGGTGGTATAGTAGATTATAGTAATGTCATGGAGGTGGTATAGTAGATTTATAGTAATGGAGGTGGTATAGTAGATTATAGTAATGTCATGGAGGTGGTATAGTAGATTATAGTAATGGAGGTGGTATAGTAGATTATAGTAATGTCATGGAGGTGGTATAGTAGATTATAGTAATGGAGGTGGTATAGTAGATTATAGTAATGTCATGGAGGTGGTATAGTAGATTATAGTAATGTCATGGAGGTGGTATAGTAGATTATAGTAATGTCATGGAGGTGGTATAGTAGATTATAGTAATGTCATGGAGGTGGTATAGTAGATTATAGTAATGTCATGGAGGTGGTATAGTAGATTATAGTAATGTAATGGTCATGGAGGTGGTATAGTAGATTATAGTAATGTCATGGAGGTGGTATAGTAGATTATAGTAATGTCATGGAGGTGGTATAGTAGATTATAGTAATGTCATGGAGGTGGTATAGTAGATTATAGTAATGGAGGTGGTTATAGTAGATTATAGTATGTCATGGAGGTGGTATAGTAGATTATAGTAATGTCATGGAGGTGGTATAGTAGATTATAGTAATGTCATGGAGGTGGTATAGTAGATTATAGTAATGTCATGGAGGTGGTATAGTAGATTATAGTAATGTCATGGAGGTGGTATAGTAGATTATAGTAATGTCATGGAGGTGGTATAGTAGATTATAGTAATGTCATGGAGGTGGTATAGTAGATTATAGTAATGGAGGTGGTATAGTAGATTATAGTAATGTCATGGAGGTGGTATAGTAGATTATAGTAATGTCATGGAGGTGGTATAGTAGATTATAGTAATGTCATGGAGGTGGTATAGTAGATTATAGTAATGTCATGGAGGTGGTATAGTAGATTATAGTAATGTCATGGAGGTGGTATAGTAGATTATAGTAATGTCATGGAGGTGGTATAGTAGATTATAGTAATGTCATGGAGGTGGTATAGTAGATTATAGTAATGTCATGGAGGTGGTATAGTAGATTATAGTAATGGAGGTGGTATAGTAGATTATAGTAATGTCATGGAGGTGGTATAGTAGATTATAGTAATGGAGGTGGTATAGTAGATTATAGTAATGGAGGTGGTATAGTAGATTATAGTAATGGAGGTGGTATAGTAGATTATAGTAATGTCATGGAGGTGGTATAGTAGATTATAGTAATGTCATGGAGGTGGTATAGTAGATTATAGTAATGTCATGGAGGTGGTATAGTAGATTTATAAGTAATGGAGGTGGTATAGTAGATTATAGTAATGTCATGGAGGTGGTATAGTAGATTATAGTATGTCATGGAGGTGGTATAGTAGATTATAGTAATGGAGGTGGTATAGTAGATTATAGTATGTCATGGAGGTGGTATAGTAGATTATAGTAATGTCATGGAGGTGGTATAGTAGATTATAGTAATGTCATGGAGGTGGTATAGTAGATTATAGTAATGTCATGGAGGTGGTATAGTAGATTATAGTAATGTCATGGAGGTGGTATAGTAATTATAGTATCATGGAGGTGGTATAGTAGATTATAGTAATGTCATGGAGGTGGTATAGTAGATTATAGTAATGGAGGTGGTATAGTAGATTATAGTAATGTCATGGAGGTGGTATAGTAGATTATAGTAATGTCATGGAGGTGGTATAGTAGATTATAGTAATGTAATGGAGGTGGTATAGTAGATTATAGTAATGTAATGGAGGTGGTATAGTAGATTATAGTAATGGAGGTGGTATAGTAGATTATAGTAATGTCATGGAGGTGGTATAGTAGATTATAGTAATGTCATGGAGGTGGTATAGTAGATTATAGTAATGTCATGGAGGTGGTATAGTAGATTATAGTAATGGAGGTGGTATAGTAGATTATAGTAATGTCATGGAGGTGGTATAGTAGATTATAGTAATGTAATGGAGGTGGTATAGTAGATTATAGTAATGGAGGTGGTATAGTAGATTATAGTAATGTCATGGAGGTGGTATAGTAGATTATAGTAATGTCATGGAGGTGGTATAGTAGATTATAGTAATGTCATGGAGGTGGTATATTCGATTATAGTAATGTCATGGAGGTGGTATAGTAATGTAATGGAGGTGGTATAGTAGATTATAGTAATGTCATGGAGGTGGTATAGTAGATTATAGTAATGTCATGGAGGTGGTATAGTAGATTATAGTATGTCATGGAGGTGGTATAGTAGATTATAGTAATGTCATGGAGGTGGTATAGTAGATTATAGTAATGTAATGGAGGTGGTATAGTAGATTATAGTAATGTCATGGAGGTGGTATAGTAGATTATAGTAATGGAGGTGGTATAGTAGATTATAGTATGTCATGGAGGTGGTATAGTAGATTATAGTAATGTCATGGAGGTGGTATAGTAGATTATAGTAATGTCATGGAGGTGGTATAGTAGATTATAGTAATGTAATGGAGGTGGTATAGTAGATTATAGTATGTCATGGAGGTGGTATAGTAGATTTATAGTAATGTCATGGAGGTGGTATAGTAGATTATAGTAATGGAGGTGGTATAGTAGATTATAGTAATGTCATGGAGGTGGTATAGTAGATTATAGTAATGTCATGGAGGTGGTATAGTAGATTATATTAATGGAGGTGGTATAGTAGATTATAGTAATATCATGGAGGTGGTGTAGTAGATTATAGTAATGTCATGGAGGTGGTATAGTAGATTATAGTAATGTCATGGAGGTGGTATAGTAGATTATAGTAATGTCATGGAGGTGGTATAGTAGATTATAGTAATGTCATGGAGGTGGTATAGTAGATTATAGTAATGGAGGTGGTATAGTAGATTATAGTAATGTCATGGAGGTGGTATAGTAGATTATAGTAATGTCATGGAGGTGGTATAGTAGATTATAGTATGTCATGGAGGTGGTATAGTAGATTATAGTAATGTCATGGAGGTGGTATAGTAGATTATAGTAATGTCATGGAGGTGGTATAGTAGATTATAGTAATGTCATGGAGGTGGTATAGTAGATTATAGTAATGTCATGGAGGTGGTATAGTAGATTATAGTAATGTCATGGAGGTGGTATAGTAGATTATAGTAATGTCATGGAGGTGGTATAGTAGATTATAGTAATGTCATGGAGGTGGTATAGTAGATTATAGTAATGTCATGGAGGTGGTATAGTAGATTATAGTAATGTCATGGAGGTGGTATAGTAGATTATAGTAATGTCATGGAGGTGGTATAGTAGATTATAGTAATGTCATGGAGGTGGTATAGTAGATTATAGTAATGGAGGTGGTATAGTAGATTATAGTAATGTCATGGAGGTGGTATAGTAGATTATAGTTATGTCATGGAGGTGGTATAGTAGATTATAGTAATGTCATGGAGGTGGTATAGTAGATTATAGTAATGTCATGGAGGTGGTATAGTAGATTATAGTAATGTCATGGAGGTGGTATAGTAGATTATAGTAATGTCATGGAGGTGGTATAGTAGATTATAGTAATGTCATGGAGGTGGTATAGTAGATTATAGTAATGTCATGGAGGTGGTATAGTAGATTATAGTAATGTCATGGAGGTGGTATAGTAGATTATAGTAATGTAATGGAGGTGGTATAGTAGATTATAGTAATGTCATGGAGGTGGTATAGTAGATTATAGTAATGTCATGGAGGTGGTATAGTAGATTATAGTAATGTCATGGAGGTGGTATAGTAGATTATAGTAATGTCATGGAGGTGGTATAGTAGATTATAGTATGTCATGGAGGTGGTATAGTAGATTATAGTAATGTCATGGAGGTGGTATAGTAGATTATAGTAATGTCATGGAGGTGGTATAGTAGATTATAGTAATGTCATGGAGGTGGTATAGTAGATTATAGTAATGTCATGGAGGTGGTATAGTAGATTATAGTAATGTCATGGAGGTGGTATAGTAGATTATAGTAATGTCATGGAGGTGGTATAGTAGATTATAGTAATGTAATGGAGGTGGTATAGTAGATTATAGTAATGTCATGGAGGTGGTATAGTAGATTATAGTAATGTCATGGAGGTGGTATAGTAGATTATAGTAATGTCATGGAGGTGGTATAGTAGATTATAGTAATGTCATGGAGGTGGTATAGTAGATTATAGTAATGTCATGGAGGTGGTATAGTAGATTATAGTAATGTCATGGAGGTGGTATAGTAGATTATAGTAATGTCATGGAGGTGGTATAGTAGATTATAGTAATGTCATGGAGGTGGTATAGTAGATTATAGTAATGTCATGGAGGTGGTATAGTAGATTATAGTAATGTCATGGAGGTGGTATAGTAGATTATAGTAATGTCATGGAGGTGGTATAGTAGATTATAGTAATGGAGGTGGTATAGTAGATTATAGTAATGTCATGGAGGTGGTTATAGTAGATTATAGTAATGTCATGGAGGTGGTATAGTAGATTATAGTAATGTAATGGAGGTGGTATAGTAGATTATAGTAATGTCATGGAGGTGGTATAGTAGATTATAGTAATGTCATGGAGGTGGTATAGTAGATTATAGTAATGTCATGGAGGTGGTATAGTAGATTATAGTAATGGAGGTGGTATAGTAGATTATAGTAATGTCATGGAGGTGGTATAGTAGATTATAGTAATGGAGGTGGTATAGTAGATTATAGTAATGTCATGGAGGTGGTATAGTAGATTATAGTAATGTCATGGAGGTGGTATAGTAGATTATAGTAATGTCATGGAGGTGGTATAGTAGATTATAGTATGTAATGGAGGTGGTATAGTAGATTATAGTAATGTCATGGAGGTGGTATAGTAGATTATAGTAATGGAGGTGGTATAGTAGATTATAGTAATGTCATGGAGGTGGTTATAGTAGATTATAGTAATGGAGGTGGTATAGTAGATTATAGTAATGTCATGGAGGGTGTATAGTAGATTATAGTAATGTCATGGAGGTGGTATAGTAGATTATAGTAATGTCATGGAGGTGGTATAGTAGATTATAGTAATGTCATGGAGGTGGTATAGTAGATTATAGTAATGTCATGGAGGTGGTATAGTAGATTATAGTAATGTCATGGAGGTGGTATAGTAGATTATAGTAATGTAATGGAGGTGGTATAGTAGATTATAGTAATGTAATGGAGGTGGTATAGTAGATTTATAGTAATGTCATGGAGGTGGTATAGTAGATTATAGTAATGTCATGGAGGTGGTATAGTAGATTATAGTAATGTCATGGAGGTGGTATAGTAGATTATAGTAATGTCATGGAGGTGGTATAGTAGATTATAGTAATGTCATGGAGGTGGTATAGTAGATTATAGTAATGTCATGGAGGTGGTATAGTAGATTATAGTAATGTCATGGAGGTGGTATAGTAGATTATAGTAATGTCATGGAGGTGGTATAGTAGATTATAGTAATGTCATGGAGGTGGTATAGTAGATTATAGTAATGTCATGGAGGTGGTATAGTAGATTATAGTAATGTCATGGAGGTGGTATAGTAGATTATAGTAATGGAGGTGGTATAGTAGATTATAGTAATGTCATGGAGGTGGTATAGTAGATTATAGTAATGGAGGTGGTATAGTAGATTATAGTAATGTCATGGAGGTGGTATAGTAGATTATAGTAATGGAGGTGGTATAGTAGATTATAGTAATGTCATGGAGGTGGTATAGTAGATTATAGTAATGTCATGGAGGTGGTATAGTAGATTATAGTAATGTCATGGAGGTGGTATAGTAGATTATAGTAATGTCATGGAGGTGGTATAGTAGATTATAGTAATGTCATGGAGGTGGTATAGTAGATTATAGTAATGGAGGTGGTATAGTAGATTATATAATAGTAATGTCATGGAGGTGGTATAGTAGATTATAGTAATGGAGGTGGTATAGTAGATTATAGTAATGTCATGGAGGTGGTATAGTAGATTATTATAGTAATGGAGGTGGTATAGTAGATTATAGTAATGTCATGGAGGTGGTATAGTAGATTATAGTAATGTAATGGAGGTGGTATAGTAGATTTAGTAAGTAATGGAGGTGGTATAGTAGATTATAGTAATGTCATGGAGGTGGTATAGTAGATTATAGTAATGTAATGGAGGTGGTATAGTAGATTATAGTAATGTCATGGAGGTGGTATAGTAGATTATAGTAATGACATGGAGGTGGTATAGTAGATTATAGTAATGGAGGTGGTATAGTAGATTATAGTAATGTAATGGAGGTGGTATAGTAGATTATAGTAATGTCATGGAGGTGGTATAGTAGATTATAGTAATGTCATGGAGGTGGTATAGTAGATTATAGTAATGTAATGGAGGTGGTATAGTAGATTATAGTAATGTAATGGAGGTGGTATAGTAGATTATAGTAATGTCATGGAGGTGGTATAGTAGATTATAGTAATGTAATGGAGGTGGTATAGTAGATTATTAGTAATGGAGGTGGTTATCAGTAGATTTATAGTAAATGTCATGGATGTGGTATAGTAGATTATAGTAATGGAGGTGGTATAGTAGATTAGTTATAGTCATGGAGGGTGGATATAGTAGATATAATAGTAATGTCATGGAGGTTGGTATAGTAGATTATAGTATGTAATGGAGGTGGTATAGTAGATTATAGTAATGTCATGGAGTTGAGTATAGTAGATTGATAGTTAATTGGAAGAGTGGTATAGTCAGATTATAGTAATGGCATGGTAGTGTATAGTAGATTATATAGTAATTGTATGGAGGTGTATAGTAGGATATATTAATGTCAATGGAGGTGGGAATAGTAGATTATAATGTAAATGAGGTGGTATAGGTAGAATTATAGTAATGTCATGGAGGTGGATAAAGTAGATATAGTAATGTAATGGAGGTGGTATCAGTAGATTATAGATTATGTCATGGAGGTGGTTATATTAGTATTATAGTATGTAATGGAGGTGGTATAGTAGATTATAGTAATGTCATGGAGGTGGTATAGTAGATTATAGTAATGGAGGTGGTATAGTAGATTATAGTAATGTCATGGAGGTGGTATAGTAGATTATAGTAATGTCATGGAGGTGGTATCGTAGATTATAGTATGTCATGGAGGTGGTATAGTAGATTATAGTAATGTCATGGAGGTGGTATAGTAGATTATAGTAATGTAATGGAGGTGGTATAGTAGATTATAGTAATGTCATGGAGGTGGTATAGTAGATTATAGTAATGTCATGGAGGTGGTATAGTAGATTATAGTAAATGGAGGTGGTATAGTAGATTATAGTAATGTCATGGAGGTGGTATAGTAGATTATAGTAATGTAATGGAGGTGGTATAGTAGATTATAGTAATGTCATGGAGGTGGTATAGTAGATTATAGTAATGGAGGTGGTATAGTAGATTATAGTAATGGAGGTGGTATAGTAGATTATAGTAATGGAGGTGGTATAGTAGATTATAGTAATATGGAGGTGGGTATAGTAGATTATAGTAATGGAGGTGGTATAGTAGATTATAGTAATGTCATGGAGGTGGTATAGTAGATTATAGTAATGTAATGGAGGTGGTATAGTAGATTATAGTAATGTCATGGAGGTGGTATAGTAGATTATAGTAATGTCATGGAGGTGGTATAGTAGATTATAGTAATGTCATGGAGGTGGTATAGTAGATTATAGTAATGTAATGGTCATGGAGGTGGTATAGTAGATTATAGTAATGGAGGTGGTATAGTAGATTATAGTAATGTCATGGAGGTGGTATAGTAGATAGTATAGTAATGGAGGTGGTATAGTAGATTATAGTAATGTAATGGAGGTGGTATAGTAGATTATAGTAATGTCATGGAGGTGGTATAGTAGATTATAGTAATGTCATGGAGGTGGTATAGTAGATTATAGTAATGGAGGTGGTATAGTAGATTATAGTAATGGAGGTGGTATAGTAGATTATATAGGTAATGCATGGAGGTGGTATCAGTAGATTAATAGTAATTGTACTTGGAGGAGGTATAGTCAGAATATGTCATGTAATGGTATGGAGTGGTATAGGTAGATTATAATAATGTCACTGGAGGTGGAATAGTAGAATTATAGTAATGGTAGGTGGTATAGTAGAATAAGTAATGTAATGGTCATGGAGGTGGTATAGTAGGATTTAGTAATGTAATGGAGGTGGTATAGTAGATTATAGTATGTCCATGAGGTGGTATAGTAGATTATAGTAGTAATGGTCATGGAGGGTGGTATAGTAGATTATAGTAATGTCATGGAGGTGGTATAGTAGATTATAGTAATGGAGCGTGGTATAGTAGATTATAGTAATGTCATGGAGGTGGTATAGTAGATTATAGTAATGTCATGGAGGTGGGGGTATAATAGTAGATTATAGTAATGTCATGGAGGTGGTATAGTAGATTATAGTAATGAGAGGTGGTAATAGTAGATTATAGTAATGTCATGGACTGGTGGTATAGTAGATTATAGTAATGTAATGGAGGTGGTATAGTAGATTTATAGTATGGAGGTGGTATAGTAGATTATAGTAATGTCATGAGGTGTATAGTAGATTATAGTAATGGAGGTGGTATAGTAGATTATAGTAATGTAATGGACGGGTGGTATAGTCGATTATAGTAATGTCATGTAGGTCGGTATAGTAGATTATAGTAATGTTCATGGAGTGTGGTATAGTACGATTATAGTAATGTCATGGCGGTGGGTATAGAGATTATATTAATGTAATGGAGGTATATTATATATAGTAGATTATAGCTAATGTCATGGAGGGTGGGTGTAGTAGACTATAGTAATGTAATGGAGGTGGTATAGTAGATATAGTAATGTAATGGAGGTGGTATAGTAGATTATAGTAATGTCATGGAGGTGGTATAGTAGATTAATAATGTAATGGAGGTGGTATAGTAGAATATAGTAAGTCATGGAGGTGGTAATAGTAGATTATAGTAATGTCATGGAGGTGGTATAGTAGATTATAGTAATGTCATGGAGGTGGTATAGTAGATTATAGTAAATGGAGGTGGTATAGTAGATTTATAGTAATGTCATGGAGGTGGTATAGTAGATTATAGTAATATCATGGAGGTGGTATAGTAGATTATAGTAATGTAATGGAGGTGGTATAGTAGATTATAGTAATGTCATGGAGGTGGTATAGTAGATTATAGTAATGTCATGGAGGTGGTATAGTAGATTATAGTAATGTAATGGAGGTGGTATAGTAGATTATAGTAATGGAGGTGGTATAGTAGATTATAGTAATGGAGGTGGTATAGTAGATTATAGTAATGTCATGGAGGTGGTATAGTAGATTATAGTAGTCATGGAGGTGGTATAGTAGATTATAGTAATGTAATGGAGGTGGTATAGTAGATTATAGTAATGTCATGGAGGTGGTATAGTAGATTATAGTAATGTCATGGAGGTGGTATAGTAGATTATAGTAATGGAGGTGGTATAGTAGATTATAGTAATGTAATGGAGGTGGTATAGTAGATTATAGTAATGTCATGGAGGTGGTATAGTAGATTATAGTAATGTCATGGAGGTGGTATAGTAGATTATAGTAATGTCATGGAGGTGGTATAGTAGATTATAGTAAATGTCATGGAGGTGGTATAGTAGATTATAGTAATGTCATGGAGGTGGTATAGTAGATTATAGTAATGTCATGGAGGTGGTATAGTAGATTATAGTAATGTCATGGAGGTGGTATAGTAGATTATAGTAATGTCATGGAGGTGGTATAGTAGATTATAGTAATGTCATGGAGGTGGTATAGTAGATTATAGTAATGTAATGGAGGTGGTATAGTAGATTATAGTAATGGAGGTGGTATAGTAGATTATAGTAATGTCATGGAGGTGGTATAGTAGATTATAGTAATGTCATGGAGGTGGTATAGTAGATTATAGTAATGTCATGGAGGTGGTATGTATAGTAGATTATAGTAATGGAGGTGGTATAGTAGATTATAGTAATGTCATGGAGGTGGTATAGTAGATTATAGTAATGTCATGGAGGTGGTATAGTAGATTATAGTATCATGGAGGTGGTATAGTAGATTATAGTAATGTCATGGAGGTGGTATAGTAGATTATAGTAATGTAATGGAGGTGGTATAGTAGATTATAGTAATGTCATGGAGGTGGTATAGTAGATTATAGTAATGTCATGGAGGTGGTATAGTAGATTATAGTAATGTATGGAGGTGGTATAGTAGATTATAGTAATGTCATGGAGGTGGTATAGTAGATTATAGTAATGTAATGGAGGTGGTATAGTAGATTATAGTAATGTCATGGAGGTGGTATAGTAGATTATAGTAATGTAATGGAGGTGGTATAGTAGATTATAGTAATGGAGGTGGTATAGTAGATTATAGTAATGTCATGGAGGTGGTATAGTAGATTATAGTAATGTAATGGAGGTGGTATAGTAGATTATAGTAATGGAGGTGGTATAGTAGATTATAGTAATGTCATGGAGGTGGTATAGTAGATTATAGTAATGTCATGGAGGTGGTATAGTAGATTATAGTAATGTCATGGAGGTGGTATAGTAGATTATAGTAATGTCATGGAGGTGGTATAGTAGATTATAGTAATGTCATGGAGGTGGTATAGTAGATTATAGTAATGGAGGTGGTATAGTAGATTATAGTAATGGAGGTGGTATAGTAGATTATAGTAATGTCATGGAGGTGGTATAGTAGATTATAGTAATGTCATGGAGGTGGTATAGTAGATTATAGTAATGTCATGGAGGTGGTATAGTAGATTATAGTAATGTAATGGAGGTGGTATAGTAGATTATAGTAAATGGAGGTGGTATAGTAGATTATAAGTAATGGAGGTGGTATAGTAGATTATAGTAATGTAATGGAGGTGGTATAGTAGATTATAGTAATGTCATGGAGGTGGTATAGTAGATTATATTATAGTAATGGAGGTGGTATAGTAGATTATAGTAATGTCATGGAGGTGGTATAGTAGATTATAGTAATGGAGGTGGTATAGTAGATTATAGTAATGTAATGGAGGTGGTATAGTAGATTATAGTAATGGAGGTGGTATAGTAGATTATAGTAATGGAGGTGGTATAGTAGATTATAGTAATGTAATGGAGGTGGTATAGTAGATTATAGTAATGTCATGGAGGTGGTATAGTAGATTATAGTAATGTCATGGAGGTGGTATAGTAGATTATAGTAATGTAATGGAGGTGGTATAGTAGATTATAGTAATGTCATGGAGGTGGTATAGTAGATTATAGTAATGTAATGGAGGTGGTATAGTAGATTATAGTAATGGAGGTGGTATAGTAGATTATAGTAATGGAGGTGGTATAGTAGATTATAGTAATGTCATGGAGGTGGTATAGTAGATTATAGTAATGTCATGGAGGTGGTATAGTAGATTATAATGTCATGGAATGGAGGTGGTATAGTAGATTATAGTAATGTCATGGAGGTGGTATAGTAGATTATAGTAATGTCATGGAGGTGGTATAGTAGATTATAGTAATGTCATGGAGGTGGTATAGTAGATTATAGTAATGTCATGGAGGTGGTATAGTAGCTTATAGTAATGTAATGGAGGTGGTATAGTAGATTATGGTAATGTCATGGAGGTGGTATAGTAGATTATAGTAATGGAGGTGGTATAGTAGATTATAGTAATGTCATGGAGGTGGTATAGTAGATTATAGTAATGGAGGTGGTATAGTAGATTATAGTAATGTCATGGAGGTGGTATAGTAGATTATAGTAATGTCATGGAGGTGGTATAGTAGATTATAGTAATGGAGGTGGTATAGTAGATTATAGTAATGTCATGGAGGTGGTATAGTAGATTATAGTAATGGAGGTGGTATAGTAGATTATAGTAATGGAGGTGGTATAGTAGATTATAGTAATGTAATGGAGGTGGTATAGTAGATTATAGTAATGGAGGTGGTATAGTAGATTATAGTAATGGAGGTGGTATAGTAGATTATAGTAATGTCATGGAGGTGGTATAGTAGATTATAGTAATGTAATGGAGGTGGTGTAGTAGATTATAGTAATGTCATGGAGGTGGTATAGTAGATTATAGTAATGTCATGGAGGTGGTATAGTAGATTATAGTAATGGAGGTGGTATAGTAGATTATAGTAATGTCATGGAGGTGGTATAGTAGATTATAGTAATGGAGGTGGTATAGTAGATTATAGTAATGTCATGGAGGTGGTATAGTAGATTATAGTAATGTCATGGAGGTGGTATAGTAGATTATAGTAATGGAGGTGGTATAGTAGATTATAGTAATGGAGAATTGTGTGCTTGTAAAAAAAACATCACGTGACTGAGGACTACCAGTAAACTTCATAATGAAAAATTGTGATAGGTGAAATTAAGAACGTGATCTTCTTTATCTTCTAACGTATTGCACAAGTTGACTGCAGGTATTTACTTAAAAATTAGCTACAAATATTCAAATGTAAAAAAAAAAACTTCAATTAAATAGTTTCAACGGTATTTAAAAAATATCCCATGGCTATTTCTAAATACCTTGGTATAGCGTATACTAGTACTAACCAACTAACCACAACTCTAACCTAGTACCATCCTAGCCTCGTTGCCAGACTGTTCCACTCCCCGTGTCATGTGCCAAAGAGACGGGTCTTTCTTCAATCTTGAAAATTACCATTAATGAGCTTGAGGAGAACAGATTATTTGATCTTGATTGGATAACCCCCACAGCTATCCTCCAATCACAAAGGTTATCAAATATTATTTAACAAAATCTCCATTGCATTGGTGTCCAGTTGCTGAGCAACTGTTTTTTGTTCGTCCAGAAAAAAAAGTCCCTTTTTCAGGACCCTGTCTTTCAAAGATAATTCTTAAAAATCCAAATAACCACAGATCTTCATTGTAAAGGGTTTAAACACAGTTTTCCATGCTTGTTCAATGAACCATACAAAATTAATGAACATGCACCTGTAGAACGGTCGTTAAGACACTAACAGCTTACTGACAGTAGGCAATTAAGGTCACAGTTATGAAAACTTAGGACACTAAAGAGGCCTTTCTACTGACTCTGAAAAACACCAAAAGAAAGATGCCCAGGGTCCCTGCTCATCTGCGTGAACGTGCCTTAGGCATGCTGCAAGGAGGCATGAGGACTGCAGATGTGGCCAGGGCAATAAATTGCAATGTCCGTACTGTGAGACGCCTAAGACAGCGCTACAGGGAGACAGGACGGACAGCTGATCGTCCTCGCAGTGGCAGACCACGTGTAACAACACCTGCACAGGATCGGTACATCCGAACATCACACCTGCGGGACAGGTACAGGATGGCAACAACAACTGCCAGAGTTACACCAGGAACGCACAATCCCTCCATCAGTGCTCAGACTGTCCGCAATAGGCAGAGAGAGGCTGGACTGAGGGCTTGTAGGCCTGTTGTAAGACAGGTCCTCACCAGACATCACCGGCAACAACTTCGCCTATGGGCATAAACACACCGTCGCTGGACCAGACAGGACTGGCAAAAAGTGCTCTTTACTGACGAGTTGCGGTTTTGTCTCACCAGGGGTGATGGTCGGATTTGTGTTTATCGTTGAAGGAATGAGCGTTACACCGAGGCCTGTACTCTGGAGCGGGATTGATTTGGAGGTGGAGGGTCCGTCATGGTCTGGGGCGGTGTGTCACAGCATCATCGGACTGAGCTTGTTGTCATTGCAGGCAATCTCAACGCTGTGCGTTACAGGGAAGACATCATCCTCCCTCATGTGGTACCCTTCCTGCAGGCTCATTCTGACATGACCCTCCAGCATGACAATGCCACCAGCCATACTGCTCGTTCTGTGCGTGATTTCCTGCAAGACAGGAATGTCAGTGTTCTGCCATGGCCAGCGAAGAGCAAGGATCTCAATCTGGGCACGTCTGGGACCTGTTGGATCGGAGGGTGAGGGCTAGGGCCATTCCCCCCAGAAATGTCCGGGAACTTGCAGGTGCCTTGGTGGAAGAGTAGGGTAACATCTCACAGCAAGAACTGGCAAATCTGGTGCAGTCCATGAGGAGGAGATGCACTGCAGTACTTAATGCAGCTGGTGGCCACACCAGATACTGATTGTTACTTTTGATTTTGACCCCCCATTTGTTCAGGGACACATTATTCAATTTCTGTTAGTCACATGTCTGTGGAACTTGTTCAGTTTATGTCTCAGTTGTTGAATCTTGTTATGTTCATACAAATATTTACCCGTTTGCTGAAAATAAACACAGTTGACAGTGAGAGGACGTTTCTTTTTTTGCTGAGTTTCAAAGGTTTTACTGAGTTACAATTCATATAACATTTTAAAGAATTAATTAGGCCCTAATCTATGGATTTCTCATGACTGGAAATACAGATATGCATCTGTTGGTCACAGATACCTTAAAAAAAACATTTCTGGGATATTTTATTTCAGCTCATGAAACATGGGACCAACACTTTACATGTTGTGTTTTATATTTTTGTTCAGTGTAGTTTAGGTCAGAGACGATCTATAAAATGTTCACAATGTGCTCATTAGAATTTAGTTAGCATTCTCTATGGGATTTTACATGTACTTGTTAGCATTGCTAGTCTTCGGATTACAGAGGCTCAGTTGGGTTTGAAAATAGCGGTCCTTGTGTTCAGTGCCGGTATTACAGAATGTCCCTGGATGGCACAAGGTCGGTATGACAATCTGGATATCACCCAAGCCTACCAGACTGTGATACAATGGTTTATCTGTAGACGTTCGTGAGGATCTTGGGGGGATCAAGCCTCCTGATATTGAAGAGGTGCTGTTGCGCCATTTTCACTACACTAAACTCTTTAACTGTTTTAAATTTACAGTTGGCCTCATGGTGAAATCCCTAAACGGTTTCCTTCTTCTCCGGCAACTGAGTTAGGAAGGACGCCTGTATCTTTGTAGTGACTGGGTGTAATGATACACCATCCAAATTGTAATTAATAACTTCACCATGCTCAAAGGGATATTCAATGTCTGTTTTATTTACCCATCTACCAATAGGTGGCCTTTTTTGTGAGGCATTGGAAAACCTGCCTGGTCAAAATGTCAAAAAGTCATGGAGGTGATTTCTTTCTGAAGGAACTGTAGGTCCTTAGTGATGTGGACAACAAGGAACTGTAGGTCCTTAGTGATGTGGACAACAAGGAACTGTAGGTCCTTAGTGATGTGGACAACAAGGAACTGTAGGTCCTTAGTGATGTGGACAACAAGGAACTGTAGGTCCTTAGTGATGTGGACAACAAGGAACTTGAAGCCCTTAGTGATGTGGACAACAAGGAACTGTAGGTCCTTAGTGATGTGGACAACAAGGAACTGTAGGTCCTTAGTGATGTGGACAACAAGGAACTGTAGGTCCTTAGTGATGTGGACAACAAGGAACTTGAAGCCCTTAGTGATGTGGACAACAAGGAACTTGAAGCCCTTAGTGATGTGGACAACAAGGAACTGTAGGTCCTTAGTGATGTGGACAACAAGGAACTGTAGGTCCTTAGTGATGTGGACAACAAGGAACTGTAGGTCCTTAGTGATGTGGACAACAAGGAACTTGAAGCCCTTAGTGATGTGGACAACAAGGAACTTGAAGCCCTTAGTGATGTGGACAACAAGGAACTTGAAGCCCTTAGTGATGTGGACAACAAGGAACTGTAGGTCCTTAGTGATGTGGACAACAAGGAACTGTAGGTCCTTAGTGATGTGGACAACAAGGAACTGTAGGTCCTTAGTGATGTGGAGTGGACAACAAGGAACTGTAGGTCCTTAGTGATGTGGACAACAAGGAACTGTAGGTCCTTAGTGATGTGGACAACAAGGAACTGTAGGTCCTTAGTGATGTGGACAACAAGGAACTGTAGGTCCTTAGTGATGTGGACACCAAGGAACTGTAGGTCCTTAGTGATGTGGACAACAAGGAACTGTAGGTCCTTAGTGATGTGGACAACAAGGAACTGTAGGTCCTTAGTGATGTGGACAACAAGGAACTGTAGGTCCTTAGTGATGTGGACAACAAGGAACTGTAGGTCCTTAGTGATGTGGACAACAAGGAACTGTAGGTCCTTAGTGATGTGGACAACAAGGAACTTGAAGCCCTTAGTGATGTGGACAACAAGGAACTTGAAGCCCTTAGTGATGTGGACAACAAGGAACTGTAGGTCCTTAGTGATGTGGACAACAAGGAACTGTAGGTCCTTAGTGATGTGGACAACAAGGAACTGTAGGTCCTTAGTGATGTGGACAACAAGGAACTGTAGGTCCTTAGTGATGTGGACAACAAGGAACTGTAGGTCCTTAGTGATGTGGACAACAAGGAACTGTAGGTCCTTAGTGATGTGGACAACAAGGAACTGTAGGTCCTTAGTGATGTGGACAACAAGGAACTTGAAGCCCTTAGTGATGTGGACAACAAGGAACTTGAAGCTCTCAACCAGCTCCACTACAGCCCAGTCGATGTGAATGGGGGCGTGCTCGGTACTCCATTTCCTGTAGTCCATGATCAACCAGTTTTGATAGTAAAGTGGAAAGTGCTGGAACAAAATGGTGTTTGGATTCTTGCTAGGGCCTAGTGTACTGTAGTCTTGTTACAGTCTTGTGTTCCACTGCCTCTCTCTTAATTAATGAACTCTACAGGGTAAATCATTCTACAGTTGTTATCATCGCTCTAATCATAAAACTGAAATGTGAAATTAATAATTTAATAACTCTGCTAGAATAATCAGAGGAAATATTCCATTAAATTACACATTGAACTGGCCTCTACTGATCTCTACTGTCTACCTGTTAGATCTCTACTGTCTACCTGTTAGATCTCTACTGTCTACCTGTTAGATCTCTACTGTCTACCTGTTAGATCTCTACTGTCTACCTGTTAGATCTCTATGTCTACCTGTTAGATCTCTACTGTCTACCTGTTAGATCTCTACTGTCTACCTGTTAGATCTCTACTGTCTACCTGTTAGATCTCTACTGTCTACCTGTTAGATCTCTACTGTCTACCTGTTAGATCTCTACTGTCTACCTGTTAGATCTCTACTGTCTACCTGTTAGATCTCTACTGTCTACCTGTTAGATCTCTACTGTCTACCTGTTAGATCTCTACTGTCTACCTGTTAGATCTCTACTGTCTACCTGTTAGATCTCTACTGTCTACCTGTTAGATCTCTACTGTCTACCTGTTAGATCTCTATGTCTACCTGTTAGATCTCTACTGTCTAACTGTTTAGATCTCTACTGTCTACCTGTTAGATCTCTACTGTCTACCTGTTAGATCTCTACTGTCTACCTGTTAGATCTCTACTGTCTACCTGTTAGATCTCTACTGTCTACCTGTTAGATCTCTACTGTCTACCTGTTAGATCTCTACTGTCTACCTGTTAGATCTCTATGTCTACCTGTTAGATCTCTACTGTCTACCTGTTAGATCTCTACTGTCTACCTGTTAGATCTCTACTGTCTACCTGTTAGATCTCTACTGTCTACCTGTTAGATCTCTACTGTCTACCTGTTAGATCTCTACTGTCTACCTGTTAGATCTCTACTGTCTACCTGTTAGATCTCTATGTCTACCTGTTAGATCTCTACTGTCTACCTGTTAGATCTCTACTGTCTACCTGTTAGATCTCTACTGTCTACCTGTTAGATCTCTACTGTCTACCTGTTAGATCTCTACTGTCTACCTGTTAGATCTCTATGTCTACCTGTTAGATCTCTATGTCTACCTCTGTTAGATCTCTACTGTCTACCTGTTAGATCTCTACTGTCTACCTGTTAGATCTCTACTGTCTACCTGTTAGATCTCTACTGTCTACCTGTTAGATCTCTACTGTCTACCTGTTAGATCTCTACTGTCTACCTGTTAGATCTCTATGTCTACCTGTTAGATCTCTACTGTCTACCTGTTAGATCTCTACTGTCTACCTGTTAGATCTCTATGTCTACCTGTTAGATCTCTACTGTCTACCTGTTAGATCTCTACTGTCTACCTGTTAGATCTCTACTGTCTACCTGTTAGATCTCTACTGTCTACCTGTTAGATCTCTACTGTCTACCTGTTAGATCTCTACTGTCTACCTGTTAGATCTCTACTGTCTACCTGTTAGATCTCTACTGTCTACCTGTTAGATCTCTATGTCTACCTGTTAGATCTCTACTGTCTACCTGTTAGATCTCTACTGTCTACCTGTTAGATCTCTATGTCTACCTGTTAGATCTCTACTGTCTTTAGATCTCTACTGTCTACCTGTTAGATCTCTACTGTCTACCTGTTAGATCTCTACTGTCTACCTGTTAGATCTCTACTGTCTACCTGTTAGATCTCTATGTCTACCTGTTAGATCTCTACTGTCTACCTGTTAGATCTCTACTGTCTACCTGTTAGATCTCTACTGTCTACCTGTTAGATCTCTATGTCTACCTGTTAGATCTCTACTGTCTACCTGTTAGATCTCTACTGTCTACCTGTTAGATCTCTACTGTCTACCTGTTAGATCTCTACTGTCTACCTGTTAGATCTCTACTGTCTACCTGTTAGATCTCTACTGTCTACCTGTTAGATCTCTACTGTCTACCTGTTAGATCTCTACTGTCTACCTGTTAGATCTCTACTGTAGCTTCAGAGCTAGGGTACAGGGCTAGGGTACAGGGTACAGGGCTAGGGTACAGGGTCTATACCTGGCTAGGGTACAGGGTACAGGGTCTATACCTGGCCAGGGTACAGGGTCTATACCTGGCTAGGGTACAGGGTCTATACCTGGCTAGGGTACAGGGTACAGGGTCTATACCTGGCTAGGGTACAGGGTACAGGGTCTATACCTGGCTAGGGTACAGGGTCTATACCTGGCCAGGGTACAGGGTCTATACCTGGCTAGGGTACAGGGTCTATACCTGGCTAGGGTACAGGGTACAGGGTCTATACCTGGCTAGGGTACAGGGTCTATACCTGGCTAGGGTACAGGGTCTATACCTGGCTAGGGTACAGGGTCTATACCTGGCCAGGGTACAGGGTCTATACCTGGCTAGGGTACAGGGTCTATACCTGGCTAGGGTACAGGGTCTATACCTGGCTAGGGTACAGGGTCTATACCTGGCTAGGGTACAGGGTCTATACCTGGCTAGGGTACAGGGTCTATACCTGGCTAGGGTACAGGGTACAGGGTCTATACCTGGCTAGGGTACAGGGTACAGGGTCTATATCTGGCTAGGGTACAGGGTCTATACCTGGCCAGGGTACAGGGTCTATACCTGGCTAGGGTACAGGGTCTATACCTGGCTAGGGTACAGGGTACAGGGTCTATACCTGGCTAGGGTACAGGGTCTATACCTGGCTAGGGTACAGGGTCTATACCTGGCTAGGGTACAGGGTCTATACCTGGCCAGGGTACAGGGTCTATACCTGGCCAGGGTACAGGGTCTATACCTGGCTAGGGTACAGGGTCTATACCTGGCTAGGGTACAGGGTCTATACCTGGCTAGGGTACAGGGTCTATACCTGGCTAGGGTACAGGGTCTATACCTGGCTAGGGTACAGGGTCTATACCTGGCTAGGGTACAGGGTCTATACCTGGCTAGGGTACAGGGTCTATACCTGGTTAGGGTACAGGGTCTATACCTGGCTAGGGTACAGGGTCTATACCTGGCTAGGGTACAGGGTCTATCCCCGGCTAGGGTACAGGGTCTATACCTGGCTAGGGTACAGGGTACAGGGTCTATACCTGGCTAGGGTACAGGGTCTATACCTGGCTAGGTGACAGGGTCTATACCTGGCTAGGGTACAGGGTCTATACCTGGCTAGGGTACAGGGTACAGGGTCTATACCTGGCTAGGGTACAGGGTCTATACCTGGCTAGGGTACAGGGTCTATACCTGGCTAGGGTACAGGGTACAGGGTCTATACCTGGCTAGGGTACAGGGTCTATACCTGGCTAGGGTACAGGGTCTATACCTGGCTAGGGTACAGGGTCTATACCTGGCTAGGGTACAGGGTACAGGGTCTATACCTGGCTAGGGTACAGGGTCTATACCTGGCTAGGGTACAGGGTACAGGGTCTATA
>CM062504.1:1113597-1241097 GCA_031479575.1 Coregonus ussuriensis | reverse complement strand
TCTCTCTCTCTCTCTCTCTCTCTCTCTCTACCATTCTCCCTTCCCCCATCTCCTCTCTCTCTCTCTCGCTCCATATCTCTCTCTCTCTCTCTCTCTACCATTCTCCCTTCCCCCATCTCCTCTCTCTCGCTCCATCTCTCTCTCTCTCTCTCTCTCTCTCTCTCTCTCTCTCTCTCTCTCTCTACCATTCTCCCTTCCCCCACTGCTGCTGTGTCTTATTTTCTTTTTCCTCACTCCACCATTTCACTCCCTCCCTCCCCTGTTCTCTTTATCTCCTCCCTCCCCTCCCCCCTCAATCCCTCTTTCATTCCATGCAATCATCTGTTCTTGTTCGCTCTCTCTCTCTGCCTG
This sequence comes from Coregonus ussuriensis, assembly GCA_031479575.1. Taxonomy (NCBI): domain Eukaryota; kingdom Metazoa; phylum Chordata; class Actinopteri; order Salmoniformes; family Salmonidae; genus Coregonus; species Coregonus ussuriensis. The sequence continues at coordinate 1,240,746 of CM062504.1, read as the reverse complement.
TCTCTCCCTTCCTCCCTCTCTCTCACGTTGCACCCTGCCCCTCCCTCTCTCTCTCCCTCTCTCTCTGCCTCCCTCTCTCTGCCTCTCTCTCTCTCTGCCTCTCTCTCTCTGCCTCTCTCTGCCTCTCTCTGTGTCCCTGCCTCTCTCTCTCTGCCTCTCTCTCTCTCTCTGCCCCTCTCTCTCTCTCTCTCTCTCTCTCTGTCTTTCACTCTCTCTCTCACTCTCTCTCCGTGTCTCTGTTCCTCTCTCTCTCTCTCTGCCTCTCTCTCTCTCTCTCTGTCCCTCTCTCTCTCTCTCTGTCTCTGCCTTTCACTCTCTCTCTCGCTCTCTCTCTGTGTCTCTGTTCCTCTCTCTCTCTCTCTGCCTCTCTCTCTCTCTCTCTGCCTCTCTCGTTTTTGCTCTCGGTTTCCATCTCACTCCCTTCTCCCTCCTTCCTCTCTCTCTATTGCTCTCTCCCCTCCCTCCCTCCCTCAATTCAATTTCAATCCCTCTCTCCCTCCCTCTCACGTTGCACCCTACCCCTCCCTCTCTCTCTCTCTCTCCCTCTCCCTCCCTCTCACGTTGCACCCTGCCCCTCTCTCTCTCTCTCTCCCTTCCTCCCTCTCTCTCACGTTGCACCCTGCCCCTCCCTCTCTCTCTCCCTCCCTCCCTCTCTCTCACGTTGCACCCTGCCCCTCCCTCTCTCTCTCTCCCTCCCTCTCGCTTTCTCTTTCTCTCTCTTTCTCTCTCTTTCTTTCTCTCTACCATTCTCCCTTCCCCATGTCCTCTCTCTTTCTCTACCATTCTCCCTTCTGCATCTCCTCTCTCTCTCTCTCTCTCCCCCATTTCCTCTCTCTCTCTCTATCATTCTCCCTTCCCCCATCTCCTCTCTCTCTCTCCCTTCCCCCATCTCCTCTCTCTCTCTCTCTCTCTCTCTACCATTCTCCCTTCCCCATCTCTTCTCTCTCTCTCTCTCTCTCGCTCCATCTCTCTCTCTCTCTCTCTCTCTCTCTCTCTCTCTCTCTCTCTCTCTCTCTCTCTACCATTCTCCCTTCCCCCATCTCCTCTCTCTCTCTCTCGCTCCATCTCTCTCTCTCTCTCTCGCTCCATCTCTCTCTCTCTCTCTCTCTCTCTCTACCATTCTCCCTTCCCCCACTGCTGCTGTGTCTTATTTTCTTTTCTCTCACTCCACCATTTCACTCCCTCCCTCCCCTGTTCTCTTTATCTCCTCCCTTCCCTCCCCCCTCAATCCCTCTTTCATTCCATGCAATCATCTGTTCTTGTTCTCTCTCTGCTCACTCTCTCTCTCTCTCTCTCCCTGTGCTTCCTCCATTACGCCCCCATTTTGTCCTCTCCTCTGAAAGCTTATCCTCCCTCTCTTCCCTCGTTCCTCCATGTTCTCTCCACCCTGTTTTCCCCCTCTTCCAGACCATTTATTATACAAACTTTACTAACTGATATTTGATTCAGAAATGTACTTTGTGAACAAACCTATGTGAATATGATCTACTTAAAGCTAGTGTTAGTTAGCTCTAGAAGTGTCCCAGTGTGTCGGTGTCCAACCATTACTCATTAGAACCATGTTGTCCCACATACTGTCTATTACAAACACAATGTCTGCTCCTCTGTGGGTCATGGCTGTTGGCTGGGTTCCACAGCTGTCCATCTCTGTAATACACAACGTGCTGATGGACCAGGGGACGGTGTTGAGCTCAGTTTCCCCCAGTACTAGTGTAGTGTTGAGCTGTAGGTGTTGAACTGACATTCTCAGGGTCCCAGGTTCAAGTCCCGGAATTCACTACTGTATATGAAATGACTGGATGAATTCACTACTGTATATGAAGTGATTGGATGAATTCACTACTGTATATGAAATTACTGGATGAATTCACTACTGTATATGAAGTGATTGGATGCATTGACTACTGTATATGAAATGACTGGATGAATTCCCTACAGTATATGAAATGACTGGATGAATTGACTACTGTATATGAAATGACTGGATAATTTCACTACAGTATATTTTCACTACAGTATATGAATTGACTACAGTATAGGAAATGAGCGGATTTTCAGTACCAGGCATCGGGCATCAGCCTAGTCACATGACGAGAACACCTATCACTGTTTCCCTAGAGACTAGACCTTATTGGTTTAAGTCTATCGGCAGGCATCCAGTTCAGTTGTGATTCATAATGATTTGATTCAGTCAGTATTCTTATAGTGTAACTATCAACCTGGTTTGTTTCACAACAGAAGAGCATCTGAGGAAACTACACTGAACAAAAATATGAACGCAACATGCAACAATTTCAAAGATTTGACTGAGTTCATATAAGGAAATCAGTCAATTGAAATAAGTTCATCAGGCCCTATTCTATGGATTTCACATGACTGGGAATACAGATATGTATCTGTTGGTCTAAGGCACTGCATCGCAGTGCTAACTGTGCCACTAGAGATCCTGGTTCGAATCCAGGCTCTGTCGCCGCCGGCCGCGACCGGGAGACTCATGGGCGTCGCACAATTGGCCCAGCGTCGTCCAGGGTAGGGGAGGGAATGGCCGGCAGGGATGTAGCTCAGTTGATAGAGCATGGCGTTTGCAACGCCAGGGTTGTGGGTTCGATTCCCACGGGGGGCCAGTATAAAAAAAAATATATATTCACTAACTGTAAGTCGCTCTGGATAAGAGCGTCTGCTAAATGACTAAAATGTAAATGTAAATGTAAATGTAAAAAAGGTAGGGGTGTGGATCAGAAAACCAGTCAGTATCTGGTGTGACCACCATTTGCCTCATGCAGCGCGACACAGCTCCTTCCCATAGAGTTGATCAGGCTGTTGATTGTGGCCTGTGGAATGTTGTACCATTCCTCTTCAATGGCTGTGAGAAGTTGCTGGATATTGGCGGGAACTGGAACACGCTGTTATACACGTCAATCCAGAGCATCCCAAACATGCTCAATGGGTGACATGTCTGGTGAGTATGTAGGCCAATGAAGAACTGGGCCATTTCAGCTTCCAGGAATTGTGTCCAGATCCTTGTGACATGGGGCCGTGCATTATCATGCTGAAACATGAGGTGATGGAGGCGGATGAATGGCACGACAATGGGCCTCAGGATCTCGTCACGGTATCTCTGTGCATTAAAATTGGCATAGATAAAATGCAATTCTGTTCATTGTCCATAGCTTATGCCTGCCCATACCATAACCCCACCGCCACCATGGGGCACCCTGTTCACAACGTTGACATCAGCACAACGCCATACACGCTGTCTGCCATCTGCCCGGTACAGTTGAAACCGAGATTCATCCGTGAAGAGCACACTTCTCCAGCGTGCCAGTGGCCATCGACGGTGAGCATTTGCCCACTGAAGTTGGTTACGACACCGAACTGCAGTCACGTCAAGACCCTGGTGAGGATGCAGATGAGCTTCCCTGAGACGCTTTTTGACAATTAGTGCAGTTTCATCAGCTGTCCGGGTGGCTGGTCTCAGACGATCCCTGTGGAGGTCCTGGGTTGGCGTGGTTACACGTGGTCTAAGGTTGCGAGGCTGGTGGTGGACCATTCACACGGGAAACTGTTGAGCGTGAAAAACCCAGCAGCGTTGCAGTTCTTGACACAAACCAGTGCGCCTGGTACCTACTACCATACCCCGTTCAAAGACACTTTGTCTTGCCCGTTCACCCTCTGAATGGCACACAAACACAATCCATGTCTCAAGGCTTAAAAATCCTTCTTTCATCTGGCTCCTCCCCTTCAACAACACTGATTGAAGTGGATTTAACAGGTGACATCAATAAGGGATCATAGCTTTCACCTGGATTCACCTGGTCAGTCTCATGGAAAGAGCAGACGTTCATAGCTTTCACCTGGTCAGTCTGTCATGGAAAGAGCAGACGTTCATAGCTTTCACCTGAATTCACCTGGTCAGTCTCATGGAAAGAGCAGGCGTTCATAGCTTTCACCTGGTCAGTCTGGCATGGAAAGAGCAGGCGTTCATAGCTTTCACCTGGTCAGTCTCATGGAAAGAGCAGGCGTTCATAGCTTTCACCTGGTCAGTCTGGCATGGAAAGAGCAGGCGTTCATAGCTTTCACCTGGTCAGTCTGGCATGGAAAGAGCAGGCGTTCATAGCTTTCACCTGGTCAGTCTGGCATGGAAAGAGCAGGCGTTCATAGCTTTCACCTGGTCAGTCTGGCATGGAAAGAGCAGGCGTTCATAGCTTTCACCTGGTCAGTCTGGCATGGAAAGAGCAGGCGTTCATAGCTTTCACCTGGTCAGTCTGGCATGGAAAGAGCAGGCGTTCATAGCTTTCACCTGGTCAGTCTCATGGAAAGAGCAGGCGTTCATAGCTTTCACCTGGTCAGTCTGGCATGGAAAGAGCAGGCGTTCATAGCTTTCACCTGGTCAGTCTGGCATGGAAAGAGCAGGCGTTCATAGCTTTCACCTGGTCAGTCTGGCATGGAAAGAGCAGGCGTTCATAGCTTTCACCTGGTCAGTCTGTCATGGAAAGAGCAGGCGTTCATAGCTTTCACCTGGTCAGTCTCATGGAAAGAGCAGGCGTTCATAGCTTTCACCTGGTCAGTCTCATGGAAAGAGCAGGCGTTCATAGCTTTGTACCCTTGTGTGTATACACCACCTGACCTTAACACTCAAAGTTCAGAGTTCACCTTTCACTCAAATACTGAGCCACCAACAACCATCATCCACTATCAACATGGTATTAATGTTGAACTGATGTCTGAATTGAGGCCTTGTCTGTTTGGTATGGGCCAGTGTTTCTTACCTGTTCAACATACTGGAACATATATTAGTGATTAACATTAGGAGAAACATGGATCTTAGATCTCTATCTGTATTTCAGTTACACTAACACACATCATGTCTTTCCATCTCTTATCTCTTCCATTTCTTCTCCTTCTTTTTACCGCATTCTGTTCCTCTCTTCTTAATCATTCTCTCTCCCTGCCTCACTTGATGCTCCCTCCCATTTTGAGAGAGAGAGAGAGAGAGAGAGAGAGAGAGAGAGAGAGAGAGAGAGAGAGAGAGAGAGAGAGAGAGAGAGAGAGAGAGAGAGAGAGAGAGAGAGAGAGAGAGAGAGAGAGAGAGAGAGAGAGAGAGAGAGAGAGAGAGAGAGAGAGAGAGAGAGAGAGAGAGAGAGAGAGAGAGAGAGAGAGAGAGAGAGAGAGAGAGAGAGAGAGAGAGAGAGAGAGAGAGAGAGAGAGAGAGAGAGAGAGAGAGAGAACTGTGGTGGGGGAGGAGCCAGAAGGGCCGCCTCCTTCTTCCTGACTATAAATAGGAGCAGAACGTTTCCTCTCTTCTCTCTCTTTGAGTCTCTCTGTCTGGAGAATGAGGTCCTTGAAGCACCTGAAACATCACAACAGGAAGAATGTGGTGAGTTCTGGGCTGGTAACCACAGGATTAAGGTTAACATTTACCTTTGGTGTGTTCAGTAGTGTGGTTTAGTGGTGAATAGTTGGAACATTCACAGTTTGAGAGTGTTGAGAAGGAGAAAATGTGATAGTTGTTGTTTAAAACGTTCTCCCTCCTTTTAGGTGAAATCTTTCTCTAACTCCACATTTCTGTCCCAACAGCCTCAAATGTCTGTTTAAAGCTCTTTTATCTCTCTCTCAGTCTCTCTCTCTCTCGGTCTCTCTTTCTCTTCATGATTGAATCTTTCATTTTGTCTGCCTTTCATTTTGTCATTTCTCTCTCTCTCTGCCTGCCTCTCCCCCTCCCTCCTCTTTCACCCTCTCACTCTCATTCTCTGCCCTCCTCTCCCCTCCCTCTTTCGTTCTCTCTTTCATTCTCTCTCTTTCTCCCCTCCCTCCCCTCTCTCTCCTCCACCACGTCTTTCATTTTCCCTTCCTTTTTCTCCCTCTCTCTCTCTCTCTCTCTGTCCTCTCTCTCGCTCTCTCCTCTCTCTCCCTCTCTGTCCTCTCTCTCGCTCTCTCCTCTCTCTCTCTCTCTCTCTCTCCTCTCTGTCCTCTCTGTCCTCTCTCTCTCTCTCTCTCTCTCGCTCTCTCGCTCTCTCCTCTCTCTCTCTCTCTCTCTTTTCTCCTCACCCCAACGACCTTTGGTTACTGGCCCAATGCTCTTAACTGATAGGCTACCTCAGTTGATGTTATTGATATTATTGATGATGGTTGACCAGGGGCTGATAGGTGATATTATTGATGATGGTTGACCAGGGGCTGATAGGTGATATTATTGATGATGGTTGACCAGGGGCTGATAGGTGATATTATTGATGATGGTTGACCAGGGGCTGATAGGTGATATTATTGATGATGGTTGACCAGGGGCTGATAGGTGATATTATTGATGATGGTTGACCAGGGGCTGATAGGTGATATTATTGATGATGGTTGACCAGGGGCTGATAGGTGATATTATTGATGATGGTTGACCAGGGGCTGATAGGTGATATTATTGATGATGGTTGACCAGGGGCTGATAGGTGATATTATTGATGATGGTTGACCAGGGGCTGATAGGTGATATTATTGATGATGGTTGACCAGGGGCTGATAGGTGATATTATTGATGATGGTTGACCAGGGGCTGATAGGTGATATTATCGTAGTTTGTAAAGATGATGTGTTGACAGCAGTACTAACCCTAACCCTAACCCTAACCCTGTCTCTCTCCCTGTTTGTGTCTCAGGAGGAAGCCAGCAGGCACCTGGTTAGATGTGAGCCCAGGGCTATGGCCAGACAGGTTGATTCTGGCACTCAGACTGATCCTGTGGTGGTTCTGTCTCTAGCCCAGGCTGCTGTGCTGGGGCTCATCTCTCAGAATGAGGTGTTTGGTGCTACCATCGCTCCTAATGGCTTCTACACAGGAGAACCTAAAGAGTCCCCTTCCCTGCCTGTAGAGGGGGTGGACTACGAATACGCTGATCAGCTGATAGGAGCCAACGGAGATTACCTGGGAGACAACCTGCCTGAAGACGGACACATGCAGCCCAGCTGTAGCCAGAGGAGATGGCACGGACCACCCCCCGAGGGGAAGATGGTAGGGCCCGAGCGCCATGCTGGAGTGCCTGTGGACGGGTCATCCCAAGTGAAAGGGGAGGGGGTTATCTCTGGCCTGACGTCCTGTGTCCACATGCTGAACAACCTAGCTACTACTAGAGGGGGATTGGTCCAGGTTGACCCCGCCTCTCTCCGTGCCGCTGCCCAAAAAGGCTGTGCCGAGTGTGACAGAGACATGTCCAGCCAGCAGGCTAACGCACACTCCCAGGCCGGCCACAGCCATAAAGGGGAGCCGGGGCATCGAGGCCTGCAGGGGCAGAGGGGGCTGGGGCATCAGGCGAGAGGGAGGGGGGAGGAGGAGGAGGAGGGAGAGGTGGAGCAGAGAAACAGCATGATGAAAGGAGGACAGGAGGAGACTATCAGCAGCTACTTCCAGTCCAGTGAGGTGGGGGGGTATGAGGGGGGGGAGATCTACCATGAGAACAGCCAGGGTATGATGTGGGGCGACCAGCTGGAGCAGGGGGTGGGGGGAGGAGGAGGAAGAGGAGGGACCCATCGTCACCATGGCCGGAGGGTTGACCGTCTAGACATCAACATCCAGATAGATGAGTCGTACTGCGTGGACGTGGGGGAGGGGCTGAAGAGATGGAAGTGTCGTATGTGTGACAAGTCTTACACCTCCAAGTACAACCTGGTAACTCACATCCTGGGTCACCAGGGTATCAAGCCCCACGCCTGCCCCCACTGTGGGAAGCTGTTTAAACAGCCCAGCCACCTGCAGACCCACCTGCTCACCCACCAGGGAACAAGGCCTCATAAATGCAGCGTGTGTAAGAAGGGTTTCACCCAGACCTCTCACCTGAAGAGACACATGCTGCAGCACACCGACGTCAAACCATACAGCTGCCGCTTCTGTCGCCGTGGCTTCGCCTACCCCAGCGAGCTCCGCGCCCACGAGACCAAACACGAGCGCGGGCGCTGCCACGTGTGTTCCCAGTGTGGCATGGAGTTCCCCACCTACGCCCATCTGAAGCGCCACCAGACCAGCCACCAGGGACCCACTACCTACCAGTGTACAGAGTGCAACAAGTCCTTCACCTACCGCAGCCAGCTGCAGAACCATCTACTGAAACACCAGAGTCCTCGGCCGTACTCCTGCTCCCACTGCGGACTGGAGTTTGTCCAGCTACACCACCTCCGCCAGCACACCCTCACACACAAGGTACCTAACTCTGACCCTTAACCATAACCCTCTGCCAGCACACCCTCACACACAAGGTACCTAACTCTGACCCTTAACCATAACCCTCTGCCAGCACACCCTCACACACAAGGTACCTAACTCTGACCCTTAACCATAACCCTCTGCCAGCACACCCTCACACACAAGGTACCTAACTCTGACCCTTAACCATAACCCTCTGCCAGCACACCCTCACACTCAAGGTACCTAACTCTGACCCTTAACCATAACCCTCTGCCAGCACACCCTCACACACAAGGTACCTAACTCTGACCCTTAACCATAACCCTCTGCCAGCACACCCTCACACACAAGGTACCTAACTCTGACCCTTAACCATAACCCTCTGCCAGCACACCCTCACACACAAGGTACCTAACTCTGACCCTTAACCATAACCCTCTGCCAGCACACCCTCACACACAAGGTACCTAACTCTGACCCTTAACCATAACCCTCTGCCAGCACACCCTCACACACAAGGTACCTAACTCTGACCCTTAACCATAACCCTCTGCCAGCACACCCTCACACACAAGGTACCTAACTCTGACCCTTAACCATAACCCTCTGCCAGCACACCCTCACACACAAGGTACCTAACTCTGACCCTTAACCATAACCCTCTGCCAGCACACCCTCACACACAAGGTACCTAACTCTGACCCTTAACCATAACCCTCTGCCAGCACACCCTCACACACAAGGTACCTAACTCTGACCCTTAACCATAACCCTCTGCCAGCACACCCTCACACACAAGGTACCTAACTCTGACCCTTAACCATAACCCTCTGCCAGCACACCCTCACACACAAGGTACCTAACTCTGACCCTTAACCATAACCCTCTGCCAGCACGCCCTCACACACAAGGTACCTAACTCTGACCCTTAACCATAACCCTCTGCCAGCACGCCCTCACACACAAGGTACCTAACTCTGACCCTTAACCATAACCCTCCGCCAGCACACCCTCACACACAAGGTACCTAACTCTGACCCTTAACCATAACCCTCTGCCAGCACACCCTCACACACAAGGTACCTAACTCTGACCCTTAACCATAACCCTCTGCCAGCACACCCTCACACACAAGGTACCTAACTCTGACCCTTAACCATAACCCTCTGCCAGCACACCCTCACACACAAGGTACCTAACTCTGACCCTTAACCATAACCCTCCGCCAGCACACCCTCACACACAAGGTACCTAACTCTGACCCTTAACCATAACCCTCTGCCAGCACACCCTCACACACAAGGTACCTAACTCTGACCCTTAACCATAACCCTCTGCCAGCACACCCTCACACACAAGGTACCTAACTCTGACCCTTAACCATAACCCTCTGCCAGCACACCCTCACACACAAGGTACCTAACTCTGACCCTTAACCATAACCCTCTGCCAGCACACCCTCACACACAAGGTACCTAACTCTGACCCTTAACCATAACCCTCTGCCAGCACACCCTCACACACAAGGTACCTAACTCTGACCCTTAACCATAACCCTCTGCCAGCACACCCTCACACACAAGGTACCTAACTCTGACCCTTAACCATAACCCTCTGCCAGCACACCCTCACACACAAGGTACCTAACTCTGACCCTTAACCATAACCCTCTGCCAGCACACCCTCACACACAAGGTACCTAACTCTGACCCTTAACCATAACCCTCTGCCAGCACACCCTCACACACAAGGTACCTAACTCTGACCCTTAACCATAACCCTCTGCCAGCACACCCTCACACACAAGGTACCTAACTCTGACCCTTAACCATAACCCTCTGCCAGCACGCCCTCACACACAAGGTACCTAACTCTGACCCTTAACCATAACCCTCTGCCAGCACACCCTCACACACAAGGTACCTAACTCTGACCCTTAACCATAACCCTCTGCCAGCACACCCTCACACACAAGGTACCTAACTCTGACCCTTAACCATAACCCTCTGCCAGCACACCCTCGCTTCTTTACAGAATTTTGACTGACTTCATGTTCATTTTGCTGCAATGGTCCTCATCTACAGTGCCTTCAGGAAGTATTCAGACCCCTTGACTTTTTCCACATTTTGTTATGTTACAGCCTTATTCTAAAATTGATTCAATACATTGTTTTCCTCCTCAATCTACACACAATTCTCCATAAGGACAAAGCAAAAACAGGTTTTTAGACATTTTTGCTCATTTGTAAATTAAAAAACTCTGGAAATATCACATTTACATAAGTATTCAGACCCTTTACTCAGTACTTTGTTGAAGCACCTTTGGCAGCGATTACAACATCGAGTCTTCTTGGGTATGACGCTACAAGCTTGGCACACCTGTATTTGGGGAGTTTCTCACACTCTTCTCTGCAGATCCTCTCAAGCTCTGTCAGGTTGGATGGGGAGCGTCACTGCACAGCTATTTTCAGGTCTCTCTAGAGATGTTCAATCGGGTTGAAGTCTGGACTCTGGCTGGGCCACTCAAGGACATTCAGAGACTTGTCCTGAAGCCACTCCTGCATTGTCTTGGCTGTGTGCTTAGGGTCGTTGTCCTGTTGGAAGGTGAACCTTCGCCCCAGTCTGAGGTCCTGAGCGCTCTGGAGCAGGTTTTCATCAAGGATCTCTCTGTAATTTGCTCCGTTCATCTTTGTCTTGATCCTGACTAGTCTCCTGGTCCCTGCCGCTGAAAAACATCACCACAGCATGATGCTGCCACCACCATGCTTCACCGTAGGGATGGTGCCAGGTTTCCTCCAGACGTGACGATTGGCATTCAGGCCAAAGAGTTCAATCTTGGTTTCATCAGACCAGAGAATCTTGTTTCTCATGGTCTGAGAGTCTTTAGGTGCCTTGTGGCAAACTCCAAGCGGTCTGTAATGTGCCTTTTACTGAGGAGTGGCTTCTGTCTGGCCACTCTACCATAAAGGCCTGATTGATGCAGTGCTGCAGAGATGGTTGTCCTTCTGGAAGGTTCACCCATCGCCACAGAGGAACTCTGGAGCTCTGTCAGAGTGACCATCGGGTTCTTGGTCACCTCCCTGACCAAGGCCCTTCTCCCCCGATTGCTCAGTTTGGCCGGGCGGCCAGCTCTAGGAAGAATCTTGGTGGTTCCAAACGTCTTCCACTTAAGAATGATGGAGGCCACTGTGTTCTTCCGGACCTTCAATGCTGCAGAAATGTTTGGGTACCCTTCCCCAGATCTGTGCCTCGACACAATCCTGTCTCGGAGCTCTACGGACAATTCCTTCGAATTGTGTGTGCCTTTCCAAATCATGTCCAATCAATTGAATTTACCACAGGTGGACTCCAGTCAAGTTGTAGAAACATCTCAAGGATGATAAATGGAACAGGATGCACCTGAGCTCAATTTCGAGTCTCATAGCAAAGGATACATATTTTTTAATACATTTGCAAACATTTCTAAAAACCTGTTTTCACTTTGTCATTATGGGGTATTGTGTTTAGATTGCTAAGGGTAAAAATAAATAAATATCAATTTGAGAATAAGGCTGTAACGTGTGGAAAAAGTCAAGGGGTCTGAATACTTTCCGAAGGCACTAACTGTCCTCCTGTGTTCTTATTGGTCAGGTCCTCCATTTAACTGTCCTCCTGTGTTCTTATTGGTCAGGTCCCCCATTTAACTGTCCTCCTGTGTTCTTATTGGTCAGGTCCTCATCTAACTGTTATGCTGTGTTCTTATTGGTCAGGTCCACATCTAACTGTCCTCCTGTGTTCTTATTGGTCAGGTCTTCCATTTAACTGTCCTCCTGTGTTCTTATTGGTCAGGTCCTCATCTAACTGTTATGCTGTGTTCTTATTGGTCAGGTCCTCATCTAACTGTTATGCTGTGTTCTTATTGGTCAGGTCCTCATCTAACTGTCCTCCTGTGTTCTTATTGGTCAGGGAATGAAGGGTCATAAGTGTGAGGTGTGTTCCCGTGAGTTCACCTTGTCAGCCAACCTGAAGAGACACATGTTGATCCACAACAGCATCAGACCCTTCCAGTGTCACATCTGCTTCAAGAGCTTCATCCAGAAACAGACGCTCAAAACGCACATGATCGTCCACCTGCCCGTCAAACCCTTCAAATGCAAGGTGAGTTCATATCCAGGGTTGGAACAAGTTCAGGGAACAGCAAGGTGAGTTCATATCCAGGGTTGGAACACGTTCAGGGAACAGCAAGGTGAGTTCATATCCAGGATTGGAACACGTTCAGGGAACAGCAAGGTGAGTTTATATCCAGGGTTGGAACACGTTCAGGGAACAGCAAGGTGAGTTTATATCCAGGGTTGGAACATGTTCAGGGAACAGCAAGGTGAGTTTATATCCAGGGTTGGAACACGTTCAGGGAACAGCAAGGTGAGTTCATATCCAGGGTTGGAACACGTTCAGGGAACAGCAAGGTGAGTTCATATCCAGGGTTGGAACACGTTCAGGGAACAGCAAGGTGAGTTCATATCCAGGGTTGGAACAAGTTCAGGGAACAGAACCGAAAACCGGAAAATAACGCCATTTTTCAACAACAGAAACGGAACCTGGAAGGAAAGTGATCCATACTGTTCCGAAACAGAACTGTTATTTTAAAAGCATGAGAACCGGTTAATAACGCAATTTTACATTCCAGGTATTTCTTTCTAGTCCCACAACAAAACTCAACAAAGAGCCTATGTAAAGCCCTCTCTGTCACTCAGAAACGTATTCTGTCTGCCTGCAAGCTGAAGATCTTTGCCTGTGTGTGTTTAGGCTACCAGCCCCTCCCCCCTCCGAAGCAGAGGCTCCTCTACTGACATTACAAGCTTGATTCAGAAGATAGGGAGAGACCTTTTTAATTAGCTAGAGAATAATGGATGTACTTTTTCAATGCTAGTTAAGGACACTATAGGCCTAGTTACAGTATCACATTTCATGTTTGATTTACACTACATGACCAACAGTATGTGGACACCTGCTCGTCAAACATCTCATTCCAAAATCATGGGCATTAATATGGAGTTGGTCCCCCCTTTGCTGCTATAACAGCCTCCACTCTTCTGGGAAGGCTTTCCACTAGATGTTGGAACATTGCTGAGGGGACATGCTTCCATTCAGCCACAAGAGCATTAGTGAGGTTGGGCACTGATGTTGGGCAATTAGGTCTGGCTCGCAGTCGGCGTTCCAATTCATCTCAAAGGTGTTTCGATGGGGTTGAGGTCAGGGCTCTGTGTAGGCCAGTCAAGTTCTTCCACACCGATCTCAACAAACCATTTCTGTATAGACCTCGCTTTGTGCACGGGGGCATTGTCATGCTGAAACAGGAAAGGGCCTTCCCCCGAACTGTTGCCACAAAGTTGGAAGCACAGAATCGTCTAGAATGTCGTTGTATGCTGTAGCGTTAAGATTTCCCTTCACTGGAACTAAGGGGCCTAACCTGAACCATGAAAAACAGCCCCAAACATTCCTCCTCCACCAAACGTTACAGTTGGCACTATGCATTCAGGCAGGTAGCGTTCTCCTGGCATCCACTAAACCCTGATTCGTCTGTCGGACTGACAGATGGTCAAAGTGTGATTCATCACTCCGAAGAACGCATTTCCACTGCTCCAGAGTCCAATGGCAGCGAGCTTTACACCACTCCAGCCGACGCTTGGCATTGGGCATGGTGATCTTAGCCGTTGTTGCTCCTTCACGAACTGACTTGTTGGAAAGGTGGCATCCTATGACGGTACCACGTTGAAAGTCAGAGCTCTTCAGTAAGGCTACAAGCTTGGCACAACAGTATTTGGGGAGTTTCTCACATTCTTCTCTGCAGATCCTCTCAAGCTCTGTCAAGTTGGATGGGGAGCGTTGCTGCACAGCGATTTTCAAGTCTCTCCAGAGATGTTCGATCGGGTTGAAGTCTGGACTCTGGCTGGGCCACTCAAGGACATTCAGAGACTTGTCCCGAAGCCACTCCTGCCTTGTCTTGGCTGTGTGCTTAGGGTCGTTTTCCTGTTGGAAGGTGAACCTTCGCCCCAGTCCTGAGCGCCCTGGAGCAGGTTTTCACCAAGGATCTCTCTGTACTTTGCTCCGTTCATCTTTCCCTCGATCCTGACTAGTCTCCCAGTCCCTGCCGCTGAAAATCATCCCCACAGCATGATGCTGCCACCACCATGCTTCACCGTAGGGATGGTGCCAGGTTTCCTCCAGACGTGACGCTTGGCATTCAGGCCAAAGAGTTCAATCTTGGTTTCATCAGACCAGAGAATCTTGTTTCTCATGGTCTGAGAGTCCTTTAGGTGCCTTTTGGCAAACTCCAAGTGGGCTGTCATTTGCCCTTTACTGAGGAGAGGCTTCCATCTGGCCATTCTACCATAAAGGCCTGATTGGTGGAGTGCTGCAGAGATGGTTGTCCTTCTGGAAGGTTCTCCCATCTCCACAGAGGAACTCTGGAGCTCTTGCAGAGTGACCATCGGGCTCTTGGTCACCTCCCTGACCAAGGCCCTTCTCCCCCGTTTGGCCGGGCGGCCAGCTCTAGGAAGAATCTTGGTGGTTCCAAACTTCTTCCATTTAAGAATGATGGAGGCCACTGTGTTCTTGGGGACCTTCAATGCTGCAGACATGTTTTGGTACTCTTCCCCAGATCTGTGCCTCGATACAATCCTGTCTCAGAGCTCTACGGACAATTATTTCGACCTCATGGCTTTGTTTTTGCTCTGACATGCACTGTCAACTGTAGGACCTTATATAGAGGTGTGTGCATTTCCAAATCATGTCCAATCAATTGAATTTACCACAGGTGGACTCCAATCAAGTTGTAGAAACATCTCAAGGATAATCAATGGAAACAGGATGCACCTGAGCTCAATTTCGAGTCTCATAGCAAAGGATCTGAATACTTATGTAAATAAGATATTTCTAAAAACCTGTTTTCACTTTGTCATTACATTTACATTTTAGTCATTTAGCAGACGCTCCTATCCAGAGCGACTTACAGGAGCAATTAGGGTTAAGTGCCTTGCTCAAGGGCACATCGACAGATTTTTCACCTAGTCGGCTCGGGGATTAGAACCAGCGACCTTTCGGTTACTGGCACAACGCTCTTAACCACTAAGCTACCTGCCGCCATGGGGTATTGTGTGTAGATTGATGAGGAACATTTTTTATTTAATCAATTTTAGATTAAGGCTGTAATTTAAACAAAATCTGGAAAAAGTCAAGGGGAATACTTTCCGAATGCACTGTATGACCTGGTGAGTTTATATATGACCTGGTGAGTTTATATATTCATATTATATATATATATTACCTGGTGAGTTTATATATTATATTTATATTATATATGGCCTGCCTGTCAAACCTTCAAACGCAAGGTGAGGAAAGGATGAATGGATGACCTTTACAAACATCTGCATTAAAGGTTCCTCAATTTCTGATTCCATCCAGTGGACATAACATTGGCGTTTGTCTGATTCCATCCAGTGGACATAACATTGGCGTTTGTCTGATTCCATCCAGTGGACATAACATTGGCGTTTGTCTGATTCCATCCAGTGGACATAACATTGGCGTTTGTCTGATTCCATCCAGTGGACATAACATTGGCGTTTGTCTGATTCCATCCAGTGGACATAACATTGGCGTTTGTCTGATTCCATCCAGTGGACATAACATTGGCGTTTGTCTAGAGGGGTGGGTTTCGGACACCGTTATTTGAATTCTGGAATAACCGCCCCCTAGTCTTTGGTCTTGGAGGTTGGTTACTGCCTCAAATAGGGACTTAGCAGCCAGGGACTACAGTTAGGTCTTGGAGGTTGGTTACTGCCTCAAAAAGGGACTGGTAGCATGGACTACAGTTAGGTCTTGGAGGTTGATTACTGCCTCAAATAGGGACTTAGCAGCCAGGGACTACAGTTAGGTCTTGGAGGTTGGTTACTGCCTCAAATAGGGACTTAGCAGCCAGGGACTACAGTTAGGTCTTGGAGGTTGGTTACTGCCTCAAATAGGGACTGGTAGCAGCCAGGGACTACAGTTAGGTCTTGGAGGTTGATTACTGCCTCAAATAGGGACTTAGCAGCCAGGGACTACAGTAAGGTCTTGGAGGTTGATTACTGCCTCAAATAAGGACTTAGCAGCCAGGGACTACAGTTAGGTCTTGGAGGTTGGATACTGCCTCAAATACGGACTTAGCAACCAGGGACTACAGTTAGGTCTTGGAGGTTGGTTACTACCTCAAATAGGGACTTAGCAGCCAGGGACTACAGTTAGGTCTTGGAGGTTGGATACTGCCTCAAATACGGACTTAGCAACCAGGGACTACAGTTAGGTCTTGGAGGTTGGTTACTGCCTCAAATACGGAGCTGAACGACGGCATGGACAACATACAGCTGACAGGATATACGCTCCATCGGGCGGGGATAGAACGGCTGACTCCGATAAGACAAGGGTTTGGCGGTCTGTGTATATTTGTAAACAACAGCTGGTGCACAAAATCAAATACTAAGGAAGTCTCTAGGTTTTGCTCGCTTGAGGTAGAGTATCTTATGATAAGCTGTAGACCACACTATTTACCAAGAGAGTTTTCATCTATATTTTTCATAGCTGTCTATTTACCACCACAAACCAATGCTGGCATTAAGATTGCACTCAATAAGCTGTATAAGGCCATAAGTAAACAGGAAAACGCTCATCCAGAGGCAGCGCTCCTAGTGGCCGGGGACTTTAATGCAGGGAAACTTAAATCCGTTCTGCCTAATTTCTACCAGCATGTTAAATGTGCAACCAGAGGGAAAAAAAACTCTAGACCACCTTTACTCCACACACAGAGACGCATACAAAGCTCTCCCTCGCCCTCTATTTGGCAAATCTGACCATAACTCTATCTTCCTGATTCCTGCTTATAAGCAAAAACTAAAGCAGGAAGCACCAGTGACTCGGTTAATAAAAAAGTGGTCAGATGATGCAGATGCTAAGCTACAGGACTGTTTTGCTAGCACAGACTGGAACATGTTCCGGGATTCTTCACATAGCATTGAGGAGTACACCACATCAGTTACTGGCTTCATCAATAAGTGCATCGATGACATCGTCCGCACAGTGACCGTATGTACATACCCCAACCAGAAGCCATGGATTACAGGCAACATCCACACTGAGCTAAAGGGTAGAGCTGCCGCTTTCAAGGAGCTGGACTCTAACCCGGACACTTATAAGAAATCCGGCAATGCCCTCCGACGAACAATCAAACAGGCAAAGAGCCAATACAGGACTAAGATTGAATCGTACTACACCAGCTCTGACGCTCGTCGGATGTGGCAGGGCTTGAAAACTATTACAGACTACAAAGGGAAGCACAGCCGCGAGCTACCCAGTGACACGAGCCTACCAGACGAGCTAAATCACTTCTATGCTCCCTTCGAGGCAAGCAACACTGAAGAATGCATGAGAGCACCAGCTGTTCCGGACGACTGTGTGATCACGCTCTCCATAGCCGATGTGAGCAAGACGTTTAAACAGGTCAACATTCACAAGGCCGCGGGGCCAGACGGATTACCAGGACGTGTACTCAGAGCATGCACTGACCAACTGGCAAGTGTCTTCACTGACATTTTCAACATGTCCCTGACTGAGTCTGTAATACCAACATGTTTCAAGCAGACCACCATAGTCCCTGTGCCCAAGGACACTAAGATAACTTGCCTAAATGACAACCGAACCGTAGCACTGTATTTAGCCATGAAGTGCTTTGAAAGGCTGGTCATGGCTCACATCAACACCATTATCCCAGAAACCCTAGACCCCACTCCAATTTGCATACCGCCCCAACAGATCCACAGATGATGCAATCTCTATTGCGCTCCACACTGCCCTTTCCCACCTGGACAAGAGGAACACCTACGTGAGAATGCTATTCATTGACTACAGCTCAGCGTTCAACACCATAGTGCCCTCAAAGCTCATCACTAAGCTAAGGATCCTGGGACTAAACACCTCCCTCTGCAACTGGATCCTGGACTTCGTCACGGGCCGCCCCCAGGTGGTAAGGGTAGGTAACAACACATCTGCCACGCTGATCCTCAACACAGGGTCCCCTCAGGGGTGTGTGCTCAGTCCCCTCCTGTACTCCCTGTTCACCCATGACTGCATGGCCAGGCACGACTCTAACACCATCATTAAGTTTTCAGACGACACAACAGTGGTAGGCCTGATCACTGACAACGATGAGACAGCCTATAGGGAGGAGGTCAGAGACCTGGCCGTGTGGTGCCAGGATAACAACCTCTCCCTCAATGTGACCATGACAAAGGAGATGATTGTGGACTACAGGGGAAAAAAAGAGGACTGAGCACGCCCCCATTCTCATCGACGGGGCTGTAGTGGAACAGGTTGAGAGCTTCAAGTTCCTTGGTGTCCACATCACCAACAAACTATCATGGTCCAAACACACCAAGACAGTCGTGAAGAGGGCACGACAAAGCCTATTCCCCCTCAGGAGACTGAAAAGATTTGGCATGGGTCCTCAGATCCTCAAAAGGTTATACAGCTGCACCATCGAGAGCATCCTGACTGGTTGCATCACTACCTGGTAGCCAGGGACTACAGTTAGGTCTTGGAGGTTGGTTACTGCCTCAAATAGGGACTTAGCAGCCAGGGACTACAGTTAGGTCTTGGAGGTTGGATACTGCCTCAAATAGGGACTTAGCAGCCAGGGACTACAGTTAGGTATTGGAGGTTGGTTACTGCCTCAAATATTGGAGGTTGATTACTGCCTCAAATAGGGACTGGTAGCAGCCAGGGACTACAGTTAGGTATTTTTATTTTTTATTTTATTTATTTTATTTCACCTTTATTTAACCAGGTAAACCAGTTGAGAACAAGTTCTCATTTACAACTGCGACCTGGCCAAGATAAAGCAAAGCAGTGCGATAAAAAACAACAACACAGAGTTACATATGGGGTAAAACAAAACAAAGTCAAAAATACAGAAACAGAAATACATATATATACAGTGTGTGCAAATTTAGCAAGTTATGGAGGTAAGGCAATAAAATAGGCTATAGTGCAAAATAATTACAATTTAGTATTAACACTGGAATGATGTGCAAGAGATGATGTGCAAATAGAGATATTGGGGTACAAATGAGCAAAATAAATAACAATATAGGGATGAGGTAGTTGGGTGGGCTAATTACAGATGGGCTGTGTACAGGTGCAGTGATCGGTAAGCTGCTCTGACAACTGATGCTTAAAGTTAGTGAGGGAGATAAGTGTCTCCAGCTTCAGAGATTTTTGCAATTTGTTCCAGTCATTGGCAGCAGAGAACTGGAAGGAATTGCGGCCAAAGGAGGTGTTGGCTTTGGGGATGACCAGTGAGATATACCTGCTGGAGCGCAGACTACGGGTGGGTGCTGCTATGGTGACCAATGAGCTAAGATAAGGCGGGGATTTGCCTAGCAGTGATTTATAGATGGCCTGGAGCCAGTGGGTTTGGCGACGAATATGTAGTGAGGACCAGCCAACAAGATTGGAGGTTGGTTACTGCCTCAAATAGGGACTTAGCAGCCAGGGACTACAGTTAGGCCTTGGAGGTTGATTACTGCCTCAAATAGGGACTTAGCAGCCAGGGACTACAGTTAGGTCTTGGAGGTTGGTTACTGCCTCAAATAGGGACTTAGCAGCCAGGGACTACAGTTAGGTCTTGGAGGTTGGTTACTGCCTCAAATAGGGACTGGTAGCAGCCAGGGACTACAGTTAGGTCTTGGAGGTTGATTACTGCCTCAAATAGGGACTTAGCAGCCAGGGACTACAGTAAGGTCTTGGAGGTTGATTACTGCCTCAAATAAGGACTTAGCAGCCAGGGACTACAGTTAGGTCTTGGAGGTTGGATACTGCCTCAAATACGGACTTAGCAACCAGGGACTACAGTTAGGTCTTGGAGGTTGGTTACTACCTCAAATAGGGACTTAGCAGCCAGGGACTACAGTTAGGTCTTGGAGGTTGGATACTGCCTCAAATACGGACTTAGCAACCAGGGACTACAGTTAGGTCTTGGAGGTTGGTTACTGCCTCAAATACGGAGCTGAACGACGGCATGGACAACATACAGCTGACAGGATATACGCTCCATCGGGCGGGGATAGAACGGCTGACTCCGATAAGACAAGGGTTTGGCGGTCTGTGTATATTTGTAAACAACAGCTGGTGCACAAAATCAAATACTAAGGAAGTCTCTAGGTTTTGCTCGCTTGAGGTAGAGTATCTTATGATAAGCTGTAGACCACACTATTTACCAAGAGAGTTTTCATCTATATTTTTCATAGCTGTCTATTTACCACCACAAACCAATGCTGGCATTAAGATTGCACTCAATAAGCTGTATAAGGCCATAAGTAAACAGGAAAACGCTCATCCAGAGGCAGCGCTCCTAGTGGCCGGGGACTTTAATGCAGGGAAACTTAAATCCGTTCTGCCTAATTTCTACCAGCATGTTAAATGTGCAACCAGAGGGAAAAAAAACTCTAGACCACCTTTACTCCACACACAGAGACGCATACAAAGCTCTCCCTCGCCCTCTATTTGGCAAATCTGACCATAACTCTATCTTCCTGATTCCTGCTTATAAGCAAAAACTAAAGCAGGAAGCACCAGTGACTCGGTTAATAAAAAAGTGGTCAGATGATGCAGATGCTAAGCTACAGGACTGTTTTGCTAGCACAGACTGGAACATGTTCCGGGATTCTTCACATAGCATTGAGGAGTACACCACATCAGTTACTGGCTTCATCAATAAGTGCATCGATGACATCGTCCGCACAGTGACCGTATGTACATACCCCAACCAGAAGCCATGGATTACAGGCAACATCCACACTGAGCTAAAGGGTAGAGCTGCCGCTTTCAAGGAGCTGGACTCTAACCCGGACACTTATAAGAAATCCGGCAATGCCCTCCGACGAACAATCAAACAGGCAAAGAGCCAATACAGGACTAAGATTGAATCGTACTACACCAGCTCTGACGCTCGTCGGATGTGGCAGGGCTTGAAAACTATTACAGACTACAAAGGGAAGCACAGCCGCGAGCTACCCAGTGACACGAGCCTACCAGACGAGCTAAATCACTTCTATGCTCCCTTCGAGGCAAGCAACACTGAAGAATGCATGAGAGCACCAGCTGTTCCGGACGACTGTGTGATCACGCTCTCCATAGCCGATGTGAGCAAGACGTTTAAACAGGTCAACATTCACAAGGCCGCGGGGCCAGACGGATTACCAGGACGTGTACTCAGAGCATGCACTGACCAACTGGCAAGTGTCTTCACTGACATTTTCAACATGTCCCTGACTGAGTCTGTAATACCAACATGTTTCAAGCAGACCACCATAGTCCCTGTGCCCAAGGACACTAAGATAACTTGCCTAAATGACAACCGAACCGTAGCACTGTATTTAGCCATGAAGTGCTTTGAAAGGCTGGTCATGGCTCACATCAACACCATTATCCCAGAAACCCTAGACCCCACTCCAATTTGCATACCGCCCCAACAGATCCACAGATGATGCAATCTCTATTGCGCTCCACACTGCCCTTTCCCACCTGGACAAGAGGAACACCTACGTGAGAATGCTATTCATTGACTACAGCTCAGCGTTCAACACCATAGTGCCCTCAAAGCTCATCACTAAGCTAAGGATCCTGGGACTAAACACCTCCCTCTGCAACTGGATCCTGGACTTCGTCACGGGCCGCCCCCAGGTGGTAAGGGTAGGTAACAACACATCTGCCACGCTGATCCTCAACACAGGGTCCCCTCAGGGGTGTGTGCTCAGTCCCCTCCTGTACTCCCTGTTCACCCATGACTGCATGGCCAGGCACGACTCTAACACCATCATTAAGTTTTCAGACGACACAACAGTGGTAGGCCTGATCACTGACAACGATGAGACAGCCTATAGGGAGGAGGTCAGAGACCTGGCCGTGTGGTGCCAGGATAACAACCTCTCCCTCAATGTGACCATGACAAAGGAGATGATTGTGGACTACAGGGGAAAAAAAGAGGACTGAGCACGCCCCCATTCTCATCGACGGGGCTGTAGTGGAACAGGTTGAGAGCTTCAAGTTCCTTGGTGTCCACATCACCAACAAACTATCATGGTCCAAACACACCAAGACAGTCGTGAAGAGGGCACGACAAAGCCTATTCCCCCTCAGGAGACTGAAAAGATTTGGCATGGGTCCTCAGATCCTCAAAAGGTTATACAGCTGCACCATCGAGAGCATCCTGACTGGTTGCATCACTACCTGGTAGCCAGGGACTACAGTTAGGTCTTGGAGGTTGGTTACTGCCTCAAATAGGGACTTAGCAGCCAGGGACTACAGTTAGGTCTTGGAGGTTGGATACTGCCTCAAATAGGGACTTAGCAGCCAGGGACTACAGTTAGGTATTGGAGGTTGGTTACTGCCTCAAATATTGGAGGTTGATTACTGCCTCAAATAGGGACTGGTAGCAGCCAGGGACTACAGTTAGGTATTTTTATTTTTTATTTTATTTATTTTATTTCACCTTTATTTAACCAGGTAAACCAGTTGAGAACAAGTTCTCATTTACAACTGCGACCTGGCCAAGATAAAGCAAAGCAGTGCGATAAAAAACAACAACACAGAGTTACATATGGGGTAAAACAAAACAAAGTCAAAAATACAGAAACAGAAATACATATATATACAGTGTGTGCAAATTTAGCAAGTTATGGAGGTAAGGCAATAAAATAGGCTATAGTGCAAAATAATTACAATTTAGTATTAACACTGGAATGATGTGCAAGAGATGATGTGCAAATAGAGATATTGGGGTACAAATGAGCAAAATAAATAACAATATAGGGATGAGGTAGTTGGGTGGGCTAATTACAGATGGGCTGTGTACAGGTGCAGTGATCGGTAAGCTGCTCTGACAACTGATGCTTAAAGTTAGTGAGGGAGATAAGTGTCTCCAGCTTCAGAGATTTTTGCAATTTGTTCCAGTCATTGGCAGCAGAGAACTGGAAGGAATTGCGGCCAAAGGAGGTGTTGGCTTTGGGGATGACCAGTGAGATATACCTGCTGGAGCGCAGACTACGGGTGGGTGCTGCTATGGTGACCAATGAGCTAAGATAAGGCGGGGATTTGCCTAGCAGTGATTTATAGATGGCCTGGAGCCAGTGGGTTTGGCGACGAATATGTAGTGAGGACCAGCCAACAAGATTGGAGGTTGGTTACTGCCTCAAATAGGGACTTAGCAGCCAGGGACTACAGTTAGGCCTTGGAGGTTGATTACTGCCTCAAATAGGGACTTAGCAGCCAGGGACTACAGTTAGGTCTTGGAGGTTGGTTACTGCCTCAAATAGGGACTTAGCAGCCAGGGACTACAGTTAGGTCTTGGAGGTTGGTTAAAGGAATGGCAGATAAGTCTGGCTACACAGCCGATGGTCAAACGTGCTGCAAATGGAGAAATCATGTGACTAAACTGAAAAAGAAGAAGAACTTCACTATGAAACAAGATAAATGACATAAAGAATGATAATAAAAGCTTTGGAGCACCTTCAATTACATTTTGGGCAGAAAAGCGAACTCTGCTCCATCATTCATTTAATCAGATGGCTCATTCATCACAAAACCCACTGATATTGCCAACTACTTTAATGATTTATTAATTGTCAAGATTAGCAAACTTAGGCATGACATGCCAACAACAAATTCTGAACATACACAACCATGAATAACTGACCAAATTATGAAAGACAAGCATTGTAATTTTTAATTCCGTAAAGTGAGTGTGGAAGAGGTGAAAAAATTATTGTTGTCTATCAACAATGACAAGCCACCGGGGTCTGACAACTTGGATGGAAAATTACTGAGGATAATAGCGGACGATATAGCCACTCCTATTTCCCATCTCTTCAATTTAAGCCTACTAGAAAGTGTTTGCCCCCAGGCCTGGAGGGAAGTAAAAGTCATTCCGCTACCTAAGAATAGTAAAGCCCCCTTTACTGGCTCAAATAGCCGACCAATCAGTCTGTTCCCAACCTTTAGTAAACTATCGGAAAACTTTGTTTGACCAGATACAATGTTATTTCACAGTAAACAAATGAACTCCAGATGTTCAGCCCGCTAATAGGGAAGGGCATTCAACATGCATGGAACTCACACTAATGAGTGATTTGGCTGAGAAAAATGGATCATACAAATATTGGGAGCTGTTTTGTTAGACTTCAGTGCAGCTTTTGACATTATCCATCATAATCTGCTGCTGGAAAACACCGTATGTGTTATGGTAGGGCTGGGCGATAAAACCGGATGTGTTATGGTAGGGCTGGGCGATAAAACCGGATGTGTTATGGTAGGGCTGGGCGATAAAACCGGATGTGTTATGGTAGGGCTGGGATATAAAACCGGATGTGTTATGGTAGGGCTGGGCGATAAAACCGGATGTGTTATGGTAGGGCTGGGCGATAAAACCAGATGTGTTATGGTAGGGCTGGGATATAAAACCGGATGTGTTATGGTAGGGCTGGGCGATAAAACCGGATGTGTTATGGTAGGGCTGGGCGATAAAACCGGATGTGTTATGGTAGGGCTGGGCGATAAAACCGGATGTGTTATGGTAGGGCTGGGCGATAAAACCGTATGTGTTATGGTAGGGCTGGGATATAAAACCGTATGTGTTATGGTAGGGCTGGGCTATAAAACCGTATGTGTTATGGTAGGGCTGGGCGATAAAACCGGATGTGTTCTGGTAGGGCTGGGATATAAAACCGGATGTGTTATGGTAGGGCTGGGCTATAAAACCGTATGTGTTATGGTAGGGCTGGGCGATAAAACCGGATGTGTTATGGTAGGGCTGGGCGATAAAACCGGATGTGTTATGGTAGGGCTGGGCGATAAAACCGTATGTGTTATGGTAGGGCTGGGCTATAAAACCGGATGTGTTATGGTAGGGATGGGTGATAAAACCGGATGTGTTATGGTAGGGCTGGGCGATAAAACCGGATGTGTTATGGTAGGGCTGGGCTATAAAACCGTATGTGTTATGGTAGGGCTGGGCTATAAAACCGTATGTGTTATGGTAGGGCTGGGCTATAAAACCGGATGTGTTATGGTAGGGCTGGGCGATAAAACCGGATGTGTTATGGTAGGGCTGGGCGATAAAACCGGATGTGTTATGGTAGGGCTGGGCTATAAAACCGGATGTGTTATGGTAGGGCTGGGCGATAAAACCGGATGTGTTATGGTAGGGCTGGGCGATAAAACCGTATGTGTTATGGTAGGGCTGGGCTATAAAACCGGATGTGTTATGGTAGGGCTGGGCGATAAAACCGTATGTGTTATGGTAGGGCTGGGCGATAAAACCGGATGTGTTATGGTAGGGCTGGGCGATAAAACCGTATGTGTTATGGTAGGCTGGGCTATAAAACCGTATGTGTTATGGTAGGGCTGGGCGATAAAACCGGATGTGTTATGGTAGGGCTGGGCTATAAAACCGGATGTGTTATGGTAGGGCTGGGATATAAAACCGTATGTGTTATGGTAGGGCTGGGCGATGAAACCGGATGTGTTATGGTAGGGCTGGGCGATAAAACCGGATGTGTTATGGTAGGGCTGGGCGATAAAACCGGATGTGTTATGGTAGGGCTGGGCGATAAAACCGGATGTGTTATGGTAGGGCTGGGCGATAAAACCGGATGTGTTATGGTAGGGCTGGGCGATAAAACCGGATGTGTTATGGTAGGGCTGGGCGATAAAACCGGATGTGTTATGGTAGGGCTGGGCGATAAAACCGGATGTGTTATGGTAGGGCTGGGCGATAAAACCGGATGTGTTATGGTAGGGCTGGGCGATAAAACCGGATGTGTTATGGTAGGGCTGGGCGATAAAACCGGATGTGTTATGGTAGGGCTGGGCTATAAAACCGGATGTGTTATGGTAGGGCTGGGCGATAAAACCGGATGTGTTCTGGTAGGGCTGGGCGATAAAACCGGATGTGTTCTGGTAGGGCTGGGCGATAAAACCGGATGTGTTATGGTAGGGCTGGGCGATAAAACCGGATGTGTTATGGTAGGGCTGGGCGATAAAACCGTATGTGTTATGGTAGGGCTGGGCGATAAAACCGTATGTGTTATGGTAGGGCTGGGCGATAAAACCGTATGTGTTATGGTAGGCTGGGCTATAAAACCGTATGTGTTATGGTAGGGCTGGGCTATAAAACCGGATGTGTTATGGTAGGGCTGGGCGATAAAACCGGATGTGTTCTGGTAGGGCTGGGCGATAAAACCGGATGTGTTATGGTAGGGCTGGGCGATAAAACCGGATGTGTTATGGTAGGGCTGGGCGATAAAACCGTATGTGTTATGGTAGGGCTGGGCGATAAAACCGTATGTGTTATGGTAGGGCTGGGCGATAAAACCGTATGTGTTATGGTAGGCTGGGCTATAAAACCGGATGTGTTATGGTAGGGCTGGGCTATAAAACCGGATGTGTTATGGTAGGGCTGGGCGATAAAACCGGATGTGTTATGGTAGGGCTGGGCGATAAAACCGGATGTGTTATGGTAGGGCTGGGCGATAAAACCGTATGTGTTATGGTAGGGCTGGGCGATAAAACCGGATGTGTTATGGTAGGGCTGGGCGATAAAACCGGATGTGTTATGGTAGGGCTGGGCGATAAAACCGGATGTGTTATGGTAGGCTGGGCTATAAAACCGGATGTGTTCTGGTAGGGCTGGGCGATAAAACCGGATGTGTTATGGTAGGGCTGGGCGATAAAACCGGATGTGTTATGGTAGGGCTGGGCGATAAAACCGTATGTGTTATGGTAGGCTGGGCGATAAAACCGTATGTGTTATGGTAGGGCTGGGCGATAAAACCGTATGTGTTATGGTAGGGCTGGGCGATAAAACCGGATGTGTTATGGTAGGGCTGGGCGATAAAACCGGATGTGTTATGGTAGGGCTGGGCGATAAAACCGGATGTGTTATGGTAGGGCTGGGATATAAAACCGGATGTGTTATGGTAGGGCTGGGCTATAAAACCGGATGTGTTATGGTAGGGCTGGGCTATAAAACCGGATGTGTTATGGTAGGGCTGGGCGATAAAACCGGGTGTGTTATGGTAGGGCTGGGCAATAAAACCGGATGTGTTATGGTAGGGCTGGGCGATAAAACCGGATGTGTTATGGTAGGGCTGGGCGATAAAACCGGATGTGTTATGGTAGGGCTGGGCGATAAAACCGGATGTGTTATGGTAGGGCTGGGATATAAAACCGGATGTGTTATGGTAGGGCTGGGCGATAAAACCGGATGTGTTATGGTAGGGCTGGGCGATAAAACCGGATGTGTTATGGTAGGGCTGGGCGATAAAACCGGATGTGTTATGGTAGGGCTGGGCGATAAAACCGGATGTGTTATGGTAGGGCTGGGATATAAAACCGGATGTGTTATGGTAGGGCTGGGCGATAAAACCGGATGTGTTATGGTAGGGCTGGGCGATAAAACCGGATGTGTTATGGTAGGGCTGGGCGATAAAACCGGATGTGTTATGGTAGGGCTGGGCGATAAAACCGGATGTGTTATGGTAGGGCTGGGATATAAAACCGGATGTGTTATGGTAGGGCTGGGCGATAAAACCGGATGTGTTATGGTAGGGCTGGGCGATAAAACCGGATGTGTTATGGTAGGGCTGGGCGATAAAACCGTATGTCTTATGGTAGGGCTGGGCGATAAAACCGGATGTGTTATGGTAGGGCTGGGCGATAAAACCGTATGTGTTATGGTAGGCTGGGCTATAAAACCGGATGTGTTATGGTAGGGCTGGGCGATAAAACCGGATGTGTTATGGTAGGGCTGGGCGATAAAACCGGATGTGTTATGGTAGGGCTGGGCGATAAAACCGGATGTGTTATGGTAGGGCTGGGCGATAAAACCGGATGTGTTATGGTAGGCTGGGCTATAAAACCGGATGTGTTCTGGTAGGGCTGGGCGATAAAACCGGATGTGTTATGGTAGGGCTGGGCGATAAAACCGGATGTGTTATGGTAGGGCTGGGCGATAAAACCGGATGTGTTATGGTAGGGCTGGGCGATAAAACCGGATGTGTTATGGTAGGGCTGGGCGATAAAACCGGATGTGTTCTGGTAGGGCTGGGCGATAAAACCGTATGTGTTATGGTAGGGCTGGGCGATAAAACCGTATGTGTTATGGTAGGGCTGGGCGATAAAACCGTATGTGTTATGGTAGGGCTGGGCTATAAAACCGGATGTGTTATGGTAGGGCTGGGCGATAAAACCGGATGTGTTATGGTAGGGCTGGGCTATAAAACCGTATGTGTTATGGTAGGGCTGGGATATAAAACCGTATGTGTTATGGTAGGGCTGGGATATAAAACCGGATGTGTTATGGTAGGGCTGGGATATAAAACCGTATGTGTTATGGTAGGGCTGGGCGATAAAACCGGATGTGTTATGGTAGGGCTGGGCGATAAAACCGGATGTGTTATGGTAGGGCTGGGATATAAAACCGGATGTGTTATGGTAGGGCTGGGCGATAAAACCGGATGTGTTATGGTAGGGCTGGGCGATAAAACCGGATGTGTTATGGTAGGGCTGGGCGATAAAACCGGATGTGTTATGGTAGGGCTGGGCGATAAAACCGGATGTGTTCTGGTAGGGCTGGGCGATAAAACCGGATGTGTTATGGTAGGGCTGGGCGATATGGCCTAAAAGATATCTCAATTTCTTTTAAACTTATGGGCGATTCATGATATACAGTATATCGGATTTTTTTATTTATTTTTTATTCTCTAAATAAGCGTTGTTGTACAATTTAAATATAAAATACACTACATTTCAAACAGTCAGCAATAAGCCAATGAATTCAGGGCTTGTGAAGTTATACCCAGGCAGAATATAAGCCTTCCACAACCAATAAGACACACTAATCATTTAAATATTTTATCAAAATAGTTTCACCTGCTTTTTTTGTTGTTTCAATAATCACTGATCTGGCTCTCCAGTCTGTCTATGAAAAAGCTATTTTTTATTACAAATGTAACTAGAACCATGCAACCAGGCATTAGGCTATAGATTAGCATTAGGCTGTAGAAAATGACCACAGGCCTCATCAACCATTTCTCAAGCCCACGTGCTAGTGATTAGGGTTAGGGTTAGGGTGTAACTAGAACCATGCAACCAGGCATTAGGCTATAGATTAGCATTAGGCTGTAGAAAATGAACACAGGCCTCATCAACCATCTCTCAAGCCCACGTGCTAGTGATTAGCCAGGTTATCTTTATATTTCAGGTTTAACCAACTTGGATCTATTTGCTAGCTAACAAGGTTGACTTGGATCTATTTGCTAGCTAACAAGGTTGACTTGGATCTATTTGCTAGCTAACAAGGTTGACTTGGATCTATTTGCTAGATAACAAGGTTGACTTGGATCTATTTGCTAGCTAACAAGGTTAACTTGGATCTATTTGCTAGCTAACAAGGTTGACTTGGATCTATTTGCTAGCTAACAAGGTTGACTTGGATCTATTTGCTAGCTAACAAGGTTGACTTGGATCTATTTGCTAGCTAACAAGGTTGACTTGGATCTATTTGCTAGCTAACAAGGTTGACTTGGATCTATTTGCTAGCTAACAAGGTTGACTTGGATCTATTTGCTAGCTAACAAGGTTGACTTGGATCTATTTGCTAGCTAACAAGGTTGACTTGGATCTATTTGCTAGATAACAAGGTTGACTTGGATCTATTTGCTAGCTAACAAGGTTGACTTGGATCTATTTGCTAGCTAACAAGGTTGACTTGGATCTATTTGCTAGCTAACAAGGTTGACTTGGATCTATTTGCTAGCTAACAAGGTTGACTTGGATCTATTTGCTAGCTAACAAGGTTGACTTGGATCTATTTGCTAGCTAACAAGGTTGACTTGGATCTATTTGCTAGCTAACAAGGTTGACTTGGATCTATTTGCTAGCTAACAAGGTTGACTTGGATCTATTTGCTAGCTAACAAGGTTGAGTTGTTATGAACACACCATTCTGTCCTTCTCCAACTGTTTGAACAGCATGTTAGCCTGTCCACTTTGTTGAGATGTTGAAATCAAGTGGCCTACCTTATTTCTCAGAATGAGAACGAGTTGTCAATTCCTTATATAATTGTGTGTTATGCTTATTGCACATTTATAAAACACAGACTAGACATCTAGTATAACGGTCTTTGGCTAAAATGCTGCTTGCGATACCACAATGCAGCGCGCGACAAACTGAGCATTCATCTTCCAGAATCAATGTTCATTGATACTCTCGTTTTAGTAGTGTAATATAATAATAATAATGTGTCTGCTCTGAGCTCAATTTGAGGAGTTGAGACATAAAAAGGGTATCGTTAGAAAAGTTAACTTCTCCTCTATTACAGTAAAATAATGTCTTAATGTGTTTTGGTGTCCATATGACCGATTCCGTTGGACCAAACCTCAAATGCAAATAGCGACTTGAAACAACTTGTCAGAGAGGAAAATGGGATCTCTCAAGTTTGTTGTTGTGAGAGGCAGGGGGAGGGGCTTGGTGTGTTTGTGTGGAAACCATAGAGGAAGAGGCGAAGCAAGAGGTTTCAGTCTCGCTCAAATCAGTCCAAAATAAGGCCAATGTGTTTCTACGCTCGTCACCTGCCTTCCCGCCTTTGGGACAACGATTCCCATTGTTAGAGCAGAGACATGCATCTCATCATTATATACAGATCTCTGGTGTAAATGGGAAGGTGCATCTCATCATTATATACAGATCTCTGGTGTAAATGGGAAGGTGCATCTCATCATTATATCCAGATCTCTGGTGTAAATGGGAAGGTGCATCTCATCATTATATCCAGATCTCTGGTGTAAATGGGAAGGTGCATCTCATCATTATATCCAGATCTCTGGTGTAAATGGGAAGGTGCATCTCATCATTATATCCAGATCTCTGGTGTAAATGGGAAGGTGCACCTCATCATTATATCCAGATCTCTGGTGTAAATGGGAAGTTGCACCTCATCATTATATCCAGATCTCTGGTGTAAATGGGAAGGTGCACCTCATCATTATATCCAGATCTCTGGTGTAAATGGGAAGGTGGATCTCATCATTATATCCAGATCTCTGGTGTAAATGGGAAGGTGCACCTCATCATTATATCCAGATCTCTGGTGTAAATGGGAAGGTGCATCTCATCATTATATCCAGATCTCTGGTGTAAATGGGAAGGTGCACCTCATCATTATATCTAGATCTCTGGTGTAAATGGGAAGGTGCATCTCATCATTATATCCAGATCTCTGGTGTAAATGGGAAGTTGCACCTCATCATTATATCCAGATCTCTGGTGTAAATGGGAAGGTGGTGCACAGCACAGAGGAGTGAAGGACTACAGTTAGGTCTTGGAGGTTAATTACTGCCTCAAATAGGGACTTAGCAGCCAGGGACTACAGTTAGATCTTGGAGGTTAATTACTGCCTCAAATAGGGACTGGTAGCAGGGACTTTAGTTAGGTCTTGGGGGTTGGTTACTGCCTCAAATAGGGACTGGTAGCAGGGACTTTAGTTAGGTCTTGGGGGTTGGTTACTGCCTCAAATAGGGACTGGTAGCAGGGACTTTAGTTAGGTCTTGGGGGTTGGTTACTGCCTCAAATAGGGACTGGTAGCAGGGACTTTAGTTAGGTCTTGGGGGTTGATTACTGCCTCAAATAGGGACTGGTAGCAGGGACTACAGTTAGGTCTTGGAGGTTGGTTACTGCCTCAAATAGGGACTGGTAGCAGGGACTACAGTTAATAGCCATGTCCCGATGTTGTCAAGCCAAACGATCCCGATTATGAACAGATACTGTAACTCATGCTTTGTCTTTTCCAGGTGTGCGGGAAGTCGTTCAATAGAATGTACAATCTGCTGGGTCACATGCACCTCCACGCCGGATCCAAACCCTTCAAGTGTCCTTACTGCTCCTCTAAGTTTAACCTGAAGGGGAACCTCAGCCGACACATGAAGGTCAAACACGGCATGGACATCTCACCTGATGGACAAGGTGAGGTTTTACCCTTTACCCTAACCGTTTACCCTTTAACCCTAACCCTTTACCCTAACCCTTTACCCTTTACCCTAACCCGGCATGGCCATCTCACCTGATGGACAAGGTAGGGCTTTACTTTTTTCCCAAACCCTGAACTTTATCCTAACCCTTTACCCTTGTGCCATCTTGATGACTGTCCAGTAATATGGTCAAGTGCAGCAAAGAAAGACCTAGAAAGCTGCAGCTGGCTCAAAACAGAGCAACACGCCTTGCCCTGTACTGCACATACACAACTAACATCAACAACATGCATGCCAGTCTTTCCTGGTTGAGGGTTGACGAGAGATGAACTGCTTCTCTTCTAGTTTTTATGAGAAATATTACTGATGGACATTTCCAGATTGTCTGCATAATCAAATAACATACAGCTCAGACACCCATACATACCACCAGGGGTCTCTTCACAGTCCCCAAATCCACGGTGTTGTGATCCTGTTGGTTCTACCACGGTGTTGTGATCCTGTAGGTTCTACTACGGTGTTGTGATCCTGTTGGTTCTACCACGGTGTTGTGATCGTGTTGGTTCTACCACTGTGTTGTGATCCTGTTGGTTCTACCACGGTGTTGATCCTGTTGGTTCTACCACGGTGTTGTGATCCTGTTGGTTCTACCACTGTGTTGTGATCCTGTTGGTTCTACCACTGTGTTGTGATCCTGTTGGTTCTACCACTGTGTTGTGATCCTGTTGGTTCTACCACTGTGTTGTGATCCTGTTGGTTCTACCACTGTGTTGTGATCCTGTTGGTTCTACCACTGTGTTGTGATCCTGTTGGCTCTACCACTGTGTTGATCCTGTTGGTTCTACCACTGTGTTGATCCTGTTGGTTCTACCACTGTGTTGTGTTCCTGCTTGGTTCTACCACGGTGTTGTGATCCTGTTGGTTCTACCACTGTGTTGTGATCCTGTTGGTTCTACCACTGTGTTGTGATCCTGTTGGTTCTACCACTGTGTTGTGATCCTGTTGGTTCTACCACTGTGTTGTGATCCTGTTGGTTCTACCACTGTGTTCTTGGTTGGTGTTAGGGTTGGTTCTACCATTGTGTTCTGGGTTAGGGTTGGTTCTACAACTGTGTTGTGATCCTGTTGGTTCTACCACTGTGTTCTGGGTTAGGGTTAGGGTTGGTTCTACCATTGTGTTCTGGGTTAGGGTTGGTTCTACCACTGTGTTCTGGGTTAGGGTTAGGGTTGGTTCTACCACTGTGTTCTGGGTTAGGGTTAGGGTTGGTTCTACCACTGTGTTGTGATCCTGTTGGTTCTACCACTGTGTTGTGATCCTGTTGGCTCTACCACTGTGTTGTGATCCTGTTGGTTCTACCACGGTGTTGTGATCCTGTTGGTTCTACCACGGTGTTGTGATCCTGTTGGTTCTACCACTGTGTTGTGATCCTGTTGGTTCTACCACGGTGTTGTGATCCTGTTAGTTCTACCACTGTGTTGTGATCCTGTTGGTTCTACCACGGTGTTGTGATCCTGTTGGTTCTACCACTGTGTTGTGATCCTGTTGGTTCTACCACTGTGTTGTGATCCTGTTGGTTCTACCACTGTGTTCTGGGTTGGGGTTATGGTTGGTTCTACCACTGTGTTGTGATCCTGTTGGTTCTACCATGGTGTTCTGGGTTGGGGTTAGGGTTGGTTCTACCACTGTGTTCTGGGTTAGGGTTGGTTCTACCACTGTGTTCTGGGTTGGGGTTAGGATTGGTTCTACCACTGTGTTCTGGGTTGGGGTTAGGGTTGGTTCTACCATTGTGTTCTGGGTTGGGGTTAGGGTTGGTTCTACCATTGTGTTCTGGGTTGGGGTTAGGGTTGGTTCTACCATTGTGTTCTGGGTTGGGGTTAGGGTTGGTTCTACCATTGTGTTCTGGGTTGGGGTTAGGGTTGGTTCTACCACTGTGTTCTGGGTTGGGGTTAGGGTTGGTTCTACCACTGTGTTCTGGGTTGGGGTTAGGGTTGGTTCTACCACTGTGTTCTGGGTTGGGGTTAGGGTTGGCTCTACCACTGTGTTCTGGGTTGGGGTTGGGGTTGGTTCTACCATTGTGTTCTGGGTTGGGGTTGGTTCTACCATTGTGTTCTGGGTTGGGGTTGGTTCTACCATTGTGTTGATCCTGTTGCTTCTACCACGGTGTTCTTGGTTGGTGTTAGGGTTGGTTCTGCCACGGTGTTCTGGGTTGGGGTTAGGGTTGGTTATACCATTGTGTTCTGGGTTGGTGTTAGGGTTGGTTATACCATTGTGTTCTTGGTTGGTGTTAGGGTTGGTTCTGCCACGGTGTTCTGGGTTGGGGTTAGGGTTGGTTCTACCATTGTGTTCTGGGTTGGGGTTAGGGTTGGTTCTACCATTGTGTTCTGGGTTGGGGTTAGGGTTGGTTCTACCACTGTGTTCTGGGTTGGGGTTAGGGTTGGTTCTACCACTGTGTTCTGGGTTGGGGTTAGGGTTGGTTCTACCACTGTGTTCTGGGTTGGGGTTAGGGTTGGCTCTACCACTGTGTTCTGGGTTGGGGTTGGGGTTGGTTCTACCATTGTGTTCTGGGTTGGGGTTGGTTCTACCATTGTGTTCTGGGTTGGGGTTGGTTCTACCATTGTGTTGATCCTGTTGCTTCTACCACGGTGTTCTTGGTTGGTGTTAGGGTTGGTTCTGCCACGGTGTTCTGGGTTGGGGTTAGGGTTGGTTCTACCATTGTGTTCTGGGTTGGGGTTAGGGTTGGTTCTACCATTGTGTTCTGGGTTGGGGTTAGGGTTGGTTCTACCATTGTGTTCTGGGTTGGGGTTAGGGTTGGTTCTACCATTGTGTTCTGGGTTGGGGTTAGGGTTGGTTCTACCATTGTGTTCTGGGTTGGGGTTAGGGTTGGTTCTACCATTGTGTTCTGGGTTGGGGTTAGGGTTGGTTCTACCATTGTGTTCTGGGTTGGGGTTAGGGTTGGTTCTACCACTGTGTTCTGGGTTGGGGTTAGGGTTGGTTCTACCACTGTGTTCTGGGTTGGGGTTAGGGTTGGTTCTACCACTGTGTTCTGGGTTGGTGTTAGGGTTGGCTCTACCACTGTGTTCTGGGTTGGGGTTGGGGTTGGTTCTACCATTGTGTTCTGGGTTGGGGTTGGTTCTACCATTGTGTTCTGGGTTGGGGTTGGTTCTACCATTGTGTTGATCCTGTTGCTTCTACCACGGTGTTCTTGGTTGGGGTTAGGGTTGGTTCTGCCACGGTGTTCTGGGTTGGGGTTAGGGTTGGTTCTGCCACGGTGTTCTTGGTTGGTGTTAGGGTTGGTTCTGCCACGGTGTTCAGGGTTGGTGTTAGGGTTGGTTCTGCCACGGTGTTCTGGGTTGGGGTTAGGGTTGGTTCTGCCACGGTGTTCTGGGTTGGGGTTAGGGTTGGTTATACCACTGTGTTCTGGGTTGGGGTTAGGGTTGGTTCTACCACTGTGTTCTGGGTTGGGGTTAGGGTTGGTTCTGCCACGGTGTTCTGGGTTGGGGTTAGGTTTGGTTATACCACGGTGTTCTGGGTTGGGGTTAGGGTTGGTTCTGCCACGGTGTTCTGGGTTGGGGTTAGGGTTGGTTCTGCCACGGTGTTCTTGGTTGGTGTTAGGGTTGGTTCTGCCACGGTGTTCTGGGTTGGTGTTAGGGTTGGTTCTGCCACGGTGTTCTTGGTTGGTGTTAGGGTTGGTTCTGCCACGGTGTTCTGGGTTGGGGTTAGGGTTGGTTC
This sequence comes from Coregonus ussuriensis, assembly GCA_031479575.1. Lineage (NCBI taxonomy): Eukaryota > Metazoa > Chordata > Actinopteri > Salmoniformes > Salmonidae > Coregonus > Coregonus ussuriensis. The sequence continues at coordinate 1,204,759 of CM062504.1, read as the reverse complement.
TGCCACGGTGTTCTGGGTTGGGGTTAGGGTTGGTTATACCACGGTGTTCTGGGTTGGGGTTAGGGTTGGTTCTGCCACGGTGTTCTGGGTTGGGGTTAGGGTTGGTTCTGCCACGGTGTTCTGGGTTGGGGTTAGGGTTGGTTCTGCCACGGTGTTCTGGGTTGGGGTTAGGGTTGGTTCTGCCACGGTGTTCTGGGTTGGTGTTAGGGTTGGTTCTGCCACGGTGTTCTGGGTTGGGGTTAGGGTTGGTTCTGCCACGGTGTTCTGGGTTGGTGTTAGGGTTGGTTCTACCACGGTGTCCTGGGTTGGGGTTAGGGTTGGTTCTGCCACGGTGTTCTGGGTTGGGGTTAGGGTTGGTTATACCACGGTGTTCTGGGTTGGTGTTAGGGTTGGTTCTGCCACGGTGTTCTGGGTTGGGGTTAGGGTTGGTTCTGCCACGGTGTTCTGGGTTGGGGTTAGGGTTGGTTATACCACGGTGTTCTGGGTTGGGGTTAGGGTTGGTTCTGCCACGGTGTTCTGGGTTGGGGTTAGGGTTGGTTATACCACGGTGTTCTGGGTTGGGGTTAGGGTTGGCTCTACCACTGTGTTCTGGGTTGGGGTTAGGGTTGGTTATACCACGGTGTTCTGGGTTGGGGTTAGGGTTGGTTCTGCCACGGTGTTCTGGGTTGGGGTTAGGGTTGGTTATACCACGGTGTTCTGGGTTGGGGTTAGGGTTGGTTCTGCCACGGTGTTCTGGGTTGGGGTTAGGGTTGGTTCTACCATTGTGTTCTGGGTTGGGGTTAGGGTTGGTTCTACCACTGTGTTCTGGGTTGGGGTTAGGGTTGGTTATACCACGGTGTTCTGGGTTGGGGTTAGGGTTGGTTCTACCATTGTGTTCTGGGTTGGGGTTAGGGTTGGTTCTACCACTGTGTTCTGGGTTGGGGTTAGGGTTGGTTATACCATGGTGTTCTGGGTTGGGGTTAGGGTTGGTTATACCACGGTGTTCTGGGTTGGGGTTAGGGTTGGTTCTGCCACGGTGTTCTGGGTTGGGGTTAGGGTTGGTTATACCACGGTGTTCTGGGTTGGGGTTAGGGTTGGTTCTGCCACGGTGTTCTGGGTTGGGGTTAGGGTTGGTTATACCACGGTGTTCTGGGTTGGGGTTAGGGTTGGTTATACCACTGTGTTCTGGGTTGGGGTTAGGGTTGGTTCTGCCACGGTGTTCTGGGTTGGGGTTAGGGTTGGTTCTGCCACGGTGTTCTGGGTTGGGGTTAGGGTTGGTTATACCACGGTGTTCTGGGTTGGGGTTAGGGTTGGTTCTGCCACGGTGTTCTGGGTTGGGGTTAGGGTTGGTTATACCACGGTGTTCTGGGTTGGGGTTAGGGTTGGTTCTACCACGGTGTTCTGGGTTGGGGTTAGGGTTGGTTCTACCACTGTGTTCTGGGTTGGGGTTAGGGTTGGTTCTGCCACGGTGTTCTGGGTTGGGGTTAGGGTTGGTTCTACCACTGTGTTCTGGGTTGGGGTTAGGGTTGGTTATACCACGGTGTTCTGGGTTGGGGTTAGGGTTGGTTCTACCACTGTGTTCTGGGTTGGGGTTAGGGTTGGTTATACCACTGTGTTCTGGGTTGGGGTTAGGGTTGGTTCTGCCACGGTGTTCTGGGTTGGGGTTAGGGTTGGTTCTACCACTGTGTTCTGGGTTGGGGTTAGGGTTGGTTATACCACGGTGTTCTGGGTTGGGGTTAGGGTTGGTTATACCACTGTGTTCTGGGTTGGGGTTAGGGTTGGTTCTACCACTGTGTTCTGGGTTGGGGTTAGGGTTGGTTATACCACGGTGTTCTGGGTTGGGGTTAGGGTTGGTTCTACCACTGTGTTCTGGGTTGGGGTTAGGGTTGGTTCTACCACTGTGTTCTGGTTTGGGGTTAGGGTTGGTTATACCACGGTGTTCTGGGTTGGGGTTAGGGTTGGTTATACCACTGTGTTCTGGGTTGGGGTTAGGGTTGGTTATACCACTGTGTTCTGGGTTGGGGTTAGGGTTGGTTATACCACGGTGTTCTGGGTTGGGGTTAGGGTTGGTTCTACCACTGTGTTCTGGGTTGGGGTTAGGGTTGGTTCTACCACTGTGTTCTGGGTTGGGGTTAGGGTTGGTTATACCACTGTGTTCTGGGTTGGGGTTAGGGTTGGTTCTACCACTGTGTTCTGGGTTGGGGTTAGGGTTGGTTCTGCCACGGTGTTCTGGGTTGGGGTTAGGGTTGGTTATACCACTGTGTTCTGGGTTGGGGTTAGGGTTGGTTATACCACTGTGTTCTGGGTTGGGGTTAGGGTTGGTTATACCACTGTGTTCTGGGTTGGGGTTAGGGTTGGTTATACCATGGTGTTCTGGGTTGGGGTTAGGGTTGGTTCTACCATTGTGTTCTGGGTTGGGGTTAGGGTTGGTTATACCACTGTGTTCTGGGTTGGGGTTAGGGTTGGTTATACCATGGTGTTCTGGGTTGGGGTTAGGGTTGGTTCTACCATTGTGTTCTGGGTTGGGGTTAGGGTTGGTTCTACCACTGTGTTCTGGGTTGGGGTTAGGGTTGGTTATACCATGGTGTTCTGGGTTGGGGTTAGGGTTGGTTATACCATTGTGTTCTGGGTTGGGGTTAGGGTTGGTTATACCATGGTGTTCTGGGTTGGTGTTAGGGTTGGTTATACCACGGTGTTCTGGGTTGGGGTTAGGGTTGGTTATACCATTGTGTTCTGGGTTGGGGTTAGGGTTGGTTATACCATGGTGTTCTGGGTTGGGGTTAGGGTTGGATATACCATGGTGTTCTGGGTTGGGGTTAGGGTTGGTTCTACCACTGTGTTCTGGGTTGGGGTTAGGGTTGGTTATACCACGGTGTTCTGGGTTGGGGTTAGGGTTGGTTCTACCATTGTGTTCTGGGTTGGGGTTAGGGTTGGTTCTACCACTGTGTTCTGGGTTGGGGTTAGGGTTGGTTATACCATGGTGTTCTGGGTTGGGGTTAGGGTTGGTTATACCACTGTGTTCTGGGTTGGGGTTAGGGTTGGTTCTACCACGGTGTTCTGGGTTGGGGTTAGGGTTGGTTATACCACTGTGTTCTGGGTTGGGGTTAGGGTTGGTTATACCACTGTGTTCTGGGTTGGGGTTAGGGTTGGTTATACCACTGTGTTCTGGGTTGGGGTTAGGGTTGGTTATACCATGGTGTTCTGGGTTGGGGTTAGGGTTGGTTCTACCATTGTGTTCTGGGTTGGGGTTAGGGTTGGTTATACCACTGTGTTCTGGGTTGGGGTTAGGGTTGGTTATACCATGGTGTTCTGGGTTGGGGTTAGGGTTGGTTCTACCATTGTGTTCTGGGTTGGGGTTAGGGTTGGTTCTACCACTGTGTTCTGGGTTGGGGTTAGGGTTGGTTATACCATGGTGTTCTGGGTTGGGGTTAGGGTTGGTTATACCATTGTGTTCTGGGTTGGGGTTAGGGTTGGTTATACCATGGTGTTCTGGGTTGGGGTTAGGGTTGGTTATACCACGGTGTTCTGGGTTGGGGTTAGGGTTGGTTATACCACTGTGTTCTGGGTTGGGGTTAGGGTTGGTTATACCATGGTGTTCTGGGTTGGGGTTAGGGTTGGTTATACCATGGTGTTCTGGGTTGGGGTTAGGGTTGGTTCTACCACTGTGTTCTGGGTTGGGGTTAGGGTTGGTTATACCACGGTGTTCTGGGTTGGGGTTAGGGTTGGTTCTACCATTGTGTTCTGGGTTGGGGTTAGGGTTGGTTCTACCACTGTGTTCTGGGTTGGGGTTAGGGTTGGTTATACCATGGTGTTCTGGGTTGGGGTTAGGGTTGGTTATACCATGGTGTTCTGGGTTGGGGTTAGGGTTGGTTATACCATGGTGTTCTGGGTTGGGGTTAGGGTTGGTTATACCACTGTGTTCTGGGTTGGGGTTAGGGTTGGTTATACCACTGTGTTCTGGGTTGGGGTTAGGGTTGGTTATACCACTGTGTTCTGGGTTGGGGTTAGGGTTGGTTATACCACTGTGTTCTGGGTTGGGGTTAGGGTTGGTTATACCACTGTGTTCTGGGTTGGGGTTAGGGTTGGTTATACCATGGTGTTCTGGGTTGGGGTTAGGGTTGGTTATACCATGGTGTTCTGGGTTGGGGTTAGGGTTGGTTCTGCCATGGTGTTCTGGGTTGGGGTTAGGGTTGGTTATACCATGGTGTTCTGGGTTGGGGTTAGGGTTGGTTCTACCACTGTGTTCTGGGTTGGGGTTAGGGTTGGTTCTACCACTGTGTTCTGGGTTGGGGTTAGGGTTGGTTATACCACGGTGTTCTGGGTTGGGGTTAGGGTTGGTTATACCACGGTGTTCTGGGTTGGGGTTAGGGTTGGTTATACCATGGTGTTCTGGGTTGGGGTTAGGGTTGGTTATACCACGGTGTTCTGGGTTGGGGTTAGGGTTGGTTATACCACGGTGTTCTGGGTTGGGGTTAGGGTTGGTTATACCACGGTGTTCTGGGTTGGGGTTAGGGTTGGTTATACCACGGTGTTCTGGGTTGGGGTTAGGGTTGGTTATACCACTGTGTTCTGGGTTGGGGTTAGGGTTGGTTATACCACTGTGTTCTGGGTTGGGGTTAGGGTTGGTTATACCACTGTGTTCTGGGTTGGGGTTAGGGTTGGTTATACCACTGTGTTCTGGGTTGGGGTTAGGGTTGGTTATACCACGGTGTTCTGGGTTGGGGTTAGGGTTGGTTATACCACTGTGTTCTGGGTTGGGGTTAGGGTTGGTTATACCACTGTGTTCTGGGTTGGGGTTAGGGTTGGTTATACCACTGTGTTCTGGGTTGGGGTTAGGGTTGGTTATACCACTGTGTTCTGGGTTGGGGTTAGGGTTGGTTATACCACTGGTGTTCTGGGTTGGGGTTAGGGTTGGTTATACCACTGTGTTCTGGGTTGGGGTTAGGGTTGGTTATACCACGGTGTTCTGGGTTGGGGTTAGGGTTGGTTATACCATGGTGTTCTGGGTTGGGGTTAGGGTTGGTTATACCACGGTGTTCTGGGTTGGGGTTAGGGTTGGTTATACCACGGTGTTCTGGGTTGGGGTTAGGGTTGGTTATACCATGGTGTTCTGGGTTGGGGTTAGGGTTGGTTATACCACTGTGTTCTGGGTTGGGGTTAGGGTTGGTTATACCACGGTGTTCTGGGTTGGGGTTAGGGTTGGTTATACCATGGTGTTCTGGGTTGGGGTTAGGGTTGGTTCTACCACGGTGTTCTGGGTTGGGGTTAGGGTTGGTTATACCACTGTGTTCTGGGTTGGGGTTAGGGTTGGTTCTACCACGGTGTTCTGGGTTGGGGTTAGGGTTGGTTATACCACTGTGTTCTGGGTTGGGGTTAGGGTTGGTTATACCACGGTGTTCTGGGTTGGGGTTAGGGTTGGTTATACCACTGGTGTTCTGGGTTGGGGTTAGGGTTGGTTATACCACTGTGTTCTGGGTTGGGGTTAGGGTTGGTTATACCACTGGTGTTCTGGGTTGGGGTTAGGGTTGGTTATACCACTGGTGTTCTGGGTTGGGGTTAGGGTTGGTTATACCACTGTGTTCTGGGTTGGGGTTAGGGTTGGTTATACCATGGTGTTCTGGGTTGGGGTTAGGGTTGGTTATACCACGGTGTTCTGGGTTGGGGTTAGGGTTGGTTATACCACTGTGTTCTGGGTTGGGGTTAGGGTTGGTTATACCACGGTGTTCTGGGTTGGGGTTAGGGTTGGTTATACCACTGTGTTCTGGGTTGGGGTTAGGGTTGGTTATACCACGGTGTTCTGGGTTGGGGTTAGGGTTGGTTATACCACTGTGTTCTGGGTTGGGGTTAGGGTTGGTTATACCACTGGTGTTCTGGGTTGGGGTTAGGGTTGGTTATACCACGGTGTTCTGGGTTGGGGTTAGGGTTGGTTATACCACGGTGTTCTGGGTTGGGGTTAGGGTTGGTTATACCACTGTGTTCTGGGTTGGGGTTAGGGTTGGTTATACCACGGTGTTCTGGGTTGGGGTTAGGGTTGGTTATACCACTGTGTTCTGGGTTGGGGTTAGGGTTGGTTATACCACGGTGTTCTGGGTTGGGGTTAGGGTTGGTTATACCACGGTGTTCTGGGTTGGGGTTAGGGTTGGTTATACCACTGTGTTCTGGGTTGGGGTTAGGGTTGGTTATACCACTGTGTTCTGGGTTGGGGTTAGGGTTGGTTATACCACTGTGTTCTGGGTTGGGGTTAGGGTTGGTTATACCACTGTGTTCTGGGTTGGGGTTAGGGTTGGTTATACCACTGTGTTCTGGGTTGGGGTTAGGGTTGGTTATACCACTGTGTTCTGGGTTGGGGTTAGGGTTGGTTATACCACTGTGTTCTGGGTTGGGGTTAGGGTTGGTTATACCACTGTGTTCTGGGTTGGGGTTAGGGTTGGTTATACCACTGTGTTCTGGGTTGGGGTTAGGGTTGGTTATACCACGGTGTTCTGGGTTGGGGTTAGGGTTGGTTATACCACTGTGTTCTGGGTTGGGGTTAGGGTTGGTTATACCACTGTGTTCTGGGTTGGGGTTAGGGTTGGTTATACCACTGTGTTCTGGGTTGGGGTTAGGGTTGGCTCTACCACTGTGTTCTGGGTTGGGGTTAGGGTTGGTTCTACCACGGTGTTCTGGGTTGGGGTTAGGGTTGGTTATACCACTGTGTTCTGGGTTGGGGTTAGGGTTGGTTATACCACTGTGTTCTGGGTTGGGGTTAGGGTTGGTTATACCATGGTGTTCTGGGTTGGGGTTAGGGTTGGTTATACCACTGTGTTCTGGGTTGGGGTTAGGGTTGGTTATACCATGGTGTTCTGGGTTGGGGTTAGGGTTGGCTCTACCACTGTGTTCTGGGTTGGGGTTAGGGTTGGTTATACCACTGTGTTCTGGGTTGGGGTTAGGGTTGGTTATACCATGGTGTTCTGGGTTGGGGTTAGGGTTGGTTATACCATGGTGTTCTGGGTTGGGGTTAGGGTTGGTTATACCACTGTGTCCTGGGTTGGGGTTAGGGTTGGTTATACCACGGTGTTCTGGGTTGGGGTTAGGGTTGGTTATACCACTGTGTTCTGGGTTGGGGTTAGGGTTGGTTCTACCACGGTGTTCTGGGTTGGGGTTAGGGTTGGTTATACCACTGTGTTCTGGGTTGGGGTTAGGGTTGGTTATACCACGGTGTTCTGGGTTGGGGTTAGGGTTGGTTATACCACTGTGTTCTGGGTTGGGGTTAGGGTTGGTTATACCATGGTGTTCTGGGTTGGGGTTAGGGTTGGTTATACCACTGTGTTCTGGGTTGGGGTTAGGGTTGGTTATACCACTGTGTTCTGGGTTGGGGTTAGGGTTGGTTATACCACTGTGTTCTGGGTTGGGGTTAGGGTTGGTTATACCACGGTGTTCTGGGTTGGGGTTAGGGTTGGTTCTACCACTGTGTTCTGGGTTGGGGTTAGGGTTGGTTATACCACGGTGTTCTGGGTTGGGGTTAGGGTTGGTTATACCACTGTGTTCTGGGTTGGGGTTAGGGTTGGTTATACCACTGTGTTCTGGGTTGGGGTTAGGGTTGGTTATACCACTGTGTTCTGGGTTGGGGTTAGGGTTGGTTCTACCACTGTGTTCTGGGTTGGGGTTAGGGTTGGTTATACCACGGTGTTCTGGGTTGGGGTTAGGGTTGGTTATACCACTGTGTTCTGGGTTGGGGTTAGGGTTGGTTATACCACTGTGTTCTGGGTTGGGGTTAGGGTTGGTTATACCACTGTGTTCTGGGTTGGGGTTAGGGTTGGTTATACCACGGTGTTCTGGGTTGGGGTTAGGGTTGGTTATACCACTGTGTTCTGGGTTGGGGTTAGGGTTGGTTATACCACTGTGTTCTGGGTTGGGGTTAGGGTTGGTTATACCACTGTGTTCTGGGTTGGGGTTAGGGTTGGCTCTACCACTGTGTTCTGGGTTGGGGTTAGGGTTGGTTCTACCACGGTGTTCTGGGTTGGGGTTAGGGTTGGTTATACCACTGTGTTCTGGGTTGGGGTTAGGGTTGGTTATACCACTGTGTTCTGGGTTGGGGTTAGGGTTGGTTATACCATGGTGTTCTGGGTTGGGGTTAGGGTTGGTTATACCACTGTGTTCTGGGTTGGGGTTAGGGTTGGTTATACCACTGTGTTCTGGGTTGGGGTTAGGGTTGGCTCTACCACTGTGTTCTGGGTTGGGGTTAGGGTTGGTTATACCACGGTGTTCTGGGTTGGGGTTAGGGTTGGTTATACCACTGTGTTCTGGGTTGGGGTTAGGGTTGGTTATACCATGGTGTTCTGGGTTGGGGTTAGGGTTGGTTATACCACTGTGTTCTGGGTTGGGGTTAGGGTTGGTTATACCACTGTGTTCTGGGTTGGGGTTAGGGTTGGTTATACCACTGTGTTCTGGGTTGGGGTTAGGGTTGGTTATACCACGGTGTTCTGGGTTGGGGTTAGGGTTGGTTATACCACTGTGTTCTGGGTTGGGGTTAGGGTTGGTTATACCACTGGTGTTCTGGGTTGGGGTTAGGGTTGGTTCTACCACTGTGTTCTGGGTTGGGGTTAGGGTTGGTTATACCACTGTGTTCTGGGTTGGGGTTAGGGTTGGTTATACCATGGTGTTCTGGGTTGGGGTTAGGGTTGGTTATACCACTGTGTTCTGGGTTGGGGTTAGGGTTGGTTATACCATGGTGTTCTGGGTTGGGGTTAGGGTTGGTTCTACCACTGTGTTCTGGGTTGGGGTTAGGGTTGGTTCTACCACTGTGTTCTGGGTTGGGGTTAGGGTTGGTTATACCATGGTGTTCTGGGTTGGGGTTAGGGTTGGTTATACCACTGTGTTCTGGGTTGGGGTTAGGGTTGGTTATACCACTGTGTTCTGGGTTGGGGTTAGGGTTGGTTATACCATGGTGTTCTGGGTTGGGGTTAGGGTTGGTTATACCACTGTGTTCTGGGTTGGGGTTAGGGTTGGTTATACCATGGTGTTCTGGGTTGGGGTTAGGGTTGGTTCTACCACTGTGTTCTGGGTTGGGGTTAGGGTTGGTTATACCACTGTGTTCTGGGTTGGGGTTAGGGTTGGTTATACCATGGTGTTCTGGGTTGGGGTTAGGGTTGGTTATACCACTGTGTTCTGGGTTGGGGTTAGGGTTGGTTATACCATGGTGTTCTGGGTTGGGGTTAGGGTTGGCTATACCATGGTGTTCTGGGTTGGGGTTAGGGTTGGTTATACCACTGTGTTCTGGGTTGGGGTTAGGGTTGGTTATACCACTGTGTTCTGGGTTGGGGTTAGGGTTGGTTATACCACGGTGTTCTGGGTTGGGGTTAGGGTTGGTTATACCATGGTGTTCTGGGTTGGGGTTAGGGTTGGCTCTACCACTGTGTTCTGGGTTGGGGTTAGGGTTGGTTATACCACTGTGTTCTGGGTTGGGGTTAGGGTTGGCTCTACCACTGTGTTCTGGGTTGGGGTTAGGGTTGGCTCTACCACTGTGTTCTGGGTTGGGGTTAGGGTTGGTTATACCACTGTGTTCTGGGTTGGGGTTAGGGTTGGTTATACCACTGTGTTCTGGGTTGGGGTTAGGGTTGGTTATACCACTGTGTTCTGGGTTGGGGTTAGGGTTGGTTATACCACTGGTGTTCTGGGTTGGGGTTAGGGTTGGTTATACCACTGGTGTTCTGGGTTGGGGTTAGGGTTGGTTATACCACTGTGTTCTGGGTTGGGGTTAGGGTTGGTTCTACCACTGTGTTCTGGGTTGGGGTTAGGGTTGGTTATACCACTGTGTTCTGGGTTGGGGTTAGGGTTGGTTATACCACTGTGTTCTGGGTTGGGGTTAGGGTTGGTTCTACCACTGTGTTCTGGGTTGGGGTTAGGGTTGGTTATACCACTGTGTTCTGGGTTGGGGTTAGGGTTGGTTCTACCACTGTGTTCTGGGTTGGGGTTAGGGTTGGTTATACCACGGTGTTCTGGGTTGGGGTTAGGGTTGGTTATACCACTGTGTTCTGGGTTGGGGTTAGGGTTGGTTCTACCACTGTGTTCTGGGTTGGGGTTAGGGTTGGTTATACCACGGTGTTCTGGGTTGGGGTTAGGGTTGGTTATACCACTGTGTTCTGGGTTGGGGTTAGGGTTGGTTATACCACTGTGTTCTGGGTTGGGGTTAGGGTTGGTTATACCACTGTGTTCTGGGTTGGGGTTAGGGTTGGTTATACCACTGGTGTTCTGGGTTGGGGTTAGGGTTGGTTATACCACTGTGTTCTGGGTTGGGGTTAGGGTTGGTTATACCACTGTGTTCTGGGTTGGGGTTAGGGTTGGTTCTACCACTGTGTTCTGGGTTGGGGTTAGGGTTGGTTATACCACTGTGTTCTGGGTTGGGGTTAGGGTTGGTTATACCACTGTGTTCTGGGTTGGGGTTAGGGTTGGTTATACCACTGGTGTTCTGGGTTGGGGTTAGGGTTGGTTATACCACTGTGTTCTGGGTTGGGGTTAGGGTTGGTTATACCACTGGTGTTCTGGGTTGGGGTTAGGGTTGGTTATACCACTGTGTTCTGGGTTGGGGTTAGGGTTGGTTATACCACGGTGTTCTGGGTTGGGGTTAGGGTTGGTTATACCACTGTGTTCTGGGTTGGGGTTAGGGTTGGTTATACCACGGTGTTCTGGGTTGGGGTTAGGGTTGGTTCTACCACTGTGTTCTGGGTTGGGGTTAGGGTTGGTTCTACCACTGTGTTCTGGGTTGGGGTTAGGGTTGGTTATACCATGGTGTTCTGGGTTGGGGTTAGGGTTGGTTCTACCACTGTGTTCTGGGTTGGGGTTAGGGTTGGTTATACCACTGTGTCCTGGGTTGGGGTTAGGGTTGGTTATACCATGGTGTTCTGGGTTGGGGTTAGGGTTGGTTATACCACTGTGTTCTGGGTTGGGGTTAGGGTTGGTTATACCATGGTGTTCTGGGTTGGGGTTAGGGTTGGTTCTACCACTGTGTTCTGGGTTGGGGTTAGGGTTGGTTCTACCACTGTGTTCTGGGTTGGGGTTAGGGTTGGTTATACCATGGTGTTCTGGGTTGGGGTTAGGGTTGGTTCTACCACTGTGTTCTGGGTTGGGGTTAGGGTTGGTTATACCACTGTGTCCTGGGTTGGGGTTAGGGTTGGTTATACCACGGTGTTCTGGGTTGGGGTTAGGGTTGGTTATACCACTGTGTTCTGGGTTGGGGTTAGGGTTGGTTATACCACTGTGTTCTGGGTTGGGGTTAGGGTTGGTTATACCACTGTGTTCTGGGTTGGGGTTAGGGTTGGTTCTACCACTGTGTTCTGGGTTGGGGTTAGGGTTGGTTATACCACGGTGTTCTGGGTTGGGGTTAGGGTTGGTTATACCACTGTGTTCTGGGTTGGGGTTAGGGTTGGTTATACCACTGTGTTCTGGGTTGGGGTTAGGGTTGGTTATACCACTGTGTTCTGGGTTGGGGTTAGGGTTGGTTATACCACTGTGTTCTGGGTTGGGGTTAGGGTTGGTTATACCACTGTGTTCTGGGTTGGGGTTAGGGTTGGTTATACCACTGTGTTCTGGGTTGGGGTTAGGGTTGGTTATACCACTGTGTTCTGGGTTGGGGTTAGGGTTGGTTATACCACTGTGTTCTGGGTTGGGGTTAGGGTTGGTTCTACCACTGTGTTCTGGGTTGGGGTTAGGGTTGGTTATACCACGGTGTTCTGGGTTGGGGTTAGGGTTGGTTATACCACTGTGTTCTGGGTTGGGGTTAGGGTTGGTTATACCACTGTGTTCTGGGTTGGGGTTAGGGTTGGTTATACCACTGTGTTCTGGGTTGGGGTTAGGGTTGGTTATACCACTGTGTTCTGGGTTGGGGTTAGGGTTGGTTATACCACTGTGTTCTGGGTTGGGGTTAGGGTTGGTTATACCACTGTGTTCTGGGTTGGGGTTAGGGTTGGTTATACCACTGTGTTCTGGGTTGGGGTTAGGGTTGGCTTCTACCACTGTGTTCTGGGTTGGGGTTAGGGTTGGTTCTACCACGGTGTTCTGGGTTGGGGTTAGGGTTGGTTATACCACTGTGTTCTGGGTTGGGGTTAGGGTTGGTTATACCACTGTGTTCTGGGTTGGGGTTAGGGTTGGTTATACCACTGGTGTTCTGGGTTGGGGTTAGGGTTGGTTATACCATGGTGTTCTGGGTTGGGGTTAGGGTTGGTTATACCATGGTGTTCTGGGTTGGGGTTAGGGTTGGTTATACCACTGTGTTCTGGGTTGGGGTTAGGGTTGGTTATACCACTGTGTTCTGGGTTGGGGTTAGGGTTGGTTATACCACTGTGTTCTGGGTTGGGGTTAGGGTTGGTTCTACCACTGTTTTCTGGGTTGGGGTTAGGGTTGGTTATACCACTGTGTTCTGGGTTGGGGTTAGGGTTGGTTCTACCACTGTGTTCTGGGTTGGGGTTAGGGTTGGTTATACCACGGTGTTCTGGGTTGGGGTTAGGGTTGGTTATGCCACTGTGTTCTGGGTTGGGGTTAGGGTTGGCTCTACCACTGTGTTCTGGGTTGGGGTTAGGGTTGGTTATACCACGGTGTTCTGGGTTGGGGTTAGGGTTGGTTATGCCACTGTGTTCTGGGTTGGGGTTAGGGTTGGTTATACCATGGTGTTCTGGGTTGGGGTTAGGGTTGGTTATACCATGGTGTTCTGGGTTGGGGTTAGGGTTGGCTCTACCACTGTACTCTCCATAACAGCCCTTTTTCTCTGTGTTCCCAGATGCTCTTCCTGAGATGGAGGACCAGGGCCACTATGAGGAGGACAACTTTGACTTCGGGGCCTCTGGGGCCAACAACAACATGGATAATGGAGGCTCCCAGAACCTCACCAAGCTCACCACGGCAAACATGGAGGACATGGACAACTATTACAGCTTTGGGAAGGATGCAGCTAACTACAACACGCCTTGAGCAGTTGGATAGGAGTGCTAATGTTAATGGACTACAGACCATTAGAGACCATGGGTTAATGGTGGACTAACTACAGACCATGGGTTAATGGAGAAGAGACCATGGGTTAATGGTGGACTAACTACAGACCATGGGTTAATGGTGGACTAACTACAGCCCATGGGTTAATGGAGAAGAGACCATGGGTTAATGGTGGACTAACTACAGACCATGGGTTAATGGTGGACTAACTACAGCCCATGGGTTAATGGAGAAGAGACCATGGGTTAATGGTGGACTAACTACAGACCATGGGTTAATGGTGGACTAACTACAGCCCATGGGTTAATGGAGAAGAGACCATGGGTTAATGGTGGACTAACTACAGACCATGGGTTAATGGTGGACTAACTACAGACCATGGGTTAATGGAGAGGAAAACAATGTTTCCACCCTTAGCTCTTCATCAGGCATCCAGGACCTAAGGGTGGAAACGTTGTTATAAATAAATATCACCTGGGAGCATGAGCAGCAGTGTGCAGCGTTTTCCATCACTTCTACAACTCCAGCACCTGACGAGAGCACCTGGATGTGCCTCTGTTCTTCAGCTTTTGTTAATGGAGAGGAGACTATGGGTGGGGAACAGACAACATGGCTGCCATGCTGTGGCAATGAGAGAGTCTGAGTTAGGGTTAGGGTGTGCTGTGGCAGTGAGGGAGACTAGGTTAGGGTTAGGCTGTGCTGTGGCAGTGAGAGACTGGGTTAGGGTGTGCTGTGGCAGTGAGGGAGACTAGGTTAGGGTTAGGGTGTGCTGTGGCAGTGAGAGAGACTGGGTTAGGGTTAGGCTGTGGCAGTGAGAGACTGGGTTAGGGTGTGCTGTGGCAGTGAGGGAGACTAGGTTAGGGTTAGGCTGTGGCAGTGAGAGACTGGGTTAGGGTGTGCTGTGGCAGTGAGAGAGACTGGGTTAGGGTTAGGGTGTGCTGTGGCAGTGAGAGAGACTGGGTTAGGGTGTGCTGTGGCAGTGAGGGAGACTAGGTTAGGGTTAGGCTGTGGCAGTGAGAGACTGGGTTAGGGTTAGGCTGTGGCAGTGAGAGAGACTGGGTTAGGGTGTGCTGTGGCAGTGAGAGAGACTGGGTTAGGGTTAGGCTGTGGCAGTGAGAGAGACTGGGTTAGGGTTAGGGTGTGCTGTGGCAGTGAGAGAGACTGGGTTAGGGTGTGCTGTGGCAGTGAGAGAGTCTGGGTTAGGGTTAGGGTGTGCTGTGGCAGTGAGAGAGACTGGGTTAGGGTTAGGGTGTGCTGTGGCAGTGAGAGAGACTGGGTTAGGGTTAGGGTGTGCTGTGGCAGTGAGAGAGACTGGGTTAGGCTGTGCTGTGGCAGTGAGAGAGACTGGGTTAGGGTTAGGCTGTGCTGTGGCAGTGAGAGAGACTAGGTTAGGGTTAGGCTGTGGCAGTGAGAGACTGGGTTAGGGTGTGCTGTGGCAGTGAGAGAGACTGGGTTAGGGTTAGGCTGTGCTGTGGCAGTGAGAGAGACTGGGTTAGGGTTAGGCTGTGCTGTGGCAGTGAGAGAGACTGGGTTAGGGTGTGCTGTGGCAGTGAGAGAGACTGGGTTAGGGTGTGCTGTGGCAGTGAGAGAGACTGGGTTAGGGTGTGCTGTGGCAGTGAGAGAGACTGGGTTAGGGCATGCTGTGGCAGTGAGAGAGACTGGGTTAGGGTGTGCTGTGGCAGTGAGAGAGACTGGGTTAGGCTGTGCTGTGGCAGTGAGAGAGACTGGGTTAGGGTTAGGCTGTGCTGTGGCAGTGAGAGAGACTAGGTTAGGGTTAGGCTGTGGCAGTGAGAGACTGGGTTAGGGTGTGCTGTGGCAGTGAGAGAGACTGGGTTAGGGTGTGCTGTGGCAGTGAGAGAGACTGGGTTAGGGTTAGGGTGTGCTGTGGCAGTGAGAGAGACTGGGTTAGGGTTAGGCTGTGCTGTGGCAGTGAGAGAGACTGGGTTAGGGTTAGGCTGTGCTGTGGCAGTGAGAGAGACTGGGTTAGGGTGTGCTGTGGCAGTGAGAGAGACTGGGTTAGGGTTAGGGTGTGCTGTGGCAGTGAGAGAGACTGGGTTAGGGTGTGCTGTGGCAGTGAGAGAGACTAGGTTAGGGTTAGGGTGTGCTGTGGCAGTGAGAGAGACTGGGTTAGGCTGTGCTGTGGCAGTGAGAGAGACTGTGTTAGGGTGTGCTGTGGCAGTGAGACACAGGGAGGGGGTTCATGGACCTTTTAAGAACCAGAACTGACCTGTCCTGATGGAGGGGCGGGACATGCACTTCAACAGCCAATCAGCTCCACCCGTCTCTGATAGAAGTGACTCTGAGACTGACGATTGGGTCTAGAAGTCCTTTGGGATATTCTACCAGACATGATTGGTCTAGAAGTCCTTTGGGATATTCTACCAGACATGATTGGTCTAGAAGTCCTTTGGGATATTCTACCAGACATGATTGGTCTAGAAGTCCTTTGGGATATTCTACCAGACATGATTGGTCTAGAAGTCCTTTGGGATATTCTACCAGACATGATTGGTCTAGAAGTCCTTTGGGATATTCTACCAGACATGATTGGTCTAGAAGTCCTTTGGGATATTCTACCAGACATGATTGGTCTAGAAGTCCTTTGGGATATTCTACCAGACATGACTAAAGACTATAGTGACAGATGTAAACTGTGATAAGTTGTGGTATGGAACTATGTATCAGCACTCAGAAAGCAGTTTACATAGAGACATCTTACCTACCATGGAATCATTCACCAATAAGTATGTTTTTACATGTTTTGACAGAAGACCAAGCCAGATACAGTATAACTCTGATCTTAGATCCAACTAGACACACCTGTATACATTGCCTTCAGAAAGTCTTCACACCCCTTGACTTTTTCCACATTTTGTTGTGTTGCAGCCTGAATTGAAAATTGATTACATTGAGATTTTTTGTCACTGGCCTTCACACAATACCCCATAATGTCAAGGTGGAATTATGTTTGTAGAATTTTTTTAATGAAAAGCTGAAATGTCTTGAGTCAATAAGTATTCAACCCCTTAAGTTCAGGAATAAAAATGTGCTTAACAAGTCACATAAGTTGCATGGACTCTCTCTCTCTCTGCAATAAGTGTTTAACATGTTTTTTGAATGACTACCTTATCTCTGTACCCCACACATACAATTATCTGTACGTGTGAAAACCAGTCAGTATCTGGTGTGACCATTTGCCTCATGCAGCGCGACACAGCTCCTTCCCATAGTGTTGATCCGGCTGTTGATTGTGGCCTGTGGAAGGTTGTCCCACTCCTCTTCAATGGCTGTGAGAAGTTACTGCATATTGGCGGGAACTGGAACACGCTGTCGTACACGTAGATCCAGAGCATCCCAAACATGCTCAATGGGTGATGTCTGGTGAGTATGCAGGCCATGGAAGAACTGGGACATTTTCAGCTTCCAGGAATTGTGTACAGATCTTTGCGACTTGGGGCTGTGCATTATCATGCTGAAACATGAGGTGATGGTGGCGGCTGGATGGCACGACAATGGGCCTCAGGATCTCGTCACAGTATCTCTGTGCATTAAAATTGGCATAGATAAAATGCAATTCTGTTCATTGTCCATAGCTTATGCCTGCCCATACCATAAACCCACCGCCACCATGGGGCACTCTGTTCACAACGTTGACATCAGCAAACCTCTCGCCCACACAACGCCATACACACTGTCTGCCTTCTGCCCGGGACAGTAGAAACCGGGATTAATCCATGAAGAGTACACTTCTCCAGCATGCTAGTGGCCACCGAAGGTGAGCATTTGTCCACTGAAGTCGTTTATGACGCCAAACTGCAGTCAGGTCAAGACCCTGGTGAGGACAACGAGCACGCAGATGAGCTGAGATGGTTTTTGACAGTTTGTCCAGAAAATCTTTGGTTGTGCAAACCCCCAGTTTCATCAGCTGTCCAGCTGGCTGGTCTCAGATGATCCCGCAGGTTAAGAAGCCTGGATGTGGAGGTCCTGGGCTGGCGTGGTTACACGTGGACTGCGGTTTTGAGGCCGGTTGGACGTACTGCCAAATTCTCTAAAACGACGTCGGAGGCGGCTTATGTTAGAGAAATGAACATTAAAGTCTCTGGCAACAGCTCTGGTGGACATTCCTGCAGTCAGCATGTCAATCGCACGCTCCCTTTAGACTTGACACATCTGTGGCATTGTGTTGTGTGTCAAAACTGCACATTTTAGAGTGGCATTTTATTGTCCCCAGCACGAGGTGCACCTGTGTAATGATCATCATGCTGTTTAATCAGCTTCTTGATATGTCACACCTGTCAGGTGGATGGATTATCTTGGCAAAGAAGAAATGCTCACCAACAGGGATGTAAACAAATTAGTGCACAGCATTTGAGAGAAATAAGCTTTTTGTGTGTATGGAACATTTCTGGGATCTTTTATTTCAGCTCATGAAACATGGGATTAACACTTTACATGTTGCCTTTTCTATTTTGCGTTTTCTATATTTGTTCAGTAAACATTTGAGTTGCTCACCAAGATGACATTGAATGTTCCTGAGTGGGCTAGTTACAGTTTTGACTTAAATTTACTTAAAAATCTATGGCAAGAACTGAAAATGGCTGTCTAGCAATGATCAACAACCAACTTGACAGAGCTTGAAGAATAAAAAATAATGTTGAAATATTGTCCAATCCATGTGTGCAAAGCTCTTGGAGATTTACCTAGAAAGACACAGCTGTAATCGCTGGCAAAGGTTATTGTCACGTATTGACTCAGGGGGTTGAATACTTATCTAATCACAATATATTAGTTTTATTTTCTTTCTTTTTTTACAAACGTTAGAATTTTTCTTCCACTTTGACATTAGAGTAGTTTGTGTAGATCGTTGACAAAAAATGACAATTAAATCCATTTTAATCCCACTTTGTAACACAACAAAAGGTGGAAAGAGTCCAGGGGTACTTTCTGAAGGCACTGTTTTAGACATTGATACATCTGATACCAACATGTTAAAGAATAGGTTTGAATGATCTTCACAACATGTCTGTTCTGCAGCATGGAGGAGCACAGGACCAGTCTTCTATGAGCTGATCTGGAGTCAGGTCTATACTTACCAAAGTGACTGCTGTGTGTCCTGGCTGTTACTACAACATGTTGCTGGTGTCTAACCTCTTACAGTCTCTTACTCTACAAACCTGTTTCACTTGGTTTAGCTTGACACTGCTGTTGTTTTAATGATGACTATGACCTGGCTCTGCCTGAATACATTAAACCACTTTGAAGTAGCCTGGTCCCAGATCAGCTTGGTGTGACAATGACTTTGCAAGACAGTACAACCAGATCTGGACCAGGCTACCTGAGACGGTACAACCAGATCTGGACCAGGCTACCTGAGACGGTACAACTAGATCTGGACCAGGCTACCTGAGACGGTACAACCAGATCTGGACCAGGCTACCTGAGACGGTACAACTAGATCTGGACCAGGCTACCTGAGACGGTACAACCAGATCTGGATCAGGCTACCTGAGACGGTACAACTAGATCTGGACCAGGCTACCTAAGACGGTACAACCAGATCTGGACCAGGCTACCTGAGTACAACCAGATCTGGACCAGGCTACCTGAGTACAACTAGATCTGGACCAGGCTACCTGAGTACAACCAGATCTGGACCAGGCTACCTGAGTACAACTAGATCTGGACCAGGCTACCTGAGTACAACCAGATCTGGACCAGGCTACCTGAGACGGACAAGCAGAACTCTGTAACATCACACAGTAGTCAATACAAACAAGACTGTGACTTCACTGGTTGTCTTGAGAATGAGCAGTGTGGTTGTTTCAGTTGCACCTCTCTCTCTCTCTCTCTCTCTCTCTCTCTCTCTGGGTGCTTGTGTTTTAACTGGCCCGGGTACCAGGTGGGAGGAGTTAGCACCTTTTTTAGACCATTCCCCCATCCTTCTATGCAGGGCAGCCTTGATTCACACTCAAACTAAAAACCTGCTATTCTACTAGTTGTTATTGGAATAAGGAATATCCAACTGAAACCTCACATTACTATTTAATAAAGGTTATTTGGTTTCTGTTTTTCAGTCTTGTTTTAATCTGTCTGCATTCTGTAATTCCTTAAACTGAACTTCTGTTGAAATGACTAGACAGTATGTTTCAACCTTGTCAGTTAGTATAATATCCAACCCTAAGCCATATCATTATATTTATATTATATCATACAGCCAAAGAGTCCAACTGCTTCAGTCGTCTAATCATGTCTTTCTAACCCTAGGATTGTTTAGCCCAGCCTGTGACGTCACGTTTCAATTGGAATCTCCTTGTGCCTCCATGTCGCCCCCTGCTGTACAGACAACACAGTAGGAACAGCTTTCTGAATCATGCCGGTGAAAGAATCTGTGGCCCTCCATTAGTGGTACAGTGACTCCTGGACATCAGAGGGATTTCACCCATCTTTACCTTCCCTGGGCTGGCTGTAAGATCAGCCACCCCTTTCTACTTGAATAGCCACCAAGAAATATTCACACCACAGTGTGCAGTTCACAGGTGTTAAGGAGCGCTGCCATCCCTCCGCGAGATGCTCATTGCTGTCAGTAGCCTACAGCTTAGAGACGTCAGTAGCCTACAGCTTAGAGACGTCAGTAGCCTACAGCTTAGAGACGTCAGTAGCCTACAGCGCAGAGACGTCAGTAGCCTACCGCGCAGAGACGTCAGTAGCCTACAGCGCAGAGACGTCAGTAGCCTACAGCTTAGAGACGTCAGTAGCCTACAGCTTAGAGACGTCAGTAGCCTACAGCTTAGAGACGTCAGTAGCCTACAGCTTAGAGACGTCAGTAGCCTACAGCTTAGAGACGTCAGTAGCCTACAGCTTAGAGACGTCAGTAGCCTACAGCGCAGAGACGTCAGTAGCCTACAGCGCAGAGACGTCAGTAGCCTACAGCGCAGAGACGTCAGTAGCCTACAGCGCAGAGACGTCAGTAGCCTACAGCGCAGAGACGTCAGTAGCCTACAGCGCAGAGACGTCAGTAGCCTACAGCGCAGAGACGTCAGTAGCCTACAGCGCAGAGACGTCAGTAGCCTACAGCGCAGAGACGTCAGTAGCCTACAGCGTAGAGACGTCAGTAGCCTACAGCGTAGAGACGTCAGTAGCCTACAGCGCAGAGACGTCAGTAGCCTACCGCGCAGAGACGTCAGTAGCCTACAGCGCAGAGACGTCAGTAGCCTACAGCGCAGAGACGTCAGTAGCCTACAGCTTAGAGACGTCAGTAGCCTACAGCTTAGAGACGTCAGTAGCCTACAGCTTAGAGACGTCAGTAGCCTACAGCGCAGAGACGTCAGTAGCCTACAGCTTAGAGACGTCAGTAGCCTACAGCGCAGAGACGTCAGTAGCCTACAGCGCAGAGACGTCAGTAGCCTACAGCGCAGAGACGTCAGTAGCCTACAGCGCAGAGACGTCAGTAGCCTACAGCGCAGAGACGTCAGTAGCCTACAGCTTAGAGACGTCAGTAGCCTACAGAGCAGAGACGTCAGTAGCCTACAGCTTAGAGACGTCAGTAGCCTACAGCTTAGAGACGTCAGTAGCTACAGCGCAGAGACGTCAGTAGCCTACAGCGCAGAGACGTCAGTAGCCTACAGCGCAGAGACGTCAGTAGCCTACAGCTTAGAGACGTCAGTAGCCTACAGCTTAGAGACGTCAGTAGCCTACAGCTTAGAGACGTCAGTAGCCTACAGCTTAGAGACGTCAGTAGCCTACAGCGCAGAGACGTCAGTAGCCTACAGCGCAGAGACGTCAGTAGCCTACAGCGCAGAGACGTCAGTAGCCTACAGCTTAGAGACGTCAGTAGCCTACAGCGCAGAGACGTCAGTAGCCTACAGCTTAGAGACGTCAGTAGCCTACAGCTTAGAGACGTCAGTAGCCTACAGCTTAGATACGTCAGTAGCCTACAGCTTAGAGACGTCAGTAGCCTACAGCTTAGAGACGTCAGTAGCCTACAGCTTAGAGACGTCAGTAGCCTACAGCTTAGAGACGTCAGTAGCCTACAGCTTAGAGACGTCAGTAGCCTACAGCTTAGAGACGTCAGTAGCCTACAGCTTAGAGACGTCAGTAGCCTACAGCGCAGAGACGTCAGTAGCCTACAGAGCAGAGACGTCAGTAGCCTACAGCTTAGAGACGTCAGTAGCCTACAGCTTAGAGACGTCAGTAGCCTACAGAGCAGAGACGTCAGTAGCCTACAGAGCAGAGACGTCAGTAGCCTACAGCTTAGAGACGTCAGTAGCCTACAGCTTAGAGACGTCAGTAGCCTACAGCGCAGAGACGTCAGTAGCCTACAGCGCAGACGTCAGTAGCCTACAGCGCAGAGACGTCAGTAGCCTACAGCGCAGAGACGTCAGTAGCCTACAGCTTAGAGACGTCAGTAGCCTACAGCTTAGAGACGTCAGTAGCCTACAGAGCAGAGACGTCAGTAGCCTACAGCTTAAAGACGTCAGTAGCCTACATTTTATAAACGTCAGTAGCCTACAGCTTAGATACGTCAGTAGCCTACAGCTTAGAGACGTCAGTAGCCTACAGCGCAGAGACGTCAGTAGCCTACAGCGCAGAGACGTCAGTAGCCTACAGCTTAGAGACGTCAGTAGCCTACAGCTTAGAGACGTCAGTAGCCTACAGCGCAGAGACGTCAGTAGCCTACAGCGCAGAGACGTCAGTAGCCTACAGCTTAGAGACGTCAGTAGCCTACAGCGCAGAGACGTCAGTAGCCTACCGCGCAGAGACGTCAGTAGCCTACAGCTTAGAGACGTCAGTAGCCTACAGCTTAGAGACGTCAGTAGCCTACAGCTTAGAGACGTCAGTAGCCTACAGCTTAGAGACGTCAGTAGCCTACAGCTTAGAGACGTCAGTAGCCTACAGCGCAGAGACGTCAGTAGCCTACAGCGCAGAGACGTCAGTAGCCTACAGCGCAGAGACGTCAGTAGCCTACAGCGCAGAGACGTCAGTAGCCTACAGCGCAGAGACGTCAGTAGCCTACAGCGCAGAGACGTCAGTAGCCTACAGCGCAGAGACGTCAGTAGCCTACAGCGCAGAGACGTCAGTAGCCTACAGCGCAGAGACGTCAGTAGCCTACAGCGCAGAGACGTCAGTAGCCTACAGCGCAGAGACGTCAGTAGCCTACAGCGCAGAGACGTCAGTAGCCTACCGCGCAGAGACGTCAGTAGCCTACAGCGCAGAGACGTCAGTAGCCTACAGCGCAGAGACGTCAGTAGCCTACAGCTTAGAGACGTCAGTAGCCTACAGCGCAGAGACGTCAGTAGCCTACAGCGCAGAGACGTCAGTAGCCTACAGCGCAGAGACGTCAGTAGCCTACAGCGCAGAGACGTCAGTAGCCTACAGCGCAGAGACGTCAGTAGCCTACAGCGCAGAGACGTCAGTAGCCTACAGCGCAGAGACGTCAGTAGCCTACAGCGCAGAGACGTCAGTAGCCTACAGCTTAGAGACGTCAGTAGCCTACAGCTTAGATACGTCAGTAGCCTACAGCTTAGAGACGTCAGTAGCCTACAGCTTAGAGACGTCAGTAGCCTACAGCTTAGAGACGTCAGTAGCCTACAGCGCAGAGACGTCAGTAGCCTACAGCTTAGAGACGTCAGTAGCCTACAGCTTAGAGACGTCAGTAGCCTACAGCGCAGAGACGTCAGTAGCCTACAGCGCAGAGACGTCAGTAGCCTACAGCGCAGAGACGTCAGTAGCCTACAGCGCAGAGACGTCAGTAGCCTACAGAGCAGAGACGTCAGTAGCCTACAGCTTAGAGACGTCAGTAGCCTACAGCTTAGAGACGTCAGTAGCCTACAGCTTAGAGACGTCAGTAGCCTACAGAGCAGAGACGTCACTAGCCTACAGCTTTAGAGACGTCAGTAGCCTACAGCTTAGAGACGTCAGTAGCCTACAGCTTAGAGACGTCAGTAGCCTACAGAGCAGAGACGTCAGTAGCCTACAGCTTAGAGACGTCAGTAGCCTACAGCTTAGAGACGTCAGTAGCCTACAGCTTAGAGACGTCAGTAGCCTACAGCGCAGAGACGTCAGTAGCCTACAGCGCAGAGACGTCAGTAGCCTACAGCTTAGAGACGTCAGTAGCCTACAGCTTAGAGACGTCAGTAGCCTACAGCTTAGAGACGTCAGTAGCCTACAGCTTAGAGACGTCAGTAGTAGCCTACAGCTTAGAGACGTCAGTAGACTACAGCTTAGAGACGTCAGTAGCCTACAGCTTAGAGACGTCAGTAGCCTACAGCTTAGAGACGTCAGTAGCCTACAGCTTAGAGACGTCAGTAGCCTACAGCGCAGAGACGTCAGTAGCCTACAGCGCAGAGACGTCAGTAGCCTACAGCGCAGAGACGTCAGTAGCCTACAGCGCAGAGACGTCAGTAGCCTACAGCGCAGAGACGTCAGTAGCCTACAGCGCAGAGACGTCAGTAGCCTACAGCTTAGAGACGTCAGTAGCCTACAGCTTAGAGACGTCAGTAGCCTACAGCTTAGAGACGTCAGTAGCCTACAGCTTAGAGACGTCAGTAGCCTACAGCTTAGAGACGTCAGTAGCCTACAGCGCAGAGACGTCAGTAGCCTACAGCGCAGAGACGTCAGTAGCCTACAGCGCAGAGACGTCAGTAGCCTACAGCGCAGAGACGTCAGTAGCCTACAGCGCAGAGACGTCAGTAGCCTACAGCGCAGAGACGTCAGTAGCCTACAGCGCAGAGACGTCAGTAGCCTACAGCGCAGAGACGTCAGTAGCCTACAGCGCAGAGACGTCAGTAGCCTACAGCGTAGAGACGTCAGTAGCCTACAGCGCAGAGACGTCAGTAGCCTACAGCTTAGAGACGTCAGTAGCCTACAGCGCAGAGACGTCAGTAGCCTACAGCGCAGAGACGTCAGTAGCCTACAGCGCAGAGACGTCAGTAGCCTACAGCGCAGAGACGTCAGTAGCCTACAGCTTAGAGACGTCAGTAGCCTACAGCTTAGAGACGTCAGTAGCCTACAGCGCAGAGACGTCAGTAGCCTACAGCGCAGAGACGTCAGTAGCCTACAGCGCAGAGACGTCAGTAGCCTACAGCTTAGAGACGTCAGTAGCCTACAGCTTAGAGACGTCAGTAGCCTACAGCGCAGAGACGTCAGTAGCCTACAGCGCAGAGACGTCAGTAGCCTACAGCGCAGAGACGTCAGTAGCCTACAGCGCAGAGACGTCAGTAGCCTACAGCGCAGAGACGTCAGTAGCCTACAGCGCAGAGACGTCAGTAGCCTACAGCGCAGAGACGTCAGTAGCCTACAGCGCAGAGACGTCAGTAGCCTACAGCGCAGAGACGTCAGTAGCCTACAGCGCAGAGACGTCAGTAGCCTACAGCGCAGAGACGTCAGTAGCCTACAGCGCAGAGACGTCAGTAGCCTACAGCGCAGAGACGTCAGTAGCCTACAGCTTAGAGACGTCAGTAGCCTACAGCTTAGAGACGTCAGTAGCCTACAGCGCAGAGACGTCAGTAGCCTACAGCGCAGAGACGTCAGTAGCCTACAGCGCAGAGACGTCAGTAGCCTACAGCGCAGAGACGTCAGTAGCCTACAGCGCAGAGACGTCAGTAGCCTACAGCGCAGAGACGTCAGTAGCCTACAGCGCAGAGACGTCAGTAGCCTACAGCGCAGAGACGTCAGTAGCCTACAGCTTAGAGACGTCAGTAGCCTACAGCGCAGAGACGTCAGTAGCCTACAGCGCAGAGACGTCAGTAGCCTACAGCGCAGAGACGTCAGTAGCCTACAGCGCTAGAGACGTCAGTAGCCTACAGCGCAGAGACGTCAGTAGCCTACAGCGCAGAGACGTCAGTAGCCTACAGCGCAGAGACGTCAGTAGCCTACAGCGCAGAGACGTCAGTAGCCTACAGCTTAGAGACGTCAGTAGCCTACAGCGCAGAGACGTCAGTAGCCTACAGCGCAGAGACGTCAGTAGCCTACAGCGCAGAGACGTCAGTAGCCTACAGCTTAGAGACGTCAGTAGCCTACAGCGCAGAGACGTCAGTAGCCTACAGCGCAGAGACGTCAGTAGCCTACAGCGCAGAGACGTCAGTAGCCTACAGCGCAGAGACGTCAGTAGCCTACAGCGCAGAGACGTCAGTAGCCTACAGCGCAGAGACGTCAGTAGCCTACAGCGCAGAGACGTCAGTAGCCTACAGCGCAGAGACGTCAGTAGCCTACAGCGCAGAGACGTCAGTAGCCTACAGCGCAGAGACGTCAGTAGCCTACAGCGCAGAGACGTCAGTAGCCTACAGCTTAGAGACGTCAGTAGCCTACAGCGCAGAGACGTCAGTAGCCTACAGCTTAGAGACGTCAGTAGCCTACAGCGCAGAGACGTCAGTAGCCTACAGCGCAGAGACGTCAGTAGCCTACAGCTTAGAGACGTCAGTAGCCTACAGCGCTAGAGACGTCAGTAGCCTACAGCGCAGAGACGTCAGTAGCCTACAGCTTAGAGACGTCAGTAGCCTACAGCGCAGAGACGTCAGTAGCCTACAGCGCAGAGACGTCAGTAGCCTACAGCTTAGAGACGTCAGTAGCCTACAGCGCAGAGACGTCAGTAGCCTACAGCTTAGAGACGTCAGTAGCCTACAGCGCAGAGACGTCAGTAGCCTACAGCGCAGAGACGTCAGTAGCCTACAGCTTAGAGACGTCAGTAGCCTACAGCGCAGAGACGTCAGTAGCCTACAGCGCAGAGACGTCAGTAGCCTACAGCGCAGAGACGTCAGTAGCCTACAGCTTAGAGACGTCAGTAGCCTACAGCTTAGAGACGTCAGTAGCCTACAGCTTAGAGACGTCAGTAGCCTACAGCTTAGAGACGTCAGTAGCCTACAGCGCAGAGACGTCAGTAGCCTACAGCTTAGAGACGTCAGTAGCCTACAGCGCAGAGACGTCAGTAGCCTACAGCGCAGAGACGTCAGTAGCCTACAGCGCAGAGACGTCAGTAGCCTACAGCGCAGAGACGTCAGTAGCCTACAGCTTAGAGACGTCAGTAGCCTACAGCTTAGAGACGTCAGTAGCCTACAGCGCAGAGACGTCAGTAGCCTACAGCTTAGAGACGTCAGTAGCCTACAGCTTAGAGACGTCAGTAGCCTACAGCTTAGAGACGTCAGTAGCCTACAGCGCAGAGACGTCAGTAGCCTACAGCGCAGAGACGTCAGTAGCCTACAGCGCAGAGACGTCAGTAGCCTACAGCGCAGAGACGTCAGTAGCCTACAGCGCAGAGACGTCAGTAGCCTACAGCGCAGAGACGTCAGTAGCCTACAGCGCAGAGACGTCAGTAGCCTACAGCGCAGAGACGTCAGTAGCCTACAGCGCAGAGACGTCAGTAGCCTACAGCTTAGAGACGTCAGTAGCCTACAGCTTAGAGACGTCAGTAGCCTACAGCGCGAGACGTCAGTAGCCTACAGCGCAGAGACGTCAGTAGCCTACAGCGCAGAGACGTCAGTAGCCTACAGCGCAGAGACGTCAGTAGCCTACAGCGCAGAGACGTCAGTAGCCTACAGCGCAGAGACGTCAGTAGCCTACAGCGCAGAGACGTCAGTAGCCTACAGCGCAGAGACGTCAGTAGCCTACAGCGCAGAGACGTCAGTAGCCTACAGCGCAGAGACGTCAGTAGCCTACAGCGCAGAGACGTCAGTAGCCTACAGCGCAGAGACGTCAGTAGCCTACAGCTTAGAGACGTCAGTAGCCTACAGCGCAGAGACGTCAGTAGCCTACAGGCTTAGAGACGTCAGTAGCCTACAGCGCAGAGACGTCAGTAGCCTACAGCGCAGAGACGTCAGTAGCCTACAGCGCAGTAGCCTACAGCTTAGAGACGTCAGTAGCCTACAGCGCAGAGACGTCAGTAGCCTACAGCGCAGAGACGTCAGTAGCCTACAGCCTTAGAGACGTCAGTAGCCTACAGCGCAGAGACGTCAGTAGCCTACAGCGCAGAGACGTCAGTCGCTAAGCAGGGGGGCTACAGCTCAGAGACGTCAGTAGCCTACAGCGCAGAGACGTCAGTAGCCTACAGCTTAGAGACGTCAGTAGCCTACAGCGCAGAGACGTCAGTAGCCTACAGCGCAGAGACGTCAGTAGCCTACAGCGCAGAGACGTCAGTAGCCTACAGCGCAGAGACGTCATTAGTCCTTACAGCGCAGGGACGTCAGTAGCCTACAGCGCAGAGACGTCAGTAGCCTACAGCGCAGAGACTGTCAGTAGCCTACAGCGTAGAGACGTCAGTAGCCTACAGCGCAGAGACGTCAGTAGCCTACAGCGCAGAGACGTCAGTAGCCTACAGCGCAGAGACGTCAGTAGCCTACAGCGCAGAGACGTCAGTAGCCATACAGCGCAGAGACGTCAGTAGCCTACAGCAGCAGAGACGTCAGTAGCCTACAGCGCAAGAGACGTCAGTAGCCTACAGCGCAGAGACGTCAGTAGCCTACAGCGCAAGAGACGTCGTAGCCTACAGCGGCAGAGACGTCAGTAGCCTACCAGCGCAGAGACGTCAGTAGCCTACAGCTTAGAGAGTCAAGTAGCCTACAGGAAGACGTCAGTAGCCTACAGCGAGAGACAGTCAGCTAGCCTACAGCGCAGAGACGTCAGTAGCCTACAGCGCAGAGACGTCAGTAGCCTACAGCTTAGAGACGTCAGTAGCCTACAGCTTCAGAGACGTCAGTAGCCTACAGCGCAGAGACGTCAGTAGCCTACAGCGCAGAGACGCTTAGAGACGTCAGTAGCCTACAGCGCAGAGACGTCAGTAGCCTACAGCTTAGAGACGTCAGTAGCCTACAGCTTAGAGACGTCAGTAGCCTACAGCGCAGAGACGTCAGTAGCCTACAGCTTAGAGACGTCAGTAGCCTACAGCTTAGAGACGTCAGTAGCCTACAGCTTAGAGACGTCAGTAGCCTACAGCTTAGAGACGTCAGTAGCCTACAGCGCAGAGACGTCAGTAGCCTACAGCGCAGAGACGTCAGTAGCCTACAGCGCAGAGACGTCAGTAGCCTACAGAGCAGAGACGTCAGTAGCCTACAGCTTAGAGACGTCAGTAGCCTACAGCTTAGAGACGTCAGTAGCCTACAGCTTAGAGACGTCAGTAGCCTACAGAGCAGAGACGTCAGTAGCCTACAGCTTAGAGACGTCAGTAGCCTACAGCTTAGAGACGTCAGTAGCCTACAGCTTAGAGACGTCAGTAGCCTACAGAGCAGAGTAGCCTACAGCGCAGAGACGTCAGTAGCCTACAGCGCAGAGACGTCAGTAGCCTACAGCGCAGAGACGTCAGTAGCCTACAGCTTAGAGACGTCAGTAGCCTACAGCTTAGAGACGTCAGTAGCCTACAGCTTAGAGACGTCAGTAGCCTACAGCTTAGAGACGTCAGTAGCCTACAGCTTAGAGACGTCAGTAGCCTACAGCTTAGAGACGTCAGTAGCCTACAGCTTAGAGACGTCAGTAGCCTACAGCTTAGAGACGTCAGTAGCCTACAGCTTAGAGACGTCAGTAGCCTACAGCGCAGAGACGTCAGTAGCCTACAGCGCAGAGACGTCAGTAGCCTACAGCGCAGAGACGTCAGTAGCCTACAGCGCAGAGACGTCAGTAGCCTACAGCGCAGAGACGTCAGTAGCCTACAGCTTAGAGACGTCAGTAGCCTACAGCGCAGAGACGTCAGTAGCCTACAGCGCAGAGACGTCAGTAGCCTACAGCGCAGAGACGTCAGTAGCCTACAGCGCAGAGACGTCAGTAGCCTACAGCTTAGAGACGTCAGTAGCCTACAGCGCAGAGACGTCAGTAGCCTACAGCTTAGAGACGTCAGTAGCCTACAGCTTAGATACGTCAGTAGCCTACAGCTTAGAGACGTCAGTAGCCTACAGCTTAGAGACGTCAGTAGCCTACAGCTTAGAGACGTCAGTAGCCTACAGAGCAGAGACGTCAGTAGCCTACAGCTTAGAGACGTCAGTAGCCTACAGCTTAGAGACGTCAGTAGCCTACAGCTTAGAGACGTCAGTAGCCTACAGCTTAGAGACGTCAGTAGCCTACAGCTTAGAGACGTCAGTAGCCTACAGCTTAGAGACGTCAGTAGCCTACAGCTTAGAGACGTCAGTAGCCTACAGCTTAGAGACGTCAGTAGCCTACAGCGTAGAGACGTCAGTAGCCTACAGCGCAGAGACGTCAGTAGCCTACAGCGCAGAGACGTCAGTAGCCTACAGCTTAGAGACGTCAGTAGCCTACCGCGCAGAGACGTCAGTAGCCTACATTGTAGAGGTCTTTATATGGAAACTGATGACTTCGTACATACTGCATTTATTGAGAATTATTTAGACAATAGTCAATCATTCAAGAGTAATCTACACTTAATTGAAATGGTTGTTTAAATTGATCCCTGGTATTAATCTCTTAATATGAATAAGAGATTAATAATCATATGAATCCAGAATGTATTGGACCACAGACAAGAAAATCAAATCATTTGAAAAGTCTCCCCTGTCAATGGGAAGGCAGAGAAGCACACTGATAGTGACACAACATCTGATTGGCACTATACAAATACTCCATGGCACAAACTGGCAAGAAAATATCAAACATGTTCCCTTCAAACAGGATACAAAGGCTCATAGAAATATTGGGGTACAAAACAAGATCATAAAATAGTACGGACGGAATGTAACAACTATTTCAAACTTGTCTGTTTTGTGTTAGGGTTAAGGGTATTTTTTCATTTATTTTTTTACTACCAAGAGGCAAAAGGCCTCCTGCGGGGTCTGGGGCTGGGATTAAAAATACAAATGTAGGACAAAACACACATCACGACAAGAGAGACGCCACAACACTACATAAAGAGAGACGCCACAACACTACATAAAGAGAGACGCCACAACACTACATAAAGAGAGACACCACAACACTACATAAAGAGAGACACCACAACACTACATAAAGAGAGACACCACAACACTACATAAAGAGAGACGCCACAACACTACATAAAGAGAGACGCCACAACACTACATAAAGAGAGACACCACAACACTACATAAAGAGAGACACCACAACACTACATAAAGAGAGACACCACAACACTACATAAAGAGAGACGCCACAACACTACATAAAGAGAGACGCCACAATACTACATAAAGAGAGACGCCACAACACTACATAAAGAGAGACGCCACAACACTACATAAAGAGAGACGCCACAACACTACATAAAGAGAGACGCCACAACACTACATAAAGAGAGACACCACAACACTACATAAAGAGAGGCACAACACTACATAAAGAGAGACGCCACAACACTACATAAAGAGAGACACCACAACACTACATAAAGAGAGACGCCACAACACTACATAAAGAGAGACACCACAACACTACATAAAGAGAGACGCCACAACACTACATAAAGAGAGACGCCACAACACTACATAAAGAGAGACACCACAACACTACATAAAGAGAGACGCCACAACACTACATAAAGAGAGACGCCACAACACTACATAAAGAGAGACGCCACAACACTACATAAAGAGAGACGCCACAACACTACATAAAGAGAGACGCCACAACACTACATAAAGAGAGACCTAAGACAACACTACATAAAGAGAGACACCACAACACTACATAAAGAGAGACGCCACAACACTACATAAAGAGAGACACCACAACACTACATAAAGAGAGACGCCACAACACTACATAAAGAGAGACACCACAACACTACATAAAGAGAGACACCACAACACTACATAAAGAGAGACGCCACAACACTACATAGAGAGACGCCACAACACTACATGAAGAGAGACGCCACAACACTACATGAAGAGAGACGCCACAACACTACATAAAGAGAGACGCCACAACACTACATAAAGAGAGGCACAACACTACATAAAGAGAGACACCACAACACTACATAAAGAGAGACGCCACAACACTACATAAAGAGAGACGCCACAACACTACATGAAGAGAGACACCACAACACTACATAAAGAGAGACGCCACAACACTACATAAAGAGAGACACCACAACACTACATAAAGAGAGATGCCACAACACTACATAAAGAGAGACGCCACAACACTACATAAAGAGAGACGCCACAACACTACATAAAGAGAGACACCACAACACTACATAGAGACACCACAACACTACATAAAGAGAGACACCACAACACTACATAAAGAGAGACGCCACAACACTACATAAAGAGAGACAACACTACATAAAGAGAGACGCCACAACACTACATAAAGAGAGACACCACAACACTACATAAAGAGAGACACCACAACACTACATAAAGAGAGACAACACTACATAAAGAGAGACACCACAACACTACATAAAGAGAGACACCACAACACTACATAAAGAGAGACACCACAACACTACATAAAGAGAGACAACACTACATAAAGAGAGACGCCACAACACTACATAAAGAGAGACACCACAACACTACATAAAGAGAGACACCACAACACTACATAAAGAGAGACAACACTACGTAAAGAGACACCACAACACTACATAAAGAGAGACACCACAACACTACATAAAGAGAGACACCACAACACTACATAAAGAGACACCACAACACTACATAAAGAGAGACGCCACAACACTACATAAAGAGAGACACCACAACACTACATAAAGAGACACCACAACACTACATAAAGAGAGACGCCACAACACTACATAAAGAGAGACACCACAACACTACATAAAGAGAGACACCACAACACTACATAAAGAGAGACACCACAACACTACATAGAGACACCACAACACTACATAAAGAGAGACGCCACAACACTACATAAAGAGAGACACCACAACACTACATAAAGAGAGACAACACTACATAAAGAGAGACGCCACAACACTACATAAAGAGAGACACCACAACACTACATAAAGAGAGACACCACAACACTACATAAAGAGAGACGCCACAACACTACATAAAGAGAGACACCACAACACTACATAAAGAGAGACGCCACAACACTACATAAAGAGAGACGCCACAACACTACATAAAGAGAGACGCCACAACACTACATAAAGAGAGACGCCACAACACTACATAAAGAGAGACGCCACAACACTACATAAAGAGAGACACCACAACACTACATAAAGAGAGACGCCACAACACTACATAAAGAGAGACGCCACAACACTACATAAAGAGAGACACCACAACACTACATAAAGAGAGACACCACAACACTACATAAAGAGAGACGCCACAACACTACATAAAGAGAGACACCACAACACTACATAAAGAGAGGCACAACACAACACTACATAAAGAGAGACACCACAACACTACATAAAGAGAGACACCACAACACTACATAAAGAGAGACACCACAACACTACATAGAGAGAGGCACAACACAACATGGTAGCAACACAGATCTAATCTAAGTTAGTGTTAGTTTGTTTTGTGGCGTTGTCCTCCTCCTCTTCACTTGCCCAGAGCCTTGTCCAGGTTGGTCCTGATGGCGTCCAGGAAGTCGGATGTGTTGACGTAATGTTCATTCAGCTTGCAGCTGCAACATCACATGACAGGTTAGATTAAACACTTGAAGGAACCTAGGCAGGTGTGTACGACAAGACTAAGGGCTCTATTCAATCCCATCGCGGGTTAGACTAAGGGCTCTATTCAATCCCATCGCGGGTTAGACTAAGGGCTCTATTCAATCCCATCGCGGGTTAGACTAAGGGCTCTATTCAATCCCATCGCGGGTTAGACTAAGGGCTCTATTCAATCCCATCGCGGGTTAGACTAAGGGCTCTATTCAATCCCATCGCGGGTTAGACTAAGGGTTAGGCTCTATTCAATCCCATCGCGGGTTAGACTAAGGGCTCTATTCAATCCCATCGCGGGTTAGACTAAGGGCTCTATTCAATCCCATCGCGGGTTAGACTAAGGGCTCTATTCAATCCCATCGCGGGTTAGACTAAGGGTTAGGCTCTATTCAATCCCATCGCGGGTTAGACTAAGGGCTCTATTCAATCCCATCGCGGGTTAGACTAAGGGCTCTATTCAATCCCATCGCGGGTTAGACTAAGGGCTCTATTCAATCCCATCGCGGGTTAGACTAAGGGCTCTATTCAATCCCATCGCGGGTTAGACTAAGGGCTCTATTCAATCCCATCGCGGGTTAGACTAAGGGCTCTATTCAATCCCATCGCGGGTTAGACTAAGGGCTCTATTCAATCCCATCGCGGGTTAGACTAAGGGCTCTATTCAATCCCATCGCGGGTTAGACTAAGGGCTCTATTCAATCCCATCGCGGGTTAGACTAAGGGCTCTATTCAATCCCATCGCGGGTTAGACTAAGGGCTCTATTCAATCCCATCGCGGGTTAGACTAAGGGCTCTATTCAATCCCATCGCGGGTTAGACTAAGGGCTCTATTCAATCCCATCGCGGGTTAGACTAAGGGCTCTATTCAATCCCATCGCGGGTTATGGGCATTGCAGCTTTTAGAGGCAATTTCCGATTGAGCCGACATATGCAGCGTTCACTGTGAATGGGATCTCGGCAAACGTGGGAACCTTTAAAGCTGCATAAGGGGAAACAGCGCCACATTGTTATCATTATTGTAGATGAAATGGAGGAGAGGAGCATCCAACATTGTGGTAATGATGTGCAATGACATCCTTCTTTGTTGTTGTAATATCGCAAACAGACTAGACGTGGCAGTTTCACCATTACGGATTCCAGTTTAAACTGTCAATGCCTATAACCCGCAATCTGATTGAATCCCAGGTTTCACTTGGCCAGGGTTAGGGTTATCCTGTGGACATGCCTGGACTGTATTGTACTGTATAGTGTAGTATATAAGTGTGTAGTCACTTGGCCAAGCCGTGGATGCAGCCTGCCAGGTCCTTGGTCATCACACCACTCTCCACCATCTCCACACACACCCTCTCCAGAGTCTGGGAGAACCTACAGGTCAACAGGGGTTAGGATTAGTTACCTACAGGACAACAGGGGTTAGGGTTAGTTACCTACAGGTCAACAGGGGTTAGGGTTAGTTACCTACAGGTCAACAGGGGTTAGGGTTAGTTACCTACAGGTCAACGGGGGTTAGGGTTAGTTACCTACAGGTCAACAGGGGTTAGGGTTAGTTACCTACAGGTCAACGGGGTCAATGAGACAACAGCACTGGTGTGTATAGGTAGGTACACTATATGGTAATAACTAAGTAGTTATTTATATATTATAGATCAGGGTTTTAGTAGTTATTGATATATTACAGATCAGGTTTTTAGTAGTTATTTATATATTACAGGTTTTAGTAGTAATTGATATATTACAGGTTTTAGTAGTTATTGAGATATTACAGGTTTTAGTAGTTATTGAGATATTATAGATCAGGGTTTTAGTAGTTATTTATATATTACAGGTTTTAGTAGTAATTGATATATTACAGGTTTTAGTAGTTATTGAGATATTACAGGTTTTAGTAGTTATTGAGATATTATAGATCAGGGTTTTAGTAGTTATTGATATATTACAGGTTTTAGTAGTTATTGAGATATTACAGGTTTTAGTAGTTATTGAGATATTACAGGTTTTAGTAGTTATTGATATATTACAGGTTTTAGTAGTTATTGATATATTATAGATCAGGGTTTTAGTAGTTATTGATATATTACAGGTTTTAGTAGTTATTGATATATTACAGGTTTTAGTAGTTATTGATATATTACAGGTTTTAGTAGTTATTGATATATTATAGATCAGGGTTTTAGTAGTTATTGATATATTACAGGTTTTAGTAGTTATTGATATATATTAAGTTATTGATATGCCCAATCCTTCAGTAGCCTCCAACTGCTCTTAAACACTAGTAAAACTAAATGCATGCTTTTCAATCGAACGCTGCTGGCACCCGCCCACCCGACTAGAATCACCACTCTCGACGGGTCTGACCTAGAGTATGTGGACAACTACAAATACCTAGGTGTCTGGTTAGACTGTAAACTCAACTTCCAGACTCACATAAAGAATCTCCAATCCAAAGTTAAATCTAGAATCGGCTTCCTATTTCGCAACAAAGCCTCCTTCACTCATGCTGCTAAACATGCCCTCGTAAAACTGACTATCCTACCGATCCTTGACTTCGGCGATGTCATTTACAAAATAGCCTCCAACACTCTACTCAGCAAATTGGATGTAGTCTATCACAGTGCCATCCGTTTTGTCACCAAAGCCCCATATACTACCCACCACTGTGACCTGTACGCTCTTGTTGGCTGGTCCTCACTACATGTTCGTCGTCAAACCCACTGGCTCCAGGCCATCTATAAATCACTGCTAGGCAAATCCCCGCCTTATCTTAGCTCATTGGTCACCATAGCAGCACCCACCCGTAGTCTGCGCTCCAGCAGGTATATCTCACTGGTCATTCCCAAAGCCAACACCTCCTTTGGCCGCCATTCCTTCCAGTTCTCTGCTGCCAATGACTGGAACGAATTGCAAAAATCTCTGAAGCTGGAGACACTTATCTCCCTCACTAACTTTAAGCATCAGTTGTCAGAGCACCTTACCGATCACTGCACCTGTACACAGCCCATCTGAAATTAGCCCACCCAACTACCTCATCCCTATATTGTTATTTATTTTGCTCTTTTGCACCCCAGTATCTCTATTTGCACATAATCTCTTGCACATCTAGCATTCCAGTGTTAATACTATTGTAATTATTTTGCACTATAGCCTATTTATTGCCTTACCTCCATAACTTGCTACATTTGCACACACTGTATATATATTTTCTGTTGTATTTTTGACTTTATGTTTGTTTACCCCATATGTAACTCTGTGTTGTTTTTATTGCACTGCTTTGCTTTATCTTGGCCAGGTCGCAGTTGTAAATGAGAACCTGTTCTCAACTGGCTTACCTGGTTAAATAAAGGTGAAAAAAAAAAATATATATATATATATATATATAGATCAGGGTTTTAGTAGTTATTGATATATTACAGGTTTTAGTAGTTATTGATATATTATAGATCAGGGTTTTAGTAGTTATTGATATATTACAGGTTTTAGTAGTTATTGATATATTACAGGTTTTAGTAGTTATTGATATATTATAGATCAGGGTTTTAGTAGTTATTGATATATTACAGGTTTTAGTAGTTATTGAGATATTACAGGTTTTAGTAGTTATTGAGATATTACAGGTTTTAGTAGTTATTGATATATTATTGACCAGGGTTTTAGTAGTTATTGATATATTACAGATCAGGGTTTTAGTAGTTATTGAAATATTACAGGTTTTAGTAGTTATTGATATATTACAGGTTTTAGTAGTTATTGATATATTATAGATCAGGGTTTTAGTAGTTATTGAGATATTACAGGTTTTAGTAGTTATTGAGATATTACAGGTTTTAGTAGTTATTGATGTATTGCAGGTTTTAGTAGTTATTGATGTATTACAGGTTTTAGTAGTTATTGATATATTACAGGTTTTAGTAGTTATTGATGTATTACAGGTTTTAGTAGTTATTGATATATTATAGATCAGGGATTTAGTAGTTATTGATATATTACAGGTTTTAGTAGTAATTGAGATATTACAGGTTTTAGTAGTTATTGAGATATTACAGGTTTTAGTAGTTATTGAGATATTATTGACCAGGATTTTAGTAGTTATTGATATATTACAGGTTTTAGTAGTTATTGATGTATTACAGGTTTTAGTAGTTATTGATATATTACAGGTTTTAGTAGTTATTGATGTATTACAGGTTTTAGTAGTTATTGATATATTATAGATCAGGGATTTAGTAGTTATTGATATATTACAGGTTTTAGTAGTTATTGAGATATTACAGGTTTTAGTAGTTATTGATATATTATAGATCAGGGTTTTAGTAGTTATTGAGATATTACAGGTTTTAGTAGTTATTGATATATTATAGATCAGGGTTTTAGTAGTTATTGATATATTACAGGTTTTAGTAGTTATTGATATATTACAGGTTTTAGTAGTTATTGATATATTACAGGTTTTAGTAGTTATTGATGTATTACAGGTTTTAGTAGTTATTGATATATTATAGATCAGGGTTTTAGTAGTTATTGATATATTACAGGTTTTAGTAGTTATTGAGATATTACAGGTTTTAGTAGTTATTGATATATTACAGGTTTTAGTAGTTATTGATATATTACAGGTTTTAGTAGTTATTGATGTATTACAGGTTTTAGTAGTTATTGATATATTATAGATCAGGGTTTTAGTAGTTATTGATATATTACAGGTTTTAGTAGTTATTGATGTATTACAGGTTTTAGTAGTTATTGATATATTATAGATCAGGGATTTAGTAGTTATTGATATATTACAGGTTTTAGTAGTTATTGAGATATTACAGGTTTTAGTAGTTATTGATATATTATAGATCAGGGTTTTAGTAGTTATTGAGATATTACAGGTTTTAGTAGTTATTGATATATTATAGATCAGGTATTTAGTAGTTATTGATATATTACAGGTTTTAGTAGTTATTGATATATTATAGATCAGGGTTTTAGTAGTTATTGATATATTACAGGTTTTAGTAGTTATTGATATATTACAGGTTTTAGTAGTTATTGATATATTATAGATCAGGGATTTAGTAGTTATTGATATATTACAGGTTTTAGTAGTTATTGAGATATTACAGGTTTTAGTAGTTATTGATGTATTACAGGTTTTAGTAGTTATTGATATATTATAGATCAGGGATTTAGTAGTTATTGAGATATTACAGGTTTTAGTAGTTATTGATGTATTACAGGTTTTAGTAGTTATTGATATATTATAGATCAGGGATTTAGTAGTTATTGATATATTACAGGTTTTAGTAGTTATTGATATATTATAGATCAGGGTTTTAGTAGTTATTGATATAGTACAGGTTTTAGTAGTTATTGATGTATTGCAGGTTTTAGTAGTTATTTATATATTATAGATCATGGTTTTAGTAAAAAAAAAGAGGACTGAGCACGCCCCCATTCTCATCGACGGGGCTGTAGTGGAACAGGTTGAGAGCTTCAAGTTCCTTGGTGTCCACATCACCAACGAACTATCATGGTCCAAACACACCAAGACAGCCGTGAAGAGGGCACGACAAAGCCTATTCCCCCTCAGGAGACTAAAAAGATTTGGCATGGGTCCTCAGATCCTCAAATAATTCTACAGCTGCACCATCGAGAGCATCCTGACTGGTTGCATCACCGCCTGGTATGGCAACTGCTTGGCCTCTGACCGCAAGGCACTACAGAGGGTAGTGCGTACGGCCCAGTACATCACTGGGGCAAAGCTCCCTGCCATCCAGGACCTCTATACCAGGCGGTGTCAGAGGAAGGCCCTCAAAATTGTCAAAGACTCCAGCCACCCTAGTCATAGACTGTTCTCTCTGCTACCGCACGGCAAGCGGTACCGGAGTGCCAAGTCTAGGTCCAAAAGACTTCTCAACAGCTTCTACCCCCAAGCCATAAGACTCCTGAACAGCTAATCATGGCTACCCGGACTATTTGCACTGCCCCCCCACCCCATCCTTTTTACGCTGCTGCTACT
Source organism: Coregonus ussuriensis (assembly GCA_031479575.1). NCBI lineage: Eukaryota > Metazoa > Chordata > Actinopteri > Salmoniformes > Salmonidae > Coregonus > Coregonus ussuriensis. Next base: position 1,166,186 of record CM062504.1, on the reverse strand, counting down.
CTGTTAAGTATTTATGCATAGTCACTTTAACTCTACCCACATGTACATATTACCTCAACTACCTCAACTAGCCGGTGCCCCCGCACATTGACTCTGCAACGGTACCCCCCTGTATATATAGCCTCCCTACTGTCACTTTATTTTACTGTATATATAGCCTCCCTACTGTCACTTTATTTTACTTCTGCTCTTTTTTTCTCAACACTTTTTTGTTGTTGTTGTTTTATTCTTACTTTTTTTTGTTTAAAATAAATGCACTGTTGGTTAAGGGCTGTAAGTAAGCATTTCACTGCAATGTCTGCACCTGTTGTATTCGGCGCACGTGACCAATAAAATTTGATTTGATTTGATTTGATTTAGTAGTTATTGATATATTATAGATCAGGGTTTTAGTAGTTATTGATATTACAGGTTTTAGTAGTTATTGATATATTACAGGTTTTAGTAGTTATTGATATATTATAGATCAGGGTTTTAGTAGTTATTGATATTACAGGTTTTAGTAGTTATTGATATATTACAGGTTTTAGTAGTTATTGATATATTATAGATCAGGGTTTTAGTAGTTATTGATATTACAGGTTTTAGTAGTTATTGATATATTACAGGTTTTAGTAGTTATTGATATATTATAGATCAGGGTTTTAGTAGTTATTGATATATTATAGATCAGGGTTTTAGTAGTTATTGATATATTACAGGTTTTAGTAGTTATTGATATATTACAGGTTTTAGTAGTTATTGATATATTACAGGTTTTAGTAGTTATTGAGATATTACAGGTCAGGGTTTGAGTAGTTATTGAGATGTTACAGGTCAGGGTTAGTAGTTATTGAGATGTTAAAGGTCAGGGTTTGAGTAGTTATTGAGATGTTACAGGTCAGGGTTTGAGTAGTTATTAATATATTACAGGTCAGGGTTTGAGTAGTTATTAATATATTACAGGTCAGGGTTTGAGTAGTTATTGAGATGTTACAGGTCAGGGTTTGAGTAGTTATTAATATATTACAGGTCAGGGTTTGAGTAGTTATTAATATATTACAGGTCAGGGTTAGTAGTTATTAATATATTACAGGTCAGGGTTTGAGTAGTTATTAATATATTACAGGTCAGGGTTTGAGTAGTTATTGAGATGTTACAGGTCAGGGTTTGAGTAGTTATTAATATATTACAGGTCAGGGTTTGAGTAGTTATTAATATATTACAGGTCAGGGTTTGAGTAGTTATTGAGATGTTACAGGTCAGGGTTTGAGTAGTTATTAATATATTACAGGTCAGGGTTTGAGTAGTTATTAATATATTACAGGTCAGGGTTTGAGTAGTTATTGAGATGTTACAGGTCAGGGTTTGAGTAGTTATTAATATATTACAGGTCAGGGTTTGAGTAGTTATTGAGATGTTACAGGTCAGGGTTTGAGTAGTTATTGAGATGTTACAGGTCAGGGTTAGTAGTTATTAATATATTACTTGATGAGGTCTGGGTTTCCATCCAGTTTCCCTCGGTGTTCCAGCCCTCTGGTCCAGGCAAAGATGCTGGCGATGGGGTTGGTGCTGGTGGGTCTGCCCTACAGGAGGAGAGAGGACAGTGTTAACAGAAGTCCCGTTTTTACCTGCAGCTAACATGTGTCCTTCATCCTGATCTTGTCCTGATCTTGCCCATTTACACTTATAAGACCTGATCAAAATAATTAGAAATTAGTATTTTAATCATCTAAAAATGTGGCCACAATCAGAATGAGGACAAGATCAGTACAAAGGACGCATGTTAGAACCAGGTATAAACATGGCTAGTGACATGGCTCTGGTAGGTCTACCCTACAGGAGGACAGAGGATAGTTTTAACAGTGACATGGTGGTCTACCCTACAGGAGGACAGAGGATAGTTTTAACAGTGACATGGCTCTGGTAGGTCTACCCTACAGGAGGACAGAGGATAGTTTTAACAGTGACATGGCTCTGGTAGGTCTACCCTACAGGAGGACAGAGGATAGTTTTAACAGTGACATGGCTGGTAGGTCTACCCTACAGGAGGACAGAGGATAGTTTTAACAGTGACATGGCTGGTAGGTCTACCCTACAGGAGGACAGAGGATAGTTTTAACAGTGACATGGCTCTGGTAGGTCTACCCTACAGGAGGACAGAGGATAGTTTTAACAGTGACATGGCTCTGGTAGGTCTACCCTACAGGAGGACAGAGGATAGTTTTAACAGTGACATGGCTCTGGTAGGTCTACCCTACAGGAGGACAGAGGATAGTTTTAACAGTGACATGGCTCTGGTAGGTCTACCCTACAGGAGGACAGAGGATAGTTTTAACAGTGACATGGCTCTGGTAGGTCTACCCTACAGGAGGACAGAGGATAGTTTTAACAGTGACATGGCTCTGGTAGGTCTACCCTACAGGAGGACAGAGGATAGTTTTAACAGTGACATGGCTCTGGTAGGTCTACCCTACAGGAGGACAGAGGATAGTTTTAACAGTGACATGGCTCTGGTAGGTCTACCCTACAGGAGGACAGAGGATAGTTTTAACAGTGACATGGCTCTGGTAGGTCTACCCTACAGGAGGACAGAGGATAGTTTTAACAGTGACATGGCTCTGGTAGGTCTACCCTACAGGAGGACAGAGGATAGTTTTAACAGTGACATGGTGGTCTACCCTACAGGAGGACAGAGGATAGTTTTAACAGTGACATGGTGGTCTACCCTACAGGAGGACAGAGGATAGTTTTAACAGTGACATGGCTGGTAGGTCTACCCTACAGGAGGACAGAGGATAGTTTTAACAGTGACATGGCTCTGGTAGGTCTACCCTACAGGAGGACAGAGGATAGTTTTAACAGTGACATGGCTCTGGTAGGTCTACCCTACAGGAGGACAGAGGATAGTTTTAACAGTGACATGGCTCTGGTAGGTCTACCCTACAGGAGGACTGAGGATAGTTTTAACAGTGACATGGCTCTGGTAGGTCTACCCTACAGGAGGACAGAGGATAGTTTTAACAGTGACATGGCTCTGGTAGGTCTACCCTACAGGAGGACAGAGGATAGTTTTAACAGTGACATGGTGGTCTACCCTACAGGAGGACAGAGGATAGTTTTAACAGTGACATAGCTCTGGTAGGTCTACCCTACAGGAGGACCGAGGATAATTTTAACAGTGACATGGTGGTCTACCCTACAGGAGGACAGAGGATAGTTTTAACAGTGACATGGTGGTCTACCCTACAGGAGGACAGAGGATAGTTTTAACAGTGACATGGTGGTCTACCCTACAGGAGGACAGAGGATAGTTTTAACAGTGACATGGTGGTCTACCCTACAGGAGGACCGAGGATAGTTTTAACAGTGACATGGTGGTCTACCCTACAGGAGGACAGAGGATAGTTTTAACAGTGACATGGTGGTCTACCCTACAGGAGGACCGAGGATAGTTTTAACAGTGACATGGTGGTCTACCCTACAGGAGGACAGAGGATAGTTATAACAGTGACATGGTGGTCTACCCTACAGGAGGACAGAGGATAGTTTTAACAGTGACATGGTGGTCTACCCTACAGGAGGACCGAGGATAGTTTTAACAGTGACATGGCTCTGGTAGGTCTACCCTACAGGAGGACAGAGGATAGTTTTAACAGTGACATGGCTCTGGTAGGTCTACCCTACAGGAGGACAGAGGATAGTTTTAACAGTAACATGGCTCTGGTAGGTCTACCCTACAGGAGGACAGAGGATAGTTTTAACAGTGACATGGCTCTGGTAGGTCTACCCTACAGGAGGACAGAGGATAGTTTTAACAGTGACATGGCTCTGGTAGGTCTACCCTACAGGAGGACAGAGGATAGTTTTAACAGTGACATGGCTCTGGTAGGTCTACCCTACAGGAGGACAGAGGATAGTTTTAACAGTGACATGGTGGTCTACCCTACAGGAGGACAGAGGATAGTTTTAACAGTGACATGGCTCTGGTAGGTCTACCCTACAGGAGGACAGAGGATAGTTTTAACAGTGACATGGCTCTGGTAGGTCTACCCTACAGGAGGACAGAGGATAGTTTTAACAGTGACATGGCTCTGGTAGGTCTACCCTACAGGAGGACAGAGTATAGTTTTAACAGTGACATAGCTTTGGTAGGTCTACCCTACCGGAGGACAGAGGATAGTTTTAACAGTGACATGGTGGTCTACCCTACAGGAGGACAGAGGATAGTTTTAACAGTGACATGGTGGTCTACCCTACAGGAGGACAGAGGATAGTTTTAACAGTGACATGGTGGTCTACCCTACAGGAGGACAGAGGATAGTTTTAACAGTGACATGGCTCTGGTAGGTCTACCCTACAGGAGGACAGAGGATAGTTTTAACAGTGACATGGCTCTGGTAGGTCTACCCTACAGGAGGACAGAGGATAGTTTTAACAGTGACATGGCTCTGGTAGGTCTACCCTACAGGAGGACTGAGGATAGTTTTAACAGTGACATGGCTCTGGTAGGTCTACCCTACAGGAGGACAGAGGATAGTTTTAACAGTGACATGGCTCTGGTAGGTCTACCCTACAGGAGGACAGAGGATAGTTTTAACAGTGACATGGTGGTCTACCCTACAGGAGGACAGAGGATAGTTTTAACAGTGACATAGCTCTGGTAGGTCTACCCTACAGGAGGACCGAGGATAATTTTAACAGTGACATGGTGGTCTACCCTACAGGAGGACAGAGGATAGTTTTAACAGTGACATGGTGGTCTACCCTACAGGAGGACAGAGGATAGTTTTAACAGTGACATGGTGGTCTACCCTACAGGAGGACAGAGGATAGTTTTAACAGTGACATGGTGGTCTACCCTACAGGAGGACCGAGGATAGTTTTAACAGTGACATGGTGGTCTACCCTACAGGAGGACAGAGGATAGTTTTAACAGTGACATGGTGGTCTACCCTACAGGAGGACCGAGGATAGTTTTAACAGTGACATGGTGGTCTACCCTACAGGAGGACAGAGGATAGTTATAACAGTGACATGGTGGTCTACCCTACAGGAGGACAGAGGATAGTTTTAACAGTGACATGGTGGTCTACCCTACAGGAGGACCGAGGATAGTTTTAACAGTGACATGGTGGTCTACCCTACAGGAGGACAGAGGATAGTTTTAACAGTGACATGGTGGTCTACCCTACAGGAGGACCGAGGATAGTTTTAACAGTGACATGGTGGTCTACCCTACAGGAGGACAGAGGATAGTTTTAACAGTGACATGGTGGTCTACCCTACAGGAGGACCGAGGATAGTTTTAACAGTGACATGGTGGTCTACCCTACAGGAGGACCGAGGATAGTTTTAACAGTGACATGGTGGTCTACCCTACAGGAGGACCGAGGATAGTTTTAACAGTGACATGGTGGTCTACCCTACAGGAGGACCGAGGATAGTTTTAACAGTGACATGGTGGTCTACCCTACAGGAGGACCGAGGATAGTTTTAACAGTGACATGGTGGTCTACCCTACAGGAGGACAGAGGATAGTTTTAACAGTGACATGGTGGTCTACCCTACAGGAGGACCGAGGATAGTTTTAACAGTGACATGGCTCTGGTAGGTCTACCCTACAGGAGGACAGAGGATAGTTTTAACAGTGACATGGTGGTCTACCCTACAGGAGGACAGAGGATAGTTTTAACAGTGACATGGTGGTCTACCCTACAGGAGGAGAAGGATATTTGTAACAGTGACTGGCTATACAGCAGTAGCATCATTAGCAATAAGACTGAATTACCCACCAGCATGGAAAGGTCCTAACGCCCAGTGGCTGGTTACCGTGGCGTGAGTCAGGGATAGGATCAGGGTTAGGGTTAGAGGTCAGGGTTAGTTCCTTACCCTCTGGTGTTCGCGGTAGTGCCGTGTCACGGTGCCGTGAGCTGCCTCTGCCTCAATGGTCTTCCCATCAGGACACACCAACACTGACGTCATCAGACCCAGGGAGCCGAAACCTATGAGGATGTCATCAATAGCATGGCAGAGGATATCCAATCACCCTCCACTGTGTCTTAGGAGTTCAGCCAGTCATCAATAGCATGGCAGAGGATATCCAATCACCCTCCACTGTGTCTTAGGAGTTCAGCCAGGTACAATGCCTTCACAAACTATTCATTCCCCTTGACTTATTCCACATTTTGTTGTTTCAGCCGGAATTCAAAATGGATTAAATGTATTTTCTCACCCATCTACACACAATACCCCATAATGACAAAGTGAAAGTTTTTTTACATTTTTTTTTCAAATGTATTGAAAATGTATACAGAAATGCAGTATCTAATTTACATAAGTATTCACACCCCCGAGTCAATACTTTGTAGAAGCACGTGAATTATCTGGGTAACCCTCGAAGAGCTTTCCACACTTGGATTGTGTAACATTTTCCCAATATTCTTTTCAAAAGTTAAATTGATCGTTGATCATTGCTAGACAACCATTTTCAGGTCGTGTGTCTTGGTAAGCAACTCCAGTGTATATTTGGCCTTGTGTTTTAGGTTATTGTCCTGCTGAAAGGTGAATTCATCTCCCAGTGTCTGTTGGAAAGCAGACTGAACCAGGTTTTTCTATAGGATTTTTCCTGTGCTTTGCTCCATTCCATGTATTATTTATCCGGAAAAAACTCCCAGTCCTTAATGATTACAAGCATACCCATAACATGATGCAGCCACCACTATGCTTGAAAATATGGAGAGTGGTACTCAGTAATGTGTTGTACTGGATTTGCCCCAAACATACTTTGTATTCAGGACAAAAAGTGAATTGCTTTGACACATTTTTTGCAGTTTTACTTTAGTGCCTTGTTGAAAACAGGATGCATGTTTTGTATTATTTATATTCTGTACAGGCATCCTTCTTTTCACTCTGTCAATTAGGTTAGTATTGTGGAGTAACTACAATGTTGTTGATCCATCCTCAGTTTTCTCCTTTGAGCTTTCAATTCTGTAACTGTTTTAAAGTCACCATTGGCCTCATGGTGAAATCCCTGAGCAGTTTCCTTCCTCTCCGGCAACTGAGTTAGGAAGGACGCCTGTATCTTTGTTGTGACTGGATGTATTGATACACCATCCAAAGTGTAATTAATAACTTCACCATGCTCAAAGGGATATTCAATGTCTGTTAAATGTATTTACTCTACCAATAGGTGCCCTTCTTTGCAAGGCATTGGAAAACCTCCCTGGTCTTTGTGGTTGAATCTGTGTTTGAAATTCACTGCTCGACTGAGGGACCTTACAGATATTACTGCACAAAGTTCATGCAAATTATGTGACTTGTTCAGCACATTTTTACTCCTGAACTATTTAGGTGTGACGAGTACTGAGTATACGAAGAGGCAGGACGCAGACGCAGGAATTAACAAGGTAAAGGTTTACTAAACAATGAGAAAGAGAATACCAAAGAGAGAGTAAACGACACGCCGCTAACAATCACACAACACAACACTGAACAGTCCAGGGCTATATAGGGCTGGTGATGAGATGATGAGATGCAGGTGACTGGAGGTCATTAGGGTGCGTTGGGTTTCCATTCCTGTGTTTGCCGAGGTGGTGCGCTCAGACCGGCGAATCAGAGCACCGGAGGGGAGCAACGGGAGGAGACATGACATTAGGCTTGCCATAACAAAGGGGTTGAATACTTATTGACTCAAGACATTTCAGCTTTTCATTTTTAATTAATTTTTTTAAATCTCAAAAAACATAATTCCACTTTGACAATATGGGGTATTATGTGTAGGCCAGTGACACAAAATCTAAATTGTATCCATTTTAAAAAATTCCGTCTGTAACACAAAATGTGGAAAAAGTCAAGGGGTGTGAAGCCTTTCTGAAGGCGCTGTACATCCAGACTTTCCGATGTGATTATACTTTAATAGGACTCCTGCTAGCTACAAGGTGGACCTTTCTCAGCAATAAAAACATGAAACCCTTTGAAGTTCAGAGAAAATATGAGAGTATATTGGAGGATGAATGGAACATCTGTATGTACTGTCTGTGTCTCACCTTGAGCCAGTATGACAGACTGAACGTTTCAATCATAGTTCTATTATTATATTACTGTAGGTATAGACAGTATATTATACATTAGTGTTGGTCTCACCTTGAGCCAGTATGACAGACTGAACGTCTCCAACATAGTTATATTATTATTATATGTATATACAGTGTATTTAATATTATTACTGTAGGTATAGACAGTATATTATACATTAGTGTTGGTCTCACCTTGAGCCAGTATGACAGACTGAACGTTTCAATCATAGTTCTATTATTATTATTATTATTATATGTATATACAGTGTATTTAATATTATTACTGTAGGTATAGACAGTATATTATACATTAGTGTTGGTCTCACCTTGAGCCAGTATGACAGACTGAACGTTTCAATCATAGTTCTATTATTATTATTATTATTATATGTATATACAGTGTATTTAATATTATTACTGTAGGTATAGACAGTATATTATACATTAGTGTTGGTCTCACCTTGAGCCAGTATGACAGACTGAACGTCTCCAACATAGTTATATTATTATTATATGTATATACAGTGTATTTAATATTATTACTGTAGGTATAGACAGTATATTATACATTAGTGTTGGTCTCACCTTGAGACAGTATGACAGACTGAACGTCTCCATCGTAGTTCTATTATTATTATATGTATATACAGTGTATTTAATATTATTACTGTAGGTATAGACAGTATATTATACATTAGTGTTGGTCTCACCTTGAGCCAGTATGACAGACTGAACGTCTCCAACATAGTTATATTATTATTATATGTATATACAGTGTATTTAATATTATTACTGTAGGTATAGACAGTATATTATACATTAGTGTTGGTCTCACCTTGAGACAGTATGACAGACTGAACGTCTCCATCGTAGTTCTATTATTATTATATGTATATACAGTGTATTTAATATTATTACTGTAGGTATAGACAGTATATTATACATTAGTGTTGGTCTCACCTTGAGCCAGTATGACAGACTGAACGTCTCCAACATAGTTATATTATTATTATATGTATATACAGTGTATTTAATATTATTACTGTAGGTATAGACAGTATATTATACATTAGTGTTGGTCTCACCTTGAGACAGTATGACAGACTGAACGTCTCCATCGTAGTTCTATTATTATTATATGTATATACAGTGTATTTAATATTATTACTGTAGGTATAGACAGTATATTATACATTAGTGTTGGTCTCACCTTGAGCCAGTATGACAGACTGAACGTCTCCAACATAATTATATTATTATTATATGTATATACAGTGTATTTAATATTATTACTGTAGGTATAGACAGTATATTATACATTAGTGTTGGTCTCACCTTGAGCCAGTATGACAGACTGAACGTTTCAATCATAGTTCTATTATTATTATTATTATTATTATATGTATATACAGTGTATTTAATATTATTACTGTAGGTATAGACAGTATATTATACATTAGTGTTGGTCTCACCTTGAGACAGTATGACAGACTGAACGTCTCCATCATAGTTCTATTATTATTATTATTATTATATGTATATACAGTGTATTTAATATTATTACTGTAGGTATAGACAGTATATTATACATTAGTGTTGGTCTCACCTTGAGCCAGTATGACAGACTGAACGTCTCCAACATAGTTATATTATTATTATATGTATATACAGTGTATTTAATATTATTACTGTAGGTATAGACAGTATATTATACATTAGTGTTGGTCTCACCTTGAGCCAGTATGACAGACTGAACGTTTCAATCATAGTTCTATTATTATTATTATTATTATTATTATATGTATATACAGTGTATTTAATATTATTACTGTAGGTATAGACAGTATATTATACATTAGTGTTGGTCTCACCTTGAGCCAGTATGACAGACTGAACGTTTCAATCATAGTTCTATTATTATTATTATTATTATTATATGTATATACAGTGTATTTAATATTATTACTGTAGGTATAGACAGTATATTATATATTAGTGTTGGTCTCACCTTGAGCCAGTATGACAGACTGAACGTCTCAATCATAGTTCTATTATTATATTACTGTAGGTATAGACAGTATATTATACATTAGTGTTGGTCTCACCTTGAGCCAGTATGACAGACTGAACGTCTCCAACATAGTTATATTATTATTATATGTATATACAGTGTATTTAATATTATTACTGTAGGTATAGACAGTATATTATATATTAGTGTTGGTCTCACCTTGAGACAGTATGACAGACTGAACGTTTCCATCATAGTTCTATTATTATTATTATTATTATTATATGTATATACAGTGTATTTAATATTATTACTGTAGGTATAGACAGTATATTATATATTAGTGTTGGTCTCACCTTGAGCCAGTATGACAGACTGAACGTTTCAATCATAGTTCTATTATTATTATTATTATTATTATATGTATATACAGTGTATTTAATATTATTACTGTAGGTATAGACAGTATATTATACATTAGTGTTGGTCTCACCTTGAGCCAGTATGACAGACTGAACGTCTCCAACATAGTTATATTATTATTATATGTATATACAGTGTATTTAATATTATTACTGTAGGTATAGACAGTATATTATACATTAGTGTTGGTCTCACCTTGAGCCAGTATGACAGACTGAACGTCTCCAACATAGTTATATTATTATTATATGTATATACAGTGTATTTAATATTATTACTGTAGGTATAGACAGTATATTATACATTAGTGTTGGTCTCACCTTGAGCCAGTATGACAGACTGAACGTCTCCAACATAGTTATATTATTATTATATGTATATACAGTGTATTTAATATTATTACTGTAGGTATAGACAGTATATTATACATTAGTGTTGGTCTCACCTTGAGCCAGTATGACAGACTGAACGTCTCCAACATAGTTATATTATTATTATATGTATATACAGTGTATTTAATATTATTACTGTAGGTATAGACAGTATATTATACATTAGTGTTGGTCTCACCTTGAGCCAGTATGACAGACTGAACGTTTCAATCATAGTTCTATTATTATTATTATTATTATTATATGTATATACAGTGTATTTAATATTATTACTGTAGGTATAGACAGTATATTATACATTAGTGTTGGTCTCACCTTGAGCCAGTATGACAGACTGAACGTCTCCAACATAGTTCTATTATTATTATTATTATTATATGTATATACAGTGTATTTAATATTATTACTGTAGGTATAGACAGTATATTATACATTAGTGTTGGTCTCACCTTGAGCCAGTATGACAGACTGAACGTCTCCATCATAGTTCTATTATTATTATTATTATTATATGTATATACAGTGTATTTAATATTATTACTGTAGGTATAGACAGTATATTATACATTAGTGTTGGTCTCACCTTGAGCCAGTATGTCAGACTGAACGTCTCCATCATAGTTCTATTATTATTATTATTATTATATGTATATACAGTGTATTTAATATTATTACTGTAGGTATAGACAGTATATTATACATTAGTGTTGGTCTCACCTTGAGCCAGTATGACAGACTGAACGTCTCCAACATAGTTATATTATTATTATTATATGTATATACAGTGTATTTAATATTATTACTGTAGGTATAGACAGTATATTATACATTAGTGTTGGTCTCACCTTGAGCCAGTATGACAGACTGAACGTCTCCAACATAGTTATATTATTATTATATGTATATACAGTGTATTTAATATTATTACTGTAGGTATAGACAGTATATTATACATTAGTGTTGGTCTCACCTTGAGCCAGTATGACAGACTGAACGTCTCCAACATAGTTATATTATTATTATTATTATTATATGTATATACAGTGTATTTAATATTATTACTGTAGGTATAGACAGTATATTATATATTAGTGTTGGTCTCACCTTGAGCCAGTATGACAGACTGAACGTCTCAATCATAGTTCTATTATTATTATATGTATATACAGTGTATTTAATATTATTACTGTAGGTATAGACAGTATATTATACATTAGTGTTGGTCTCACCTTGAGCCAGTATGACAGACTGAACGTCTCCAACATAGTTATATTATTATTATTATTATTATATGTATATACAGTGTATTTAATATTATTACTGTAGGTATAGACAGTATATTATACATTAGTGTTGGTCTCACCTTGAGCCAGTATGACAGACTGAACGTCTCCAACATAGTTATATTATTATTATATGTATATACAGTGTATTTAATATTATTACTGTAGGTATAGACAGTATATTATACATTAGTGTTGGTCTCACCTTGAGCCAGTATGACAGACTGAACGTTTCCATCATAGTTCTATTATTATTATATGTATATACAGTGTATTTAATATTATTACTGTAGGTATAGACAGTATATTATACATTAGTGTTGGTCTCACCTTGAGCCAGTATGTCAGACTGAACGTCTCCATCATAGTTATATTATTATTATTATTATTATATGTATATACAGTGTATTTAATATTATTACTGTAGGTATAGACAGTATATTATACATTAGTGTTGGTCTCACCTTGAGCCAGTATGACAGACTGAACGTCTCCAACATAGTTATATTATTATTATTATTATTATTATATGTATATACAGTGTATTTAATATTATTACTGTAGGTATAGACAGTATATTATACATTAGTGTTGGTCTCACCTTGAGCCAGTATGACAGACTGAACGTCTCCAACATAGTTATATTATTATTATTATTATTATATGTATATACAGTGTATTTAATATTATTACTGTAGGTATAGACAGTATATTATACATTAGTGTTGGTCTCACCTTGAGCCAGTATGACAGACTGAACGTCTCCAACATAGTTATATTATTATTATTATTATTATATGTATATACAGTGTATTTAATATTATTACTGTAGGTATAGACAGTATATTATATATTAGTGTTGGTCTCACCTTGAGCCAGTATGACAGACTGAACGTCTCCATCATAGTTCTATTATTATTATATGTATATACAGTGTATTTAATATTATTACTGTAGGTATAGACAGTATATTATACATTAGTGTTGGTCTCACCTTGAGCCAGTATGACAGACTGAACGTCTCCAACATAGTTATATTATTATTATTATTATTATATGTATATACAGTGTATTTAATATTATTACTGTAGGTATAGACAGTATATTATACATTAGTGTTGGTCTCACCTTGAGCCAGTATGACAGACTGAACGTTTCCATCATAGTTCTATTATTATTATATGTATATACAGTGTATTTAATATTATTACTGTAGGTATAGACAGTATATTATACATTAGTGTTGGTCTCACCTTGAGCCAGTATGACAGACTGAACGTCTCCATCATAGTTCTATTATTATTATATGTATATACAGTGTATTTAATATTATTACTGTAGGTATAGACAGTATATTATATATTAGTGTTGGTCTCACCTTGAGCCAGTATGACAGACTGAACGTCTCCAACATAGTTCTATTATTATTATTATTATATGTATATACAGTGTATTTAATATTATTACTGTAGGTATAGACAGTATATTATACATTAGTGTTGGTCTCACCTTGAGCCAGTATGACAGACTGAACGTCTCCATCATAGTTCTATTATTATTATTATTATTATATGTATATACAGTGTATTTAATATTATTACTGTAGGTATAGACAGTATATTATACATTAGTGTTGGTCTCACCTTGAGCCAGTATGACAGACTGAACGTCTCCAACATAGTTATATTATTATTATTATTATTATATGTATATACAGTGTATTTAATATTATTACTGTAGGTATAGACAGTATATTATACATTAGTGTTGGTCTCACCTTGAGCCAGTATGACAGACTGAACGTCTCCATCATAGTTATATTATTATTATATGTATATACAGTGTATTTAATATTATTACTGTAGGTATAGACAGTATATTATATATTAGTGTTGGTCTCACCTTGAGCCAGTATGACAGACTGAACGTCTCCATCATAGTTATATTATTATTATATGTATATACAGTGTATTTAATATTATTACTGTAGGTATAGACAGTATATTATACATTAGTGTTGGTCTCACCTTGAGCCAGTATGACAGACTGAACGTCTCCATCATAGTTATATTATTATTATATGTATATACAGTGTATTTAATATTATTACTGTAGGTATAGACAGTATATTATACATTAGTGTTGGTCTCACCTTGAGCCAGTATGACAGACTGAACGTCTCCATCATAGTTATATTATTATTATATGTATATACAGTGTATTTAATATTATTACTGTAGGTATAGACAGTATATTATACATTAGTGTTGGTCTCACCTTGAGCCAGTATGACAGACTGAACGTCTCCATCATAGTTCTATTATTATTATTATTATTATATGTATATACAGTGTATTTAATATTATTACTGTAGGTATAGACAGTATATTATACATTAGTGTTGGTCTCACCTTGAGCCAGTATGACAGACTGAACGTCTCAATCATAGTTCTATTATTATTATTATTATTATTATATGTATATACAGTGTATTTAATATTATTACTGTAGGTATAGACAGTATATTATACATTAGTGTTGGTCTCACCTTGAGCCAGTATGACAGACTGAACGTCTCAATCATAGTTCTATTATTATTATTATTATTATATGTATATACAGTGTATTTAATATTATTACTGTAGGTATAGACAGTATATTATATATTAGTGTTGGTCTCACCTTGAGCCAGTATGACAGACTGAACGTCTCCATCATAGTTCTATTATTATTATTATTATTATATGTATATACAGTGTATTTAATATTATTACTGTAGGTATAGACAGTATATTATACATTAGTGTTGGTCTCACCTTGAGACAGTATGACAGACTGAACGTCTCCATCATAGTTCTATTATTATTATTATTATTATATGTATATACAGTGTATTTAATATTATTACTGTAGGTATAGACAGTATATTATACATTAGTGTTGGTCTCACCTTGAGCCAGTATGACAGACTGAACGTCTCCATCATAGTTCTATTATTATTATTATTATTATATGTATATACAGTGTATTTAATATTATTACTGTAGGTATAGACAGTATATTATACATTAGTGTTGGTCTCACCTTGAGCCAGTATGACAGACTGAACGTCTCCATCATAGTTCTATTATTATTATTATTATTATATGTATATACAGTGTATTTAATATTATTACTGTAGGTATAGACAGTATATTATACATTAGTGTTGGTCTCACCTTGAGACAGTATGACAGACTGAACGTCTCCATCATAGTTCTATTATTATTATTATTATTATTATATGTATATACAGTGTATTTAATATTATTACTGTAGGTATAGACAGTATATTATACATTAGTGTTGGTCTCACCTTGAGCCAGTATGACAGACTGAACGTCTCCATCATAGTTCTATTATTATTATTATTATTATATGTATATACAGTGTATTTAATATTATTACTGTAGGTATAGACAGTATATTATACATTAGTGTTGGTCTCACCTTGAGCCAGTATGACAGACTGAACGTCTCCATCATAGTTCTATTATTATTATTATTATTATATGTATATACAGTGTATTTAATATTATTACTGTAGGTATAGACAGTATATTATACATTAGTGTTGGTCTCACCTTGAGCCAGTATGACAGACTGAACGTCTCAATCATAGTTCTATTATTATTATTATTATTATATGTATATACAGTGTATTTAATATTATTACTGTAGGTATAGACAGTATATTATACATTAGTGTTGGTCTCACCTTGAGCCAGTATGACAGACTGAACGTCTCAATCATAGTTCTATTATTATTATTATTATTATATGTATATACAGTGTATTTAATATTATTACTGTAGGTATAGACAGTATATTATACATTAGTGTTGGTCTCACCTTGAGCCAGTATGACAGACTGAACGTCTCCATCATAGTTCTATTATTATTATTATTATATGTATATACAGTGTATTTAATATTATTACTGTAGGTATAGACAGTATATTATACATTAGTGTTGGTCTCACCTTGAGCCAGTATGACAGACTGAACGTCTCCATCATAGTTCTATTATTATTATTATTATATGTATATACAGTGTATTTAATATTATTACTGTAGGTATAGACAGTATATTATACATTAGTGTTGGTCTCACCTTGAGCCAGTATGACAGACTGAACGTCTCCATCATAGTTCTATTATTATTATTATTATTATATGTATATACAGTGTATTTAATATTATTACTGTAGGTATAGACAGTATATTATACATTAGTGTTGGTCTCACCTTGAGCCAGTATGACAGACTGAACGTCTCCATCATAGTTCTATTATTATTATTATTATTATATGTATATACAGTGTATTTAATATTATTACTGTAGGTATAGACAGTATATTATACATTAGTGTTGGTCTCACCTTGAGCCAGTATGACAGACTGAACGTCTCCATCATAGTTCTATTATTATTATTATTATTATATGTATATACAGTGTATTTAATATTATTACTGTAGGTATAGACAGTATATTATACATTAGTGTTGGTCTCACCTTGAGCCAGTATGACAGACTGAACGTCTCCATCATAGTTCTATTATTATTATTATTATATGTATATACAGTGTATTTAATATTATTACTGTAGGTATAGACAGTATATTATACATTAGTGTTGGTCTCACCTTGAGCCAGTATGACAGACTGAACGTCTCAATCATAGTTCTATTATTATTATTATTATTATATGTATATACAGTGTATTTAATATTATTACTGTAGGTATAGACAGTATATTATACATTAGTGTTGGTCTCACCTTGAGCCAGTATGACAGACTGAACGTCTCAATCATAGTTCTATTATTATTATTATTATTATATGTATATACAGTGTATTTAATATTATTACTGTAGGTATAGACAGTATATTATACATTAGTGTTGGTCTCACCTTGAGCCAGTATGACAGACTGAACGTCTCCATCATAGTTCTATTATTATTATTATTATTATATGTATATACAGTGTATTTAATATTATTACTGTAGGTATAGACAGTATATTATACATTAGTGTTGGTCTCACCTTGAGACAGTATGACAGACTGAACGTCTCCATCATAGTTCTATTATTATTATTATTATTATATGTATATACAGTGTATTTAATATTTATACTGTAGGTATAGACAGTATATTATACATTAGTGTTGGTCTCACCTTGAGACAGTATGACAGACTGAACGTCTCCATCATAGTTCTATTATTATTATTATTATTATTATTATTATTATTATTATTATATGTATATACAGTGTATTTAATATTATTACTGTAGGTATAGACAGTATATTATACATTAGTGTTGGTCTCACCTTGAGCCAGTATGACAGACTGAACGTCTCAATCATAGTTATATTATTATTATTATTATTATATGTATATACAGTGTATTTAATATTATTACTGTAGGTATAGACAGTATATTATACATTAGTGTTGGTCTCACCTTGAGACAGTATGACAGACTGAACGTCTCCATCATAGTTCTATTATTATATTACTGTAGGTATAGACAGTATATTATACATTAGTGTTGGTCTCACCTTGAGCCAGTATGTCAGACTGAACGTCTCCATCATAGTTCTATTATTATTATTATTATTATATGTATATACAGTGTATTTAATATTATTACTGTAGGTATAGACAGTATATTATACATTAGTGTTGGTCTCACCTTGAGCCAGTATGACAGACTGAACGTCTCAATCATAGTTCTATTATTATTATTATTATTATATGTATATACAGTGTATTTAATATTATTACTGTAGGTATAGACAGTATATTATACATTAGTGTTGGTCTCACCTTGAGCCAGTATGACAGACTGAACGTCTCCAACATAGTTATATTATTATTATTATTATTATATGTATATACAGTGTATTTAATATTATTACTGTAGGTATAGACAGTATATTATACATTAGTGTTGGTCTCACCTTGAGCCAGTATGACAGACTGAACGTTTCCAACATAGTTATATTATTATTATTATTATTATATGTATATACAGTGTATTTAATATTATTACTGTAGGTATAGACAGTATATTATATATTAGTGTTGGTCTCACCTTGAGCCAGTATGACAGACTGAACGTCTCCATCATAGTTCTATTATTATATTACTGTAGGTATAGACAGTATATTATACATTAGTGTTGGTCTCACCTTGAGACAGTATGACAGACTGAACGTCTCCATCATAGTTCTATTATTATATTACTGTAGGTATAGACAGTATATTATACATTAGTGTTGGTCTCACCTTGAGACAGTATGACAGACTGAACGTCTCCATCATAGTTCTATTATTATTATTATTATTATTATATGTATATACAGTGTATTTAATATTATTACTGTAGGTATATACAGTATATTATACATTAGTGTTGGTCTCACCTTGAGCCAGTATGACAGACTGAACGTCTCCATCATAGTTCTATATATTATTATATGTATATACAGTGTATTTAATATTATTACTGTAGGTATAGACAGTATATTATACATTAGTGTTGGTCTCACCTTGAGCCAGTATGACAGACTGAACGTTTCAATCATAGTTCTATTATTATTATTATTATTATATGTATATACAGTGTATTTAATATTTTTACTGTAGGTATAGACAGTATATTATAACTATTAGTGTTGGTCCCTCACCTTGAGCCAGTATGTCAGACTGAATCGTTCCAACATCAGTTCTATTATTATTATTATTATTATATGTATATACAGTTATTTAATATATTACTGTAGTATAGACAGTATATATACATTAGTGTTGGTCTCACACCTTGACCATAATGCTGAAGTCGTCTACGTTCCATCATAGTTATATTATTATTATATGTATATACAGTGTATTTAATATTATTACTGTAGGTATAGACAGTATATTATACATTAGTGTTGGTCTCACCTTGAGCCAGTATGACAGACTGAACGTCTCCATCATAGTTCTATTATTATTATTATTATTATATGTATATACAGTGTATTTAATATTATTACTGTAGGTATAGACAGTATATTATACATTAGTGTTGGTCTCACCTTGAGCCAGTATGACAGACTGAACGTCTCCATCATAGTTCTATTATTATTATTATTATTATATGTATATACAGTGTATTTAATATTATTACTGTAGGTATAGACAGTATATTATACATTAGTGTTGGTCTCACCTTGAGCCAGTATGACAGACTGAACGTCTCCATCATAGTTCTATTATTATTATTATTATTATTATATGTATATACAGTGTATTTAATATTATTACTGTAGGTATAGACAGTATATTATACATTAGTGTTGGTCTCACCTTGAGACAGTATGACAGACTGAACGTCTCCATCATAGTTCTATTATTATTATTATTATTATTATATGTATATACAGTGTATTTAATATTATTACTGTAGGTATAGACAGTATATTATACATTAGTGTTGGTCTCACCTTGAGCCAGTATGTCAGACTGAACGTCTCAACATAGTTCTATTATTATTATTATTATTATTATATGTATATACAGTGTATTTAATATTATTACTGTAGGTATAGACAGTATATTATATATTAGTGTTGGTCTCACCTTGAGCCAGTATGTCAGACTGAACGTCTCAACATAGTTCTATTATTATTATTATTATTATTATATGTATATACAGTGTATTTAATATTATTACTGTAGGTATAGACAGTATATTATACATTAGTGTTGGTCTCACCTTGAGCCAGTATGACAGACTGAACGTCTCCATCATAGTTCTATTATTATTATATGTATATACAGTGTATTTAATATTATTACTGTAGGTATAGACAGTATATTATACATTAGTGTTGGTCTCACCTTGAGACAGTATGACAGACTGAACGTCTCCATCATAGTTCTATTATTATTATTATTATATGTATATACAGTGTATTTAATATTATTACTGTAGGTATAGACAGTATATTATACATTAGTGTTGGTCTCACCTTGAGACAGTATGACAGACTGAACGTCTCCATCATAGTTCTATTATTATTATTATTATTATATGTATATACAGTGTATTTAATATTATTACTGTAGGTATAGACAGTATATTATACATTAGTGTTGGTCTCACCTTGAGCCAGTATGACAGACTGAACGTCTCCATCATAGTTCTATTATTATTATTATTATTATTATATGTATATACAGTGTATTTAATATTATTACTGTAGGTATAGACAGTATATTATACATTAGTGTTGGTCTCACCTTGAGCCAGTATGACAGACTGAACGTCTCCATCATAGTTCTATTATTATTATTATTATTATATGTATATACAGTGTATTTAATATTATTACTGTAGGTATAGACAGTATATTATACATTAGTGTTGGTCTCACCTTGAGCCAGTATGACAGACTGAACGTCTCCATCATAGTTCTATTATTATTATTATTATTATATGTATATACAGTGTATTTAATATTATTACTGTAGGTATAGACAGTATATTATACATTAGTGTTGGTCTCACCTTGAGCCAGTATGACAGACTGAACGTCTCCATCATAGTTCTATTATTATTATATGTATATACAGTGTATTTAATATTATTACTGTAGGTATAGACAGTATATTATACATTAGTGTTGGTCTCACCTTGAGACAGTATGACAGACTGAACGTCTCCATCATAGTTCTATTATTATTATATGTATATACAGTGTATTTAATATTATTACTGTAGGTATAGACAGTATATTATACATTAGTGTTGGTCTCACCTTGAGCCAGTATGACAGACTGAACGTCTCCATCATAGTTCTATTATTATTATTATTATTATTATTATATGTATATACAGTGTATTTAATATTATTACTGTAGGTACAGTGGGGAAAAAAAGTATTTAGTCAGCCACCAATTGTGCAAGTTCTCCCACTTAAAAAGATGAGAGAGGCCTGTAATTTTCATCATAGGTACATGTCAACTATGACAGACAAATTGAGGAAAAAAAATCCTGAAAATCACATTGTAGGATTTTTAATGAATTTATTTGCAAATTATGGTGGAAAATAAGTATTTGGTCACCTACAAACAAGCAAGATTTCTGGCTCTCACAGACCTGTAACGTCTTCTTTAAGAGGCTCCTCTGTCCTCCACTCGTTACCTGTATTAATGGCACCTGTTTGAACTTGTTATCAGTATAAAAGACACCTGTCCACAACCTCAAACAGTCACACTTCAAACTCCACTATGGCCAAGACCAAAGAGCTGTCAAAGGACACCAGAAACAAAATTGTAGACCTGCACCAGGCTGGGAAGACTGAATCTGCAATAGGTAAGCAGCTTGGTTTGAAGAAATCAACTGTGGGAGCAATTATTAGGAAATGGAAGACATAAAAGACCACTGATAATCTCCCTCGATCTGGGGCTCCACGCAAGATCTCACCCCGTGGGGTCAAAATGATCACACGAACGGTGAGCAAAAATCCCAGAACTACACAGGGGGACCTAGTGAATGACCTGCAGAGAGCTGGGACCAAAGTAACAAAGCCTACCATCAGTAACACACTACGCCGCAAGGGACTCAAATCCTGCAGTGCGAGACGTGTCCCCCTGCTTAAGCCAGTACATGTCCAGGCCCGTCTGAAGTTTGCTAGAGTGCATTTGGATGATCCAGAAGAGGATTGGGAGAATGTCATATGGTCAGATGAAACTTTTTGGTAAAAACTCAACTCGTCGTGTTTGGAGGACAAAGAATGCTGAGTTGCATCCAAAGAACACCATACCTACTGTGAAGCATGGGGGTGTAAACATCATGCTTTGGGGCTGTTTTTCTGCAAAGGGACCAGGACGACTGATCCGTGTAAAGGAAAGAATGAATGGGGCCATGTATCGTGAGATTTTGAGTGAAAACCTCCTTCCATCAGCAAGGGCATTGAAGATGAAACGTGGCTGGGTCTTTCAGCATGACAATGATCCCAAACAAACCGCCCGGTCAACGAAGGAGTGGCTTCGTAAGAAGCATTTCAAGGTCCTGGAGTGGCCTAGCCAGTCTCCAGATCTCAACCCCATAGAAAATCTTTGGAGGGAGTTGAAAGTCCGTGTTGCCCAGTGACAGCCCCAAAACATCACTGCTCTAGAGGAGATCTGCATGGAGGAATGGGCCAAAATACCAGCAACAGTGTGTGAAAACCTTGTGAAGACTTACAGAAAATGTTTGACCTGTGTCATTGCCAACAAAGGGTATATAACAAAGTATTGAGAAACTTTTGTTATTGACCAAATACTTATTTTCCACCATAATTTGCAAATAAATTCATTAAAAATCCTACAATGTGATTTTCTGGATTTCTTTTTCTCATTTTGTCTGTCATAGTTGACGTGTACCTATGATGAAAATTACAGGCCTCTCTCATCTTTTTAAGTGGGAGAACTTGCACAATTGGTGGCTGACTAAATACTTTTTTTCCCCACTGTATAGACAGTATATTATATATTAGTGTTGGTCTCACCTTGAGCCAGTATGACAGACTGAACGTCTCCAACATAGTTCTATTATTATTATTATTATATGTATATACAGTGTATTTAATATTATTACTGTAGGTATAGACAGTATATTATACATTAGTGTTGGTCTCACCTTGAGCCAGTATGACAGACTGAACGTTTCAATCATAGTTCTATTATTATTATTATTATTATTATTATTATTATTATTATTATTATTATTATTATTATTATTATTATTATATGTATATACAGTGTATTTAATATTATTACTGTAGGTATAGACAGTATATTATATATTAGTGTTGGTCTCACCTTGAGCCAGTATGACAGACTGAACGTCTCCATCATAGTTCTATTATTATTATTATTATATGTATATACAGTGTATTTAATATTATTACTGTAGGTATAGACAGTATATTATACATTAGTGTTGGTCTCACCTTGAGCCAGTATGACAGACTGAACGTTTCAATCATAGTTCTATTATTATTATTATTATTATTATTATTATTATTATTATTATATGTATATACAGTGTATTTAATATTATTACTGTAGGTATAGACAGTATATTATACATTAGTGTTGGTCTCACCTTGAGACAGTATGACAGACTGAACGTCTCCATCATAGTTCTATTATTATATTACTGTAGGTATAGACAGTATATTATACATTAGTGTTGGTCTCACCTTGAGACAGTATGACAGACTGAACGTCTCCATCATAGTTCTATTATTATTATTATTATTATATGTATATACAGTGTATTTAATATTATTACTGTAGGTATAGACAGTTTATTATACATTAGTGTTGGTCTCACCTTGAGCCAGTATGACAGACTGAACGTCTCCATCATAGTTCTATTATTATTATTATTATTATATGTATATACAGTGTATTTAATATTATTACTGTAGGTATAGACAGTATATTATACATTAGTGTTGGTCTCACCTTGAGCCAGTATGTCAGACTGAACGTCTCCATCATAGTTCTATTATTATTATTATTATTATATGTATATACAGTGTATTTAATATTATTACTGTAGGTATAGACAGTATATTATACATTAGTGTTGGTCTCACCTTGAGCCAGTATGACAGACTGAACGTCTCCAACATAGTTCTATTATTATTATTATTATTATATGTATATACAGTGTATTTAATATTATTACTGTAGGTATAGACAGTATATTATACATTAGTGTTGGTCTCACCTTGAGCCAGTATGACAGACTGAACGTCTCCAACATAGTTCTATTATTATTATTATTATTATATGTATATACAGTGTATTTAATATTATTACTGTAGGTATAGACAGTATATTATACATTAGTGTTGGTCTCACCTTGAGACAGTATGACAGACTGAACGTCTCCATCATAGTTCTATTATTATTATTATTATTATTATATGTATATACAGTGTATTTAATATTATTACTGTAGGTATAGACAGTATATTATACATTAGTGTTGGTCTCACCTTGAGCCAGTATGACAGACTGAACGTCTCCAACATAGTTCTATTATTATTATTATTATTATTATATGTATATACAGTGTATTTAATATTATTACTGTAGGTATATACAGTATATTATATATTAGTGTTGGTCTCACCTTGAGCCAGTATGACAGACTGAACGTCTCCATCATAGTTCTATTATTATATTACTGTAGGTATAGACAGTATATTATACATTAGTGTTGGTCTCACCTTGAGCCAGTATGACAGACTGAACGTCTCCATCATAGTTCTATTATTATTATTATTATTATATGTATATACAGTGTATTTAATATTATTACTGTAGGTATATACAGTATATTATATATTAGTGTTGGTCTCACCTTGAGCCAGTATGACAGACTGAACGTCTCCATCATAGTTCTATTATTATATTACTGTAGGTATAGACAGTATATTATACATTAGTGTTGGTCTCACCTTGAGCCAGTATGACAGACTGAACGTCTCCATCATAGTTCTATTATTATATTACTGTAGGTATAGACAGTATATTATACATTAGTGTTGGTCTCACCTTGAGCCAGTATGACAGACTGAACGTCTCCATCATAGTTCTATTATTATTATTATTATTATTATTATATGTATATACAGTGTATTTAATATTATTACTGTAGGTATAGACAGTATATTATATATTAGTGTTGGTCTCACCTTGAGCCAGTATGACAGACTGAACGTCTCCAACATAGTTCTATTATTATTATTATTATATGTATATACAGTGTATTTAATATTATTACTGTAGGTATAGACAGTATATTATACATTAGTGTTGGTCTCACCTTGAGCCAGTATGACAGACTGAACGTTTCAATCATAGTTCTATTATTATTATTATTATTATTATTATTATTATTATTATTATTATTATATGTATATACAGTGTATTTAATATTATTACTGTAGGTATAGACAGTATATTATATATTAGTGTTGGTCTCACCTTGAGCCAGTATGACAGACTGAACGTCTCCATCATAGTTCTATTATTATTATTATTATATGTATATACAGTGTATTTAATATTATTACTGTAGGTATAGACAGTATATTATACATTAGTGTTGGTCTCACCTTGAGCCAGTATGACAGACTGAACGTTTCAATCATAGTTCTATTATTATTATTATTATTATTATTATTATTATTATTATTATATGTATATACAGTGTATTTAATATTATTACTGTAGGTATAGACAGTATATTATACATTAGTGTTGGTCTCACCTTGAGACAGTATGACAGACTGAACGTCTCCATCATAGTTCTATTATTATATTACTGTAGGTATAGACAGTATATTATACATTAGTGTTGGTCTCACCTTGAGACAGTATGACAGACTGAACGTCTCCATCATAGTTCTATTATTATTATTATTATTATATGTATATACAGTGTATTTAATATTATTACTGTAGGTATAGACAGTATATTATACATTAGTGTTGGTCTCACCTTGAGACAGTATGACAGACTGAACGTCTCCATCATAGTTCTATTATTATATTACTGTAGGTATAGACAGTATATTATACATTAGTGTTGGTCTCACCTTGAGCCAGTATGACAGACTGAACGTCTCCATCATAGTTCTATTATTATTATTATTATATGTATATACAGTGTATTTAATATTATTACTGTAGGTATAGACAGTATATTATACATTAGTGTTGGTCTCACCTTGAGCCAGTATGACAGACTGAACGTCTCCATCATAGTTCTATTATTATTATTATTATTATATGTATATACAGTGTATTTAATATTATTACTGTAGGTATAGACAGTATATTATACATTAGTGTTGGTCTCACCTTGAGCCAGTATGACAGACTGAACGTCTCCAACATAGTTCTATTATTATTATTATTATTATATGTATATACAGTGTATTTAATATTATTACTGTAGGTATATACAGTATATTATACATTAGTGTTGGTCTCACCTTGAGCCAGTATGACAGACTGAACGTCTCCATCATAGTTCTATTATTATTATTATTATATGTATATACAGTGTATTTAATATTATTACTGTAGGTATAGACAGTATATTATACATTAGTGTTGGTCTCACCTTGAGCCAGTATGACAGACTGAACGTCTCCATCATAGTTCTATTATTATTATTATTATATGTATATACAGTGTATTTAATATTATTACTGTAGGTATAGACAGTATATTATACATTAGTGTTGGTCTCACCTTGAGCCAGTATGACAGACTGAACGTCTCCATCATAGTTCTATTATTATTATTATTATTATATGTATATACAGTGTATTTAATATTATTACTGTAGGTATAGACAGTATATTATACATTAGTGTTGGTCTCACCTTGAGCCAGTATGACAGACTGAACGTCTCCATCATAGTTCTATTATTATTATTATTATTATATGTATATACAGTGTATTTAATATTATTACTGTAGGTATAGACAGTATATTATACATTAGTGTTGGTCTCACCTTGAGCCAGTATGACAGACTGAACGTCTCCATCATAGTTCTATTATTATTATTATTATTATATGTATATACAGTGTATTTAATATTATTACTGTAGGTATAGACAGTATATTATACATTAGTGTTGGTCTCACCTTGAGCCAGTATGACAGACTGAACGTCTCCATCATAGTTCTATTATTATTATTATTATTATATGTATATACAGTGTATTTAATATTATTACTGTAGGTATAGACAGTATATTATACATTAGTGTTGGTCTCACCTTGAGCCAGTATGACAGACTGAACGTCTCCATCATAGTTCTATTATTATTATTATTATATGTATATACAGTGTATTTAATATTATTACTGTAGGTATAGACAGTATATTATACATTAGTGTTGGTCTCACCTTGAGCCAGTATGACAGACTGAACGTCTCCATCATAGTTCTATTATTATTATTATTATTATATGTATATACAGTGTATTTAATATTATTACTGTAGGTATAGACAGTATATTATACATTAGTGTTGGTCTCACCTTGAGCCAGTATGACAGACTGAACGTCTCCATCATAGTTCTATTATTATTATTATTATTATATGTATATACAGTGTATTTAATATTATTACTGTAGGTATAGACAGTATATTATACATTAGTGTTGGTCTCACCTTGAGCCAGTATGACAGACTGAACGTCTCCATCATAGTTCTATTATTATTATTATTATTATATGTATATACAGTGTATTTAATATTATTACTGTAGGTATAGACAGTATATTATACATTAGTGTTGGTCTCACCTTGAGCCAGTATGACAGACTGAACGTCTCCATCATAGTTCTATTATTATTATTATTATTATATGTATATACAGTGTATTTAATATTATTACTGTAGGTATAGACAGTATATTATACATTAGTGTTGGTCTCACCTTGAGCCAGTATGACAGACTGAACGTCTCCATCATAGTTCTATTATTATTATTATTATTATATGTATATACAGTGTATTTAATATTATTACTGTAGGTATAGACAGTATATTATACATTAGTGTTGGTCTCACCTTGAGCCAGTATGACAGACTGAACGTCTCCATCATAGTTCTATTATTATTATTATTATTATATGTATATACAGTGTATTTAATATTATTACTGTAGGTATAGACAGTATATTATACATTAGTGTTGGTCTCACCTTGAGCCAGTATGACAGACTGAACGTCTCCATCATAGTTCTATTATTATTATTATTATTATATGTATATACAGTGTATTTAATATTATTACTGTAGGTATAGACAGTATATTATACATTAGTGTTGGTCTCACCTTGAGCCAGTATGACAGACTGAACGTCTCCATCATAGTTCTATTATTATTATTATTATTATATGTATATACAGTGTATTTAATATTATTACTGTAGGTATAGACAGTATATTATACATTAGTGTTGGTCTCACCTTGAGCCAGTATGACAGACTGAACGTCTCCATCATAGTTCTATTATTATTATTATTATTATATGTATATACAGTGTATTTAATATTATTACTGTAGGTATAGACAGTATATTATACATTAGTGTTGGTCTCACCTTGAGCCAGTATGACAGACTGAACGTCTCCATCATAGTTCTATTATTATTATTATTATTATATGTATATACAGTGTATTTAATATTATTACTGTAGGTATAGACAGTATATTATACATTAGTGTTGGTCTCACCTTGAGCCAGTATGACAGACTGAACGTCTCCATCATAGTTCTATTATTATTATTATTATTATATGTATATACAGTGTATTTAATATTATTACTGTAGGTATAGACAGTATATTATACATTAGTGTTGGTCTCACCTTGAGCCAGTATGACAGACTGAACGTCTCCATCATAGTTATTATTATTATTATATGTATATACAGTGTATTTAATATTATTACTGTAGGTATAGACAGTATATTATACATTAGTGTTGGTCTCACCTTGAGCCAGTATGACAGACTGAACGTCTCCATCATAGTTCTATTATTATT
This sequence comes from Coregonus ussuriensis, assembly GCA_031479575.1. NCBI lineage: Eukaryota > Metazoa > Chordata > Actinopteri > Salmoniformes > Salmonidae > Coregonus > Coregonus ussuriensis. The sequence continues at coordinate 1,137,339 of CM062504.1, read as the reverse complement.
ATTATTATTATATGTATATACAGTGTATTTAATATTATTACTGTAGGTATAGACAGTATATTATACATTAGTGTTGGTCTCACCTTGAGCCAGTATGACAGACTGAACGTCTCCATCATAGTTCTATTATTATTATTATTATTATATGTATATACAGTGTATTTAATATTATTACTGTAGGTATAGACAGTATATTATACATTAGTGTTGGTCTCACCTTGAGCCAGTATGACAGACTGAACGTCTCCATCATAGTTCTATTATTATTATTATTATTATATGTATATACAGTGTATTTAATATTATTACTGTAGGTATAGACAGTATATTATACATTAGTGTTGGTCTCACCTTGAGCCAGTATGACAGACTGAACGTCTCCAACATAGTTATATTATTATTATTATTATATGTATATACAGTGTATTTAATATTATTACTGTAGGTATAGACAGTATATTATACATTAGTGTTGGTCTCACCTTGAGCCAGTATGACAGACTGAACGTCTCCATCATAGTTCTATTATTATTATTATTATATGTATATACAGTGTATTTAATATTATTACTGTAGGTATAGACAGTATATTATACATTAGTGTTGGTCTCACCTTGAGCCAGTATGACAGACTGAACGTCTCCATCATAGTTCTATTATTATTATTATTATTATATGTATATACAGTGTATTTAATATTATTACTGTAGGTATAGACAGTATATTATACATTAGTGTTGGTCTCACCTTGAGCCAGTATGACAGACTGAACGTCTCCATCATAGTTCTATTATTATTATTATTATATGTATATACAGTGTATTTAATATTATTACTGTAGGTATAGACAGTATATTATACATTAGTGTTGGTCTCACCTTGAGCCAGTATGACAGACTGAACGTCTCCATCATAGTTCTATTATTATTATTATTATTATATGTATATACAGTGTATTTAATATTATTACTGTAGGTATAGACAGTATATTATACATTAGTGTTGGTCTCACCTTGAGCCAGTATGACAGACTGAACGTCTCCATCATAGTTCTATTATTATTATTATTATTATATGTATATACAGTGTATTTAATATTATTACTGTAGGTATAGACAGTATATTATACATTAGTGTTGGTCTCACCTTGAGCCAGTATGACAGACTGAACGTCTCCATCATAGTTCTATTATTATTATTATTATTATATGTATATACAGTGTATTTAATATTATTACTGTAGGTATAGACAGTATATTATACATTAGTGTTGGTCTCACCTTGAGCCAGTATGACAGACTGAACGTCTCCATCATAGTTCTATTATTATTATTATTATTATATGTATATACAGTGTATTTAATATTATTACTGTAGGTATAGACAGTATATTATACATTAGTGTTGGTCTCACCTTGAGCCAGTATGACAGACTGAACGTCTCCATCATAGTTCTATTATTATTATTATTATTATATGTATATACAGTGTATTTAATATTATTACTGTAGGTATAGACAGTATATTATACATTAGTGTTGGTCTCACCTTGAGCCAGTATGACAGACTGAACGTCTCCATCATAGTTCTATTATTATTATTATTATTATATGTATATACAGTGTATTTAATATTATTACTGTAGGTATAGACAGTATATTATACATTAGTGTTGGTCTCACCTTGAGCCAGTATGACAGACTGAACGTCTCCATCATAGTTCTATTATTATTATTATTATTATATGTATATACAGTGTATTTAATATTATTACTGTAGGTATAGACAGTATATTATACATTAGTGTTGGTCTCACCTTGAGCCAGTATGACAGACTGAACGTCTCCATCATAGTTCTATTATTATTATTATTATATGTATATACAGTGTATTTAATATTATTACTGTAGGTATAGACAGTATATTATACATTAGTGTTGGTCTCACCTTGAGCCAGTATGACAGACTGAACGTCTCCATCATAGTTCTATTATTATTATTATTATTATATGTATATACAGTGTATTTAATATTATTACTGTAGGTATAGACAGTATATTATACATTAGTGTTGGTCTCACCTTGAGCCAGTATGACAGACTGAACGTCTCCATCATAGTTCTATTATTATTATTATTATTATATGTATATACAGTGTATTTAATATTATTACTGTAGGTATAGACAGTATATTATACATTAGTGTTGGTCTCACCTTGAGCCAGTATGACAGACTGAACGTCTCCATCATAGTTCTATTATTATTATTATTATTATATGTATATACAGTGTATTTAATATTATTACTGTAGGTATAGACAGTATATTATACATTAGTGTTGGTCTCACCTTGAGCCAGTATGACAGACTGAACGTCTCCATCATAGTTCTATTATTATTATTATTATTATATGTATATACAGTGTATTTAATATTATTACTGTAGGTATAGACAGTATATTATACATTAGTGTTGGTCTCACCTTGAGCCAGTATGACAGACTGAACGTCTCCATCATAGTTCTATTATTATTATTATTATTATATGTATATACAGTGTATTTAATATTATTACTGTAGGTATAGACAGTATATTATACATTAGTGTTGGTCTCACCTTGAGCCAGTATGACAGACTGAACGTCTCCATCATAGTTCTATTATTATTATTATTATTATATGTATATACAGTGTATTTAATATTATTACTGTAGGTATAGACAGTATATTATACATTAGTGTTGGTCTCACCTTGAGCCAGTATGACAGACTGAACGTCTCCATCATAGTTCTATTATTATTATTATTATTATATGTATATACAGTGTATTTAATATTATTACTGTAGGTATAGACAGTATATTATACATTAGTGTTGGTCTCACCTTGAGCCAGTATGACAGACTGAACGTCTCCATCATAGTTCTATTATTATTATTATTATTATATGTATATACAGTGTATTTAATATTATTACTGTAGGTATAGACAGTATATTATACATTAGTGTTGGTCTCACCTTGAGCCAGTATGACAGACTGAACGTCTCCATCATAGTTCTATTATTATTATTATTATTATATGTATATACAGTGTATTTAATATTATTACTGTAGGTATAGACAGTATATTATACATTAGTGTTGGTCTCACCTTGAGCCAGTATGACAGACTGAACGTCTCCATCATAGTTCTATTATTATTATTATTATATGTATATACAGTGTATTTAATATTATTACTGTAGGTATAGACAGTATATTATACATTAGTGTTGGTCTCACCTTGAGCCAGTATGACAGACTGAACGTCTCCATCATAGTTCTATTATTATTATTATTATTATATGTATATACAGTGTATTTAATATTATTACTGTAGGTATAGACAGTATATTATACATTAGTGTTGGTCTCACCTTGAGCCAGTATGACAGACTGAACGTCTCCATCATAGTTCTATTATTATTATTATTATTATATGTATATACAGTGTATTTAATATTATTACTGTAGGTATAGACAGTATATTATACATTAGTGTTGGTCTCACCTTGAGCCAGTATGACAGACTGAACGTCTCCATCATAGTTCTATTATTATTATTATTATTATATGTATATACAGTGTATTTAATATTATTACTGTAGGTATAGACAGTATATTATACATTAGTGTTGGTCTCACCTTGAGCCAGTATGACAGACTGAACGTCTCCATCATAGTTCTATTATTATTATTATTATTATATGTATATACAGTGTATTTAATATTATTACTGTAGGTATAGACAGTATATTATACATTAGTGTTGGTCTCACCTTGAGCCAGTATGACAGACTGAACGTCTCCATCATAGTTATTATTATTATTATTATTATATGTATATACAGTGTATTTAATATTATTACTGTAGGTATAGACAGTATATTATACATTAGTGTTGGTCTCACCTTGAGCCAGTATGACAGACTGAACGTCTCCATCATAGTTCTATTATTATTATTATTATTATATGTATATACAGTGTATTTAATATTATTACTGTAGGTATAGACAGTATATTATACATTAGTGTTGGTCTCACCTTGAGCCAGTATGACAGACTGAACGTCTCCATCATAGTTCTATTATTATTATTATTATTATATGTATATACAGTGTATTTAATATTATTACTGTAGGTATAGACAGTATATTATACATTAGTGTTGGTCTCACCTTGAGCCAGTATGACAGACTGAACGTCTCCATCATAGTTCTATTATTATTATTATTATTATATGTATATACAGTGTATTTAATATTATTACTGTAGGTATAGACAGTATATTATACATTAGTGTTGGTCTCACCTTGAGCCAGTATGACAGACTGAACGTCTCCATCATAGTTCTATTATTATTATTATTATTATATGTATATACAGTGTATTTAATATTATTACTGTAGGTATAGACAGTATATTATACATTAGTGTTGGTCTCACCTTGAGCCAGTATGACAGACTGAACGTCTCCATCATAGTTCTATTATTATTATTATTATTATATGTATATACAGTGTATTTAATATTATTACTGTAGGTATAGACAGTATATTATACATTAGTGTTGGTCTCACCTTGAGCCAGTATGACAGACTGAACGTTCTCAATCATAGTTCTATTATTATTATTATTATATGTATATACAGTGTATTTAATATTATTACTGTAGGTATAGACAGTATATTATACATTAGTGTTGGTCTCACCTTGAGCCAGTATGACAGACTGAACGTCTCCATCATAGTTCTATTATTATTATTATTATTATATGTATATACAGTGTATTTAATATTATTACTGTAGGTATAGACAGTATATTATACATTAGTGTTGGTCTCACCTTGAGCCAGTATGACAGACTGAACGTCTCCATCATAGTTCTATTATTATTATTATTATTATATGTATATACAGTGTATTTAATATTATTACTGTAGGTATAGACAGTATATTATACATTAGTGTTGGTCTCACCTTGAGCCAGTATGACAGACTGAACGTCTCCATCATAGTTCTATTATTATTATTATTATTATATGTATATACAGTGTATTTAATATTATTACTGTAGGTATAGACAGTATATTATACATTAGTGTTGGTCTCACCTTGAGCCAGTATGACAGACTGAATGTCTCCAACATAGTTCTATTATTATTATTATTATTATATGTATATACAGTGTATTTAATATTATTACTGTAGGTATAGACAGTATATTATACATTAGTGTTGGTCTCACCTTGAGCCAGTATGACAGACTGAACGTCTCCATCATAGTTCTATTATTATTATTATTATATGTATATACAGTGTATTTAATATTATTACTGTAGGTATAGACAGTATATTATACATTAGTGTTGGTCTCACCTTGAGCCAGTATGTCAGACTGAACGTCTCCATCGTAGTTCTTGCAGGCCCAGACGAAGGCTCCGGAGGACTTGAGGACTTGTGCCACCATGTCATCAATGAGGCGGTGCTCGTACCAGATATTCAGCCTGTCAAACTCTGGCTTGTAGTTCCTGTAGAGAACACAGGAGCTTTTAAAGCAGGCATAGATTAACTGTTAACACTGGGGAAGAATCAGCAAGGAACGTTACTGCCAACCTTGGCCAGCCACTCTGTGAATAGACTGTGGCCTCTATTCAATCCGTATCGCGATAAGAAAATGGCGCCGGAGGGGATGGCTGCTGTTTTACGGCCTGCTAACCAATTGTCCTATTTTGTGTGTTTTTTCGCATTGTTTGTAACTTATTTTGTACATAATGTTGATGCGACCGTCTCTTATGACCGAAAAGAGCTTCTGGATATCAGAACAGCGATTACTCACCTCAAACTGGACAAAGATTTTTTATTTAATGAGTCTGACGTGAAGGATATACTGCTTCTCCGAGACCAGGCCCAAATCCCGTCATTCTAATGAAGGAAAGAAGGAGATAACGGGGGTGCAGATCAGGGTGCGTTGTGAGACTTCGTTGGCGAGTGGGTAACCCGCCTCTACCATCCGTTCTATTGGCCAACGTGCAATCACTGGAGAATAAACTGGATGAGCTCCGTTCGAGACTATCCTACCAACGGGACATTAAAAAAACTGTAATATCTTATGTTTCACAGAGTCGTGGCTGAACGACGACACGGATAATATTCAGTTGGCTGGGTTTACCGTGCATCGGCAGGACAGAACAGCTGCAGTGGGGGAAAAAAGTATTTAGTCAGCCACCAATTGTGCAAGTTCTCCCACTTAAAAAGATGAGTGAGGCCTGTAATTTTCATCATAGGTACACGTCAACTATGACAGACAAATTGAGAAAAGAAAATCCTGAAAATCACATTGTAGGATTTTTAATGAATTTATTTGCAAATTATGGTGGAAAATAAGTAGTTGGTCACCTACAAACAAGCAAGATTTATGACTCTAGACCACCTTTACTCCACACACAGAGACAAGTACAAAGCTCTCCCTCGCCCTCCATTTGGCAAATCTGACCATAATTCTATCCTCCTGATTCCTGCTTACAAGCAAAAGCTAAAGCAGGAAGTACCAGTGACTCGCTCAATATGGAAGTGGTCAGATGACGCGGATGCTATGCTACAGGACTGTTTTGCTAGCACAGACTGGAATATGTTCCGGGATTCATCTAATGGCTTTGAGGAGTATACCACCTCAGTCACCGGCTTCATCAATAAGTGCGTCGACGACGTCGTACGTACATATCCCAACCAGAAGCCATGGATTACAGGCAACATCTGCACCGATCTAAAGGCTAGAGCTGCCGCGTTCAAGGAGCGGGACACTAATCCGGATGCTTATAAGAAATCCCGCTATGCCCTCAGACGAACCATCTAACAGGCAAAGCATCAACACAGGACTAAGATTGAATCCTACTACACCGGCTCTGATGCTCGTCGGATGTGACAGGGCTTGCAAACTATTAATGACTACAAAGGGAAACCCAGCCGCGAGCTGCCCAGTAACGTGAGCCTACCAGACGAGCTAAATGCCTTTTTATATTCGCTTCGAGGCAAGCAACACTGAAGCATGCATGAGAGCACCAGCTGTTCCGGACGACTGTGTGATCACACATCACACTCTCCGTAGCCGATGTGAGCAAGACCTTTAAACTGGTCAACATTCACAAGGCCGCGGGGCCAGACTGGTTACCAGGACGTGTACTCAGAGCATGCACGGACCAACTGGCAAGTGTTTTCATCACTAATCTAAGGACCCTGGGACTAAACACCTCCCTCTGCAACTGGATCCTGGAATTCCAGACAGACCGCCCCAAGGTGGTAAGGGTAGGCAACAACACATCCGCCACGCTGACCCTCAACACGGGGGCCCCTCAGGGGTGTGTGCTTAGTCCCCTCCTGTACTCCCTGTTCACCCATGACTGTGTGGCCAAGCACGACTCCAACACCATCATTAAGTTTGCTGATGACACAACGGTGGTAGGCCTGATCACCGACAACGATGAGACAGCCTATAGGGAGGAGGTCAGAGACTTGGCAGTGTGGTGCCAGGACAACAACCTCTCCCTCAATATGAGCAAGACAAAGGAGATGATCGTGGACTACAGGAAAAGGAGGGCCGAACACGCCCCCATTCACATCGACAGGGCTGTAGTGGAGCGGGTCGAGAGTTTCAAGTTCCTTGGTGTCCACATCACCAACAAACTATCATGGTCCAAACACACCAAGAAAGTTGTGAAGAGGGCACGGCAACGCCTTTTCCCACTCAGGAGACTGAAAATATTTGGCATGGGTCCCCAGATCCTCAAAAAGTTCTACAGCTGCACCATCGAGAGCATCCTGACCGGTTGCATCACCGCCTGGTATGGCAACTGCTCGACATCCGACCGTAAGGTACTAGAGGGTAGTGCGTACAACCCAGTACATCACTGGGGCCAAGCTTCCTGCTATCCAGGACCTCTATACCAGACGGTCAGAGGAAGGCGCAAAAACCCAACCCTGACCTGTTTGGAGAGCTCCTTGGTCTTCATGGTGCCGCTTGCTTGGTGGTGCCCCTTGCTTGGTGGTGCCCCTTGCTTAGTGGTGCCCCTTGCTTAGTGGTGTTGCAGACTCTGGGGCCTTTCAGAACAGGTGTATATATATACTGAGATCATGTGACAGATCATGTGACACTTAGATTGCACACAGGTGGACTTTATTTAACTAATTATGTGACTTCTGAAGGTAATTGGTTGCACCAGATCTTATTTAGGGGCTTCATAGCAAAGGGGGTGAATACATTCTTTACGCACCACCTTTCCGTTATTAATTTTTTTGGATTTTTTGAAACAAGTTATTTTTTTCATTTCCCTTCACCAATTTGGACTATTTTGTGTATGTCCATTACATGAAATCTAAATAAAAATCCATTTAAATTACAGGTTGTAATGCAACAAAATAGGAAAAACGCCAAGGGGGATGGATACTTTTGGAAGGCACTGTATAAATATGGTGAAAAGACTATCTAGTCAAGTATAAATATGGTGAATAGACTATATCTAGTTAGTTATAAATATGGTTAGTAGACTAAAGGTGTTGACCCTCCACATCTCTCAACACAACTAGAGAACAGGGCCAGCCACTCTTAAATAGCACCTGGGCCAGCACAGGTGAAACACCTTCCCAATAATGAGATGGCAACCAGCACAGGTGTAACACATACTGACTAACGAGGTGATCCAATCAGTGCTAAAGTCCAACCTCAAAACATAAATGAAGAAACCAAAGCCTGTAACATTAATTATAAATATGGTGAATAGACTATATCTAGTTAGGTATACATATGGTGAATAGACTATATCTAGTTAGGTATACATATGGTGAATAGACTATATCTAGTTAGGTATACATATGGTGAATAGACTATATCTAGTTAGGTATACATATGGTGAATAGACTATATCTAGTTAGGTATACATATGGTGAATAGATTATATCTAGTTAGGTATACATATGGTGAATAGATTATATCTAGTTAGGTATACATATGGTGAATAGACTATATCTAGTTAGGTATACATATGGTGAATAGACTATATCTAGTTAGGTATACATATGGTGAATAGACTATATCTAGTTAGGTATACATATGGTGAATAGACTATATCTAGTTAGGTATACATATGGTGAATAGACTATATCTAGTTAGGTATACATATGGTGAATAGACTATATCAAGTTAGGTATACATATGGTGAATAGACTATATCTAGTTAGGTATACATATGGTGAATAGATTATATCTAGTTAGGTATACATATGGTGAATAGATTATATCTAGTTAGGTATACATATGGTGAATAGACTATATCTAGTTAGGTATACATATGGTGAATAGACTATATCTAGTTAGGTATACATATGGTGAATAGACTATATCTAGTTAGGTATAAATATGGTGAATAGACTATATCTAGTTAGGTATACATATGGTGAATAGACTATATCTAGTTAGGTATAAATATGGTGAATAGATTATATCTAGTTAGGTATACATATGGTGAATAGACTATATCTAGTTAGGTATACATATGGTGAATAGACTATATCTAGTTAGGTATACATATGGTGAATAGACTATATCTAGTTAGGTATACATATGGTGAATAGACTATATCTAGTTAGGTATAAATATGGTGAATAGACTATATCTAGATAGGTATACATATGGTGAATAGACTATATCTAGTTAGGTATAAATATGGTGAATAGACTATATCTAGTTAGGTATAAATATGGTGAATAGATTATATCTAGTTAGGTATACATATGGTGAATAGACTATATCTAGTTAGGTATACATATGGTGAATAGACTATATCTAGTTAGGTATACATATGGTGAATAGACTATATCTAGTTAGGTATAAATATGGTGAATAGACTATATCTAGTTAGGTATACATATGGTGAATAGACTATATCTAGTTAGGTATACATATGGTGAATAGACTATATCTAGTTAGGTATACATATGGTGAATAGACTATATCTAGTTAGGTATACATATGGTGAATAGACTATATCTAGTTAGGTATACATATGGTGAATAGACTATATCTAGTTAGGTATACATATGGTGAATAGACTATATCTAGATAGGTATACATATGGTGAATAGACTATATCTAGTTAGGTATAAATATGGTGAATAGACTATATCTAGTTAGGTATAAATATGGTGAATAGATTATATCTAGTTAGGTATAAATATGGTGAATAGACTATATCTAGTTAGGTATACATATGGTGAATAGACTATATCTAGTTAGGTATACATATGGTGAATAGACTATATCTAGTTAGGTATAAATATGGTGAATAGACTATATCTAGTTAGGTATACATATGGTGAATAGACTATATCTAGTTAGGTATACATATGGTGAATAGACTATATCTAGTTAGGTATACATATGGTGAATAGACTATATCTAGTTAGGTATACATATGGTGAATAGACTATATCTAGTTAGGTATACATATGGTGAATAGACTATATCTAGTTAGGTATACATATGGTGAATAGACTATATCTAGTTAGGTATACATATGGTGAATAGACTATATCTAGTTAGGTATACATATGGTGAATAGACTATATCTAGTTAGGTATACATATGGTGAATAGACTATATCTAGTTAGGTATACATATGGTGAATAGACTATATCTAGTTAGGTATAAATATGGTGAATAGACTATATCTAGTTAGGTATACATATGGTGAATAGACTATATCTAGTTAGGTATACATATGGTGAATAGACTATATCTAGTTAGGTATACATATGGTGAATAGACTATATCTAGTTAGGTATACATATGGTGAATAGACTATATCTAGTTAGGTATACATATGGTGAATAGACTATATCTAGTTAGGTATACATATGGTGAATAGACTATATCTAGTTAGGTATAACATATGGTGAATAGACTATATCTAGTTAGGTATACATATGGTGAATAGACTATATCTAGTTAGGTATACATATGGTGAATAGACTATATCTAGTTAGGTATACATATGGTGAATAGACTATATCTAGTTAGGTATACATATGGTGAATAGACTATATCTAGTTAGGTATACATATGGTGAATAGACTATATCTAGTTAGGTATAAATATGGTGAATAGACTATATCTAGTTAGGTATACATATGGTGAATAGACTATATCTAGTTAGGTATAAATATGGTGAATAGACTATATCTAGTTAGGTATACATATGGTGAATAGACTATATCTAGTTAGGTATACATATGGTGAATAGACTATATCTAGTTAGGTATACATATGGTGAATAGACTATATCTAGTTAGGTATACATATGGTGAATAGACTATATCTAGTTAGGTATACATATGGTGAATAGACTATATCTAGTTAGGTATACATATGGTGAATAGACTATATCTAGTTAGGTATACATATGGTGAATAGACTATATCTAGTTAGGTATACATATGGTGAATAGACTATATCTAGTTAGGTATACATATGGTGAATAGACTATATCTAGTTAGGTATACATATGGTGAATAGACTATATCTAGTTAGGTATACATATGGTGAATAGACTATATCTAGTTAGGTATACATATGGTGAATAGACTATATCTAGTTAGGTATACATATGGTGAATAGACTATATCTAGTTAGGTATACATATGGTGAATAGACTATATCTAGTTAGGTATACATATGGTGAATAGACTATATCTAGTTAGGTATACATATGGTGAATAGACTATATCTAGTTAGGTATACATATGGTGAATAGACTATATCTAGTTAGGTATACATATGGTGAATAGACTATATCTAGTTAGGTATACATATGGTGAATAGACTATATCTAGTTAGGTATAAATATGGTGAATAGACTATATCTAGTTAGGTATACATATGGTGAATAGACTATATCTAGTTAGGTATACATATGGTGAATAGACTATATCTAGTTAGGTATACATATGGTGAATAGACTATATCTAGTTAGGTATACATATGGTGAATAGACTATATCTAGTTAGGTATACATATGGTGAATAGACTATATCTAGTTAGGTATACATATGGTGAATAGACTATATCTAGTTAGGTATACATATGGTGAATAGACTATATCTAGTTAGGTATAAATATGGTGAATAGACTATATCTAGTTAGGTATAAATATGGTGAATAGACTATATCTAGTTAGGTATACATATGGTGAATAGACTATATCTAGTTAGGTATACATATGGTGAATAGACTATATCTAGTTAGGTATAAATATGGTGAATAGACTATATCTAGTTAGGTATAAATATGGTGAATAGACTATATCTAGTTAGGTATACATATGGTGAATAGACTATATCTAGTTAGGTATACATATGGTGAATAGACTATATCTAGTTAGGTATACATATGGTGAATAGACTATATCTAGTTAGGTATACATATGGTGAATAGACTATATCTAGTTAGGTATACATATGGTGAATAGACTATATCTAGTTAGGTATACATATGGTGAATAGACTATATCTAGTTAGGTATACATATGGTGAATAGACTATATCTAGTTAGGTATAAATATGGTGAATAGACTATATCTAGTTAGGTATAAATATGGTGAATAGACTATATCTAGTTAGGTATACATATGGTGAATAGACTATATCTAGTTAGGTATACATATGGTGAATAGACTATATCTAGTTAGGTATACATATGGTGAATAGACTATATCTAGTTAGGTATAAATATGGTGAATAGACTATATCTAGTTAGGTATACATATGGTGAATAGACTATATCTAGTTAGGTATACATATGGTGAATAGACTATATCTAGTTAGGTATACATATGGTGAATAGACTATATCTAGTTAGGTATACATATGGTGAATAGACTATATCTAGTTAGGTATACATATGGTGAATAGACTATATCTAGTTAGGTATACATATGGTGAATAGACTATATCTAGTTAGGTATACATATGGTGAATAGACTATATCTAGTTAGGTATACATATGGTGAATAGACTATATCTAGTTAGGTATACATATGGTGAATAGACTATATCTAGTTAGGTATACATATGGTGAATAGACTATATCTAGTTAGGTATACAATATGGTGAATAGACTATATCTAGTTAGGTATAAATATGGTGAATAGACTATATCTAGTTAGGTATACATATGGTGAATAGACTATATCTAGTTAGGTATAAATATGGTGAATAGACTATATCTAGTTAGGTATACATATGGTGAATAGACTATATCTAGTTAGGTATAAATATGGTGAATAGACTATATCTAGTTAGGTATACATATGGTGAATAGACTATATCTAGTTAGGTATACATATGGTGAATAGACTATATCTAGTTAGGTATACATATGGTGAATAGACTATATCTAGTTAGGTATAAATATGGTGAATAGACTATATCTAGTTAGGTATACATATGGTGAATAGACTATATCTAGTTAGGTATAAATATGGTGAATAGACTATATCTAGTTAGGTATACATATGGTGAATAGACTATATCTAGTTAGGTATACATATGGTGAATAGACTATATCTAGTTAGGTATACATATGGTGAATAGACTATATCTAGTTAGGTATACATATGGTGAATAGACTATATCTAGTTAGGTATACATATGGTGAATAGACTATATCTAGTTAGGTATAAATATGGTGAATAGACTATATCTAGTTAGGTATACATATGGTGAATAGACTATATCTAGTTAGGTATAAATATGGTGAATAGACTATATCTAGTTAGGTATACATATGGTGAATAGACTATATCTAGTTAGGTATACATATGGTGAATAGACTATATCTAGTTAGGTATACATATGGTGAATAGACTATATCTAGTTAGGTATACATATGGTGAATAGACTATATCTAGTTAGGTATACATATGGTGAATAGACTATATCTAGTTAGGTATACATATGGTGAATAGACTATATCTAGTTAGGTATACATATGGTGAATAGACTATATCTAGTTAGGTATAAATATGGTGAATAGACTATATCTAGTTAGGTATAAATATGGTGAATAGACTATATCTAGTTAGGTATACATATGGTGAATAGACTATATCTAGTTAGGTATACATATGGTGAATAGACTATATCTAGTTAGGTATACATATGGTGAATAGACTATATCTAGTTAGGTATACATATGGTGAATAGACTATATCTAGTTAGGTATACATATGGTGAATAGACTATATCTAGTTAGGTATAAATATGGTGAATAGACTATATCTAGTTAGGTATACATATGGTGAATAGACTATATCTAGTTAGGTATAAATATGGTGAATAGACTATATCTAGTTAGGTATACATATGGTGAATAGACTATATCTAGTTAGGTATACATATGGTGAATAGACTATATCTAGTTAGGTATAAATATGGTGAATAGACTATATCTAGTTAGGTATACATATGGTGAATAGACTATATCTAGTTAGGTATAAATATGGTGAATAGACTATATCTAGATAGGTATACATATGGTGAATAGACTATATCTAGTTAGGTATACATATGGTGAATAGACTATATCTAGTTAGGTATAAATATGGTGAATAGACTATATCTAGTTAGGTATACATATGGTGAATAGACTATATCTAGTTAGGTATAAATATGGTGAATAGACTATATCTAGTTAGGTATACATATGGTGAATAGACTATATCTAGTTAGGTATAAATATGGTGAATAGACTATATCTAGTTAGGTATAAATATGGTGAATAGACTATATCTAGTTAGGTATAAATATGGTGAATAGACTATATCTAGTTAGGTATAAATATGGTGAATAGACTATATCTAGTTAGGTATACATATGGTGAATAGACTATATCTAGTTAGGTATACATATGGTGAATAGACTATATCTAGTTAGGTATACATATGGTGAATAGACTATATCTAGTTAGGTATAAATATGGTGAATAGACTATATCTAGTTAGGTATAAATATGGTGAATAGACTATATCTAGTTAGGTATAAATATGGTGAATAGACTATATCTAGTTAGGTATACATATGGTGAATAGACTATATCTAGTTAGGTATACATATGGTGAATAGACTATATCTAGTTAGGTATAAATATGGTGAATAGACTATATCTAGTTAGGTATACATATGGTGAATAGACTATATCTAGTTAGGTATACATATGGTGAATAGACTATATCTAGTTAGGTATAAATATGGTGAATAGACTATATCTAGTTAGGTATACATATGGTGAATAGACTATATCTAGTTAGGTATACATATGGTGAATAGACTATATCTAGTTAGGTATAAATATGGTGAATAGACTATATCTAGTTAGGTATACATATGGTGAATAGACTATATCTAGTTAGGTATAAATATGGTGAATAGACTATATCTAGTTAGGTATACATATGGTGAATAGACTATATCTAGTTAGGTATACATATGGTGAATAGACTATATCTAGTTAGGTATACATATGGTGAATAGACTATATCTAGTTAGGTATAAATATGGTGAATAGACTATATCTAGTTAGGTATAAATATGGTGAATAGACTATATCTAGTTAGGTATACATATGGTGAATAGACTATATCTAGTTAGGTATACATATGGTGAATAGACTATATCTAGTTAGGTATACATATGGTGAATAGACTATATCTAGTTAGGTAGAAATATGGTGAATAGACTATATCTAGTTAGGTATACATATGGTGAATAGATTATATCTAGTTAGGTATACAGTGGGGAAAAAAAGTATTTAGTCAGCCACCAATTGTGCAAGTTCTCCCACTTAAAAAGATGAGAGAGGCCTTTAATTTTTATCATAGGTACACGTCAACTATGACAGACAAAATGAGATTTTTTTTTCCAGAAAATCACATTGTAGGATTTTTTATGAATTTATTTGCAAATTATGGTGGAAAATAAGTATTTGGTCAATAACAAAAGTTTCTCAATACTTTGTTATATACCCTTTGTTGGCAATGACACAGGTCAAACGTTTTCTGTAAGTCTTCACAAGGTTTTCACATACTATTTTGGCCCATTCCTCCATGCAGATCTCCTCTAGAGCAGTGATGTTTTGGGGCTGTCGCTGGGCAACACGGACTTTCAACTCCCTCAAAGATTTTTCTATGGGGTTGAGATCTGGAGACTGGCTAGGCCACTCCAGGACCTTGAAATGCTTCTTACGAAGCCACTCCTTCGTTGCCCGGGCAGTGTGTTTGGGATCATTGTCATGCTGAAAGACCCAGCCACGTTTCATCTTCAATGCCCTTGCTGATGGAAGGAGGTTTTCACTCAAAATCTCACGATACATGGCCCCATTCATTCTTTCCTTTACACGGATCAGTCGTCCTGGTCCCTTTGCAGAAAAACAGCCCCAAAGCATGATGTTTCCACCCCCATGCTTCACAGTAGGTATGGTGTTATTTGGATGCAACTCAGCATTCTTTGTCCTCCAAAACGACGAGTTGAGTTTTTACCAAAAAGTTATATTTAGGTTTCATCTGACCATATGACATTCCTCCCAATCCTCTTCTGGATCATCCAAATGCACTCTAGCAAACTTCAGACGGGGCCTGGACATGTACTGGGCTTAAGCAGGGGGACACATCTTGACCTACTGCAGGATTTGAGTCCCTGGCGGCGTAGTGTGTTACTGATGGCTAGGCTTTGTTACTTTTGGTCCCAGCTCTATGAGGTCATTCACTAGGTCCCCCTGTGTGGTTCTGGGATTTTTTGCTCACCGTTCTTGTGATAACTTTTGACCCCACGGGGTGAGATCTTGTCGTGGAGCCCCAGATCGAGGGAGATTATCAGTGGACTTGTATGTCTTCCATTTCCTAATAATTGCTCCCACAGTTGATTTCTTCCAAACCCAAGCTGCCTTACACTATTGCAGATTCAGTCTTCCCAGCCTGGTGCAGGTCTACAATTTTGTTTCCTGGTGTCCTTTGACAGCTCTTTGGTCTTGGCCATAGTGGAGTTTGGAGTGTGACTGTTTGAGGTTGTGGACAGGTGTCTTTTATACTGATAACAAGTTCAAACAGGTGCTATTAATACAGGTAACGAGTGGAGGACAGAGGAGCCTCTTAAAGAAGAAGTTACAGGTCTGTGAGAGCCAGAAATCTTGCTTGTTTGTAGGTGACCAAATACTTATTTTCCACCATAATTTGCAAATAAATTCATTAAAAATCCTACAGTGTGATTTTCTGGATTTTTTTTTCTTAATTTGTCTGTCATAGTTGACGTGTACCTATGATGAAAATTACAGGTCTCTCTCATCTTTTTAAGTGGGAGAACCTGCACAATTGGTGGCTGACTAAATACTTTTTTTCCCCACTGTACATATGGTGAATAGACTATATCTAGATAGGTAGAAATGTGGAATGAAGTGCAACTCTATACTGTAGGTTGCCAGTTGATTGTCTTACTTCTCAAAGATCTCCTGGAAGATATCCTTGAAGCGCCCGTCGTAGTACTTAAGGATGGTGTTCTTAGTGCTCATGTATAGAGGCCACCTCTTATTGATGGCATACTGGAAACAGCTGTGGGCAAACCCTGTGATGGACTGGACAGGACAGACAGAACACTATTAGAACCCTGTGATGGACTGGACAGGACAGACAACACTATTAGAACCCTGTGATGGACTGGACAGGACAGACAACACTATTAGAACCCTGTGATGGACTGGACAGGACAGACAGAACACTATTAGAACCCTGTGATGGACTGGACAGGACAGACAGAACACTATTAGAACCCTGTGATGGACTGGACAGGACAGAGAGAACACTATTAGAACCCTGTGATGGACTGGACAGGACAGACAATCACTATTAGAACCCTGTGATGGACTGGACAGGACAGACAGAACACTATTAGAACCCTGTGATGGACTGGACAGGACAGACAGAACACTATTAGAACCCTGTGATGGACTGGACAGGACAGACAGAACACTATTAGAACCCTGTGATGGACTGGACAGGACAGACAGAACACTATTAGAACCCTGTGATGGACTGGACAGGACAGACAGAACACTATTAGAACCCTGTGATGGACTGGACAGGACAGACAGAACACTATTAGAACCCTGTGATGGACTGGACAGGACAGACAGAACACTATTAGAACCCTGTGATGGACTGGACAGGACAGACAGAACACTATTAGAACCCTGTGATGGACTGGACAGGACAGACAGAACACTATTAGAACCCTGTGATGGACTGGACAGGACAGACAGACACTATTAGAACCCTGTGATGGACTGGACAGGACAGACAGAACACTATTAGAACCCTGTGATGGACTGGACAGGACAGACAGAACACTATTAGAACCCTGTGATGGACTGGACAGGACAGACAGAACACTATTAGAACCCTGTGATGGACTGGACAGGACAGACAGAACACTATTAGAACCCTGTGATGGACTGGACAGGACAGACAGAACACTATTAGAACCCTGTGATGGACTGGACAGGACAGACAGAACACTATTAGAACCCTGTGATGGACTGGACAGGACAGACAACACTATTAGAACCCTGTGATGGACTGGACAGGACAGACAGAACACTATTAGAACCCTGTGATGGACTGGACAGGACAGACAACACTATTAGAACCCTGTGATGGACTGGACAGGACAGACAGAACACTATTAGAACCCTGTGATGGACTGGACAGGACAGACAGAACACTATTAGAACCTTGTGATGGACTGGACAGGACAGACAGAACACTATTAGAACCCTGTGATGGACTGGACAGGACAGACAACACTATTGGAACCCTGTGATGGACTGGACAGGACAGACAACACTATTAGAACCCTGTGATGGACTGGACAGGACAGACAGAACACTATTAGAACCCTGTGATGGACTGGACAGGACAGACAGAACACTATTAGAACCCTGTGATGGACTGGACAGGACAGACAACACTATTAGAACCCTGTGATGGACTGGACAGGACAGACAGATCACTATTAGAACCCTGTGATGGACTGGACAGGACAGACAACACTATTAGAACCCTGTGATGGACTGGACAGGACAGACAGAACACTATTAGAACCCTGTGATGGACTGGACAGGACAGACAGAACACTATTAGAACCCTGTGATGGACTGGACAGGACAGACAGAACACTATTAGAACCCTGTGATGGACTGGACAGGACAGACAGAACACTATTAGAACCCTGTGATGGACTGGACAGGACAGACAGATCACTATTAGAAACCCTGTGATGGACTGGACAGGACAGACAACACTATTAGAACCCTGTGAATGGACTGGACAGGACAGACAGAACACTATTAGAACCCTGTGATGGACTGGACAGGACAGACAGAACACTATTAGAACCCTGTGATGGACTGGACAGGACAGACAGAACACTATTAGAACCCTGTGATGGACTGGACAGGACAGACAGAACACTATTAGAACCCTGTGATGGACTGGACAGGACAGACAGAACACTATTAGAACCCTGTGATGGACTGGACAGGACAGACAGAACACTATTAGAACCCTGTGATGGACTGGACAGGACAGACAGAACACTATTAGAACCCTGTGATGGACTGGACAGGACAGACAAAACACTATTAGAACCCTGTGATGGACTGGACAGGACAGACAGAACACTATTAGAACCCTGTGATGGACTGGACAGGACAGACAACACTATTAGAACCCTGTGATGGACTGGACAGGACAGACAGAACACTATTAGAACCCTGTGATGGACTGGACAGGACAGACAGAACACTATTAGAACCCTGTGATGGACTGGACAGGACAGACAGATCACTATTAGAACCCTGTGATGGACTGGACAGGACAGACAGAACACTATTAGAACCCTGTGATGGACTGGACAGGACAGACAGAACACTATTAGAACCCTGTGATGGACTGGACAGGGACAGACAGAACACTATTAGAACCCTGTGATGGACTGGACAGGACAGACAGAACACTATTAGAACCCTGTGATGGACTGGACAGGACAGACAGAACACTATTAGAACCCTGTGATGGACTGGACAGGACAGACAGAACACTATTAGAACCCTGTGATGGACTGGACAGGACAGACAGAACACTATTAGAACCCTGTGATGGACTGGACAGGACAGACAGAACACTATTAGAACCCTGTGATGGACTGGACAGGACAGACAGAACACTATTAGAACCCTGTGATGGACTGGACAGGACAGACAGAACACTATTAGAACCCTGTGATGGACTGGACAGGACAGACAGAACACTATTAGAACCCTGTGATGGACTGGACAGGACAGACAGAACACTATTAGAACCCTGTGATGGACTGGACAGGACAGACAGAACACTATTAGAACCCTGTGATGGACTGGACAGGACAGACAGAACACTATTAGAACCCTGTGATGGACTGGACAGGACAGACAACACTATTAGAACCCTGTGATGGACTGGACAGGACAGACAGAACACTATTAGAACCCTGTGATGGACTGGACAGGACAGACAGAACACTATTAGAACCCTGTGATGGACTGGACAGGACAGACAGAACACTATTAGAACCCTGTGATGGACTGGACAGGACAGACAGAACACTATTAGAACCCTGTGATGGACTGGACAGGACAGACAGAACACTATTAGAACCCTGTGATGGACTGGACAGGACAGACAGAACACTATTAGAACCCTGTGATGGACTGGACAGGACAGACAGAACACTATTAGAACCCTGTGATGGACTGGACAGGACAGACAACACTATTAGAACCCTGTGATGGACTGGACAGGACAGACAGAACACTATTAGAACCCTGTGATGGACTGGACAGGACAGACAGAACACTATTAGAACCCTGTAATGGACTGGACAGGACAGACAGAACACTATTAGAACCCTGTGATGGACTGGACAGGACAGACAGAACACTATTAGAACCCTGTGATGGACTGGACAGGACAGACAGAACACTATTAGAACCCTGTGATGGACTGGACAGGACAGACAAACACTATTAGAACCCTGTGAGTGGACTGGACAGGACAGAGAGAACACTATTAGAACCCTGTGATGGAGCTGGACAGGACAGACAACACTATTAGAACCCTGTGATGGACTGGACAGGACAGACAGAACACTATTAGAACCCTGTGATGGACTGGACAGGACAGACAGAACACTATTAGAACCCTGTGATGGACTGGACAGGACAGACAACACTATTAGAACCCTGTGATGGACTGGACAGGACAGACAACACTATTAGAACCCTGTGATGGACTGGACAGGACAGACAGAACACTATTAGAACCCTGTGATGGACTGGACAGGACAGACAAACACTATTAGAACCCTGTGATGGACTGGACAGGACAGACAGAACACTATTAGAACCCTGTGATGGACTGGACAGGACAGACAGAACACTATTAGAACCCTGTGATGGACTGGACAGGACAGACAGAACACTATTAGAACCCTGTGATGGACTGGACAGGACAGACAACACTATTAGAACCCTGTGATGGACTGGACAGGACAGACAACACTATTAGAACCCTGTGATGGACTGGACAGGACAGACAGAACACTATTAGAACCCTGTGATGGACTTGGACAGGACAGACAAACACTATTAGAACCCTGTGATGGACTGGACAGGACAGACAGAACACTATTAGAACCCTGTGATGGACTGGACAGACAGAACCACTATTAGAACCCTGTGATGGACTGGACAGGACAGACAGACACTATTAGAACCCTGTGATGGACTGGACAGGACAGACAGAACACTATTAGAACCCTGTGATGGACTGGACAGGACAGACAGAACACTATTAGAAACCCTGTGATGGACTGGACAGGACAGACAGAACACTATTAGAACCCTGTGATGGACTGGACAGGACAGACAGAACACTATTAGAACCCTGTGATGGACTGGACAGGACAGACAGATCACTATTAGAACCCTGTGATGGACTGGACAGGACAGACAGACACTATTAGAACCCTGTGATGGACTGGACAGGACAGACAGATCACTATTAGAACCCTGTGATGGACTGGACAGGACAGACAGAACACTATTAGAACCTGTGATGGACTGGACAGGACAGACAGAACACTATTAGAACCCTGTGATGGACTGGACAGGACAGACAGAACACTATTAGAACCCTGTGATGGACTGGACTGGACAGACAGACACTATTAGAACCCTGTGATGGACTGGACAGACAGACACGAACACTATTAGAACCCTGTGATGGACTGGACAGACAGACAACACTATTAGAACCCTGTGATGGACTGGACAGGACAGACAACACTATTAGATACCCTGGTGATGGACTGGACAGGACAGACACACACTTATTAGAACCCTGTGATGGACTGGTCAGGACAGACAGACACTATTAGACACCTCTGTGCATGGACTGGGACAGGCACAGCGTACACTATTAGAGACCCTGTGATGTTACTGGTCAGGACAGACAGATCACTATTAGAACACACTGTGGATGGACTGGACAGGACAGACAGAAACACTATTAGAACTCCATGTGATGGACTGGGTCTGGACAGACAGACTACTATTAGAAAAGCCGTCTGGATTGGACTGGACAGGACAGACAGAACACTATTAGTAACCCTGTGATGGACTTGGACAGGACAGACGAACACTATTAGAGGACCTGTTATGGACTGGACAGGACAGACAGAACACTATTAGAAACCCTGTAATGGACTGGACAGGACAGACAGAACACTATTAGAACCCTGTGATGGACTGGACAGGACAGACAGAACACTATTAGAACCCTGTGATGGACTGGACAGGACAGACCAGACACTATTAGAACCCTGTGATG
Source organism: Coregonus ussuriensis (assembly GCA_031479575.1). Taxonomy (NCBI): domain Eukaryota; kingdom Metazoa; phylum Chordata; class Actinopteri; order Salmoniformes; family Salmonidae; genus Coregonus; species Coregonus ussuriensis. The sequence continues at coordinate 1,114,276 of CM062504.1, read as the reverse complement.
GACTGGACAGGACAGACAGAACACTATTAGAAACCCTGTGATGGACTGGACAGGACAGACAGACACTATTAGAACCCTGTGATGGACTGGACAGGACAGACAGAACACTATTAGAACCTCTGTGATGGACTGGACAGGACAGAGCAGAACACTATTAGAACCCTGTGATGGACTGGACAGGACAGACAGAACACTATTAGAACCCTGTGATGGACTGGACAGGACAGACAGAACACTATTAGAACCCTGTGATGGACTGGACAGGACAGACACACTATTAGAACCCTGTGATGGACTGGAACAGGACAGACAACACTATTAGAACCCTGTGATGGACTGGACAGGACAGACAGAACACTATTAGAACCCTGTGATGGACTAGGACAGGACAGACAACAACTGGATAAAACCCCAGTGAAGGAGGCGTGGAGTGCGATGGAGTGGGGGGAGTGGCAGGGGGGGGGATACTGGACAACACTACACAACAATTAGAACCCTATATTGTTTTTGGTGTTTCTATGGACTGGGTTGGACAGGGGACAGACAGTACACTAATTAGAAACCCTGTGATGGACTGGACAGGACAGACAGAAACACTATTAGAAACCTGTGATGGGTACTGACAGGACAGACAGAACACTATTAGAACCCTGTGATGGACTGGACAGGACAGACAGAA
>CM062504.1:1007491-1113097 GCA_031479575.1 Coregonus ussuriensis | reverse complement strand
TCAGTTAGTTTAGCTTATGACCAGCTGACAGGAAGGGAGACAGCTAGGAGAAGACAGCTATCAGTTAGTTTAGCTTATGACCCAGCAGACAGGAAGGAGACAGCTAGGAGACTGACAGCTATCAGTTAGTTTGCTTATGACCCAGCAGACAGGAAGGGAGACAGCTAGGAGAAGGACAGCTATCAGTTAGTTTAGCTTATGACCAGATACAGGAAGGGAGACAGCTAGGAGAAGACAGCTATCAAGTTAGAGTTTAGCTATGGGGGACCCCCAGCAGACAGGAACGGGCGGAAGAAAGCTAGGAGAAGACAGCTATCAGTTTTAGTTTAGCTTATGACCAGCAGACAGGGGAAGGGAGGACAGCTAGGAGAAAAGACAGCTATCGTTAGTTTAGCTTATGACCCAGCAGACAGGAAGGGAGACAGCTAGAGAAGACAGCTATCAGTTAGTTTAGCTTATGACACCAGCAGACAGGAAGGGAGACAGCTAGGAGCTGACAGCTATCAGTTAAGTTTAGCTTATGACCCAGCAGGACAGGAAGGGAGACAGCTAGGAGAAGACAGCTATCAGTTAGTTTAGCTTATGACCCAGCAGACAGGAAGGGAGACAGCTAGGAGAAGACAGCTATCAGTTAGTTTAGCTTATGACCCAGCAGACAGGAAGGGAGACAGCTAGGAGAAGACAGCTATCTGTTAGTTTAGCTTATGACCCAGCAGACAGGAAGGGAGACAGCTAGGAGGACAGCTATCTGTTAGTTTAGCTTAATGACCCAGCAGGACAGGAAGGGAGACAGCTTAGAGAAGCTGACAGCTATCAGTTAGTTTAGCTTATGACCCAGCAGACAGGAAAGGGAGACACAGCTAGGAGCTGAACAGCTATCTGTTAGTTTAGCTTATGACCCAGCAGACAGGAAGGGAGACAGCTAGGACTGAAGACAGCTATCTGTTAGTTTTAGCTTATGACCCAGCAAGACAGGAAGGGAGACAGCTAGAGCTGACAGCTATCAGTTAGTTTAAGCTTATGACCCAGCAGACAGGAAGGGAGACAGCTAGAGAGACAGCTATCAGTTAGTTTTAGCTTATGACCCAGCAGACAGGAATGGGATGAGACAGCTAGGAGAAGACAGCTATCAGTTAGTTTAGCTTATGACCCAGCAGGACAGGAAGGGAGACAGCTAGGGAGATAGACAGCTATCAGTTAGTTTAGCTTATGACCCAGCAGACAGGAAGGGGGACACAGCTAGGAAGCTGACAGCTATCAGTTAGTTTAGCTTATGACCCAGCAGACAGGAAGGGAGACAGCTAGGAGAAGCTGACAGCTATCAGTTAGTTTAGCTTATGACCCAGCAGACAGGGAAAATAAAGGGGGGGGGGGGAAAAAAGTGGGGGGGGGGTGGGAGGGGGGGGAGTACAGACTGCTAGGAGCTGGACAGCTATCTTTAGTTTAGCTTATGACTCAGCAGACAGGAAGGGAGACAGCTAGGAGAAGACAGCTATCAGTTAGTTTAGCTTATGACCCAGCAGAACTAGGAATGGGAGACAGCTAGGAGAGCTTGACAGCTATCAGTTAGTTTAGCTTATGACCCAGCAGACAGGAAGGGGAGACAGCTAGGAGAAGACAGCTATCAGTTAGTTTTAGCTTATGAACCCAGCAGACAGAAGGGAGACAGCTAGGAGAAGACAGCTATCAGTTAGTTTAGCTTATGACCCAGCAGACAGGAAGGGAGACAGCTAGGAGAAGACAGCTATCAGTTAGTTTAGCTTTATGACCCCAGCAGACAGAAGGGAGACAGCTAGGAGAAGGACAGCTATCAGTTAGTTTAGCTTATGACCCTAGCAGACAGGAAGGGAGACAGCTAGGAGAAGACAGCTATCAGTTAGGTTTAGCTTATGAACCCAGCAGACAGGAAGGGAGACAGCTAGGAGAAGACAGCTATCAGTTAGTTTAGCTTATGACCCAGCAGACAGGAAGGGAGACAGCTAGGAGAAGACAGCTATCAGGTTAGTTTAGCTTATGACCCCAGCAGACAGGAAGGGGAGGACAGCTAGGAGCTGACAGGCTATCAGTTAGTTAGCTTATGACCCAGCAGACAGGAAGGGGAGACAGCTAGGAGCTGACAGCTATCAGTTAGTTTAGCTTATGACCCAGCAGACAGGATGGGAGACATGCTAGGAGAAGGACAGCTATCTGTTAGTTTAGCTTATGACCCAGCAGACAGGAAGGGAGACAGCTAGGAGAAGACAGCTATCAGTTAGTTTAGCTATGACCCAGCAGACAGGAAGGGAGACCAGCTAGGAGAAGACAGCTATCAGTTAGTTTAGCTTATGACCCAGCAACAGGAAAGGGAGGACAGCTAGGAGCTGACAGCTATCAGTTAGTTTAGCTTATGACCCAGCAGACAGGAAGGGAGACACTAGTAGGTGACTGACAGCTATCAGTTTAGTTTTAGCTTATGACCCAGCAGACAGGAAGGGGAGACAGCTAGGGAGCTGACAGCTTATCTGTTAGTTTAGCTATGACCCAGCAGACAGGAAGGGAGACAGCTAGGAGAAGACAGCAATCAGTTAGTTTAGCTTGATGACCCCAGGCAGACAGGAAGGGAGGACAGCTAGGAGCTGACAGCTATCAGTTAGTTTAGCTTATGACCCAGCAGACAGGAAGGGAGACAGCTTTAGGAGGGAGAAGACAGCTATCAGTTAGTTTTAGCTTAAGACCCAGCAGACAGGAAGGGAGACAGCTAGAAAAGGAAAAGACAGCTATCAGTTTAGTTTAGCTTTATGACCCAGCAGACAGGAAGGGAGACAGCTAGGAGCACTGACAGCTATCAGTTAGTTTAGCTTATGACTCAGCGACAGAATGGGAGACAGCTATGGAGCTGACAGCTATCAGTTAGTTTAGCTTATGACCCAGCAGACTGGAAGGGAGACAGCTAGGAGAAGACAGCTAATCAGTTAGTTAGTTAGCTTATGACCCAGCAGACAGGAAGGGAGACAGCTAGGAGAAGACAAGATATCAGTTAGTTTTAGCTTATGACTCAGCAGACAGGGAAGGGAGACAGCTAGGATAAGAAGACAGCTATCAGTTAGTTTAAGCTTATGACCCAGCAGACAGGAAGGGAGACAGCTATGAGAAGAAGACAGCTATCAGTTAGTTTAGCTTATGACCCCAGCAGACAGGAAGGGAGACAGCTAGGAGAAGACAGCTATCTGTTTTAGTTTTTAGCTTATGACCCAGTCAGACAGGAAAGGGAGACAGCTAGGAGAAGACAGCTATCTGTTAGTTTAGCTTATGACCCAGCAGACAGGAAGGGAGACAGCTATGAGAGACAGCTATCAGTTAGTTTAGCTTATGACCCAGCAGACAGGAAGGGAGACAGCTAGGGAGAAGACAGCTATCAGTTAGTTTTTAGCTTATGACCCAGCAGACAGGAAGGGAGACAGCTAGGAGAAGACAGCTATCAGTTAGTTTAGCTTATGACCCAGCAGACAGGAAGGGAGACAGCTAGGAGAAGACAGCTATCAGTTAGTTTAGCTTATGACCCCAGCAGACAGGAAGGGAGACAGCTAGGAGCTGATGCTGACAGCTATCAGTTAGTTTAGCATATGACTCAGCAGACAGGAAGGGAGACTAGGCTAGGGCTGACAGCTATCTGTTAGTTTAGCTTATGACCCAGCAGACAGGAAGGGAGACAGCTAGGAGTAGACAAGCTATCGCTGTTAGTTTAGCTTATGAAGCCCAGCAGGCACAATGAAGGGAGACAGCTAGGAGAAGACAGCTATCAGTTAGTTTAAGCTTATGACCCAGCAGACAGGAAGGGAGACAGCTTAGGAGCTGACAGCTATCAGTTAGTTTAGCTTATGACCCAGCAGACAGGAAGGGAGACAGCTAGGAGAAGACAGCTATCAGTTTAGTTTAGCTTATGACCCAGCAGACAGGAATGGGAGACAGCAGCTAGGAGAAGACAGCTATCAGTTAGTTTAGCTTACTGACCCAGCTGACAGGAAGGGAGACAGCTAGGAGAAGACAGCTATCAGTTAGTTTAGCTTATGACCCCAGCAGACAGGAAGGGAGACCAGCATGAGATGACAGCTATCAGTTAGTTTCTGCAGCTTATGACCCGCAGCAGACAGGAAGGGAGGACCGGTTAGCTGAGAAGAACAGCTATCAGTTAGTTTTGCTTATTGACCCAGCAGACAGGAAGGGAGACAGCTAGGAGCTGACAGCTATCAGTTAGTTTAGCTTATGACCCAGCAGACAGGAAGGGAGACAGCTAGGAGAAGACAGCTTATCTGTATTAGTTTAGCTTATGACCCAGCAGACAGGAAGGGAGACAGCTAGGAGAAGACAGCTATCAGTTAGTTTAGCTTATGACCCAGCAGACAGGAAGGGAGACAGCTAGGAAAAGAAGACAGCTATCAGTTAGTTTAGCTTATGACCCAGCAGACAGGAAGGGAGACAGTTTGAAAGACCTGACAGCTATCAGTTAGTTTAGCTTATGACCCAGCAGACAGGAAGGGAGACAGTTAGGAAGAAGACAGCTATCAGTTAGTTTAGCTTAAGACCCAGCAGACAGGAAGGGAGACAGCTAGGAGCTGACGAGCTATCAGTTAGTTTTAGCTTATGACCCAGCAGACAGGAAGGGAGACAGCTAGGAGAAGACATGTGTGTGCTATCTGTTAGTTTAGCTTATGACCCAGCAGACAGGAAGGGAGACAGCTAGGAGAGAGACAGCTATCAGTTAGTTTAGCTTATGACCCAGCAGACAGGGAAGGGAGACCAGCTAGGAGAAGACAGCTATCAGTTAGTTTAGCTTATGACCCAGCAGACAGGGAAGGGAGACAGCTAGAGCTGACAGCTATCAGTTAGTTTAGCTTATGACCCAGCAGACAGGAAGGGAGACAGCTAGGAGATGACAGCTATCAGTTAGTTTAGCTTATGACCCAGCAGACAGGAAGGGAGACAGCTAGGGAGAAGACAGCTATCAGTTAGTTTAGGCTATGACCCAGCAGACAGTGAAGGGAGACAGCTAGGAGAAGACAGCTATCTGTTAGTTTAGCTTATGACCCAGCAGACAGGAAGGGAGACAGCTAGGAGCTGACAGCTATCTGTTAGTTTAGCTTATGACCTCAGCAGACAGGAAGGGAGACAGCTAGGAGATGACAGCTATCAGTTAGTTTAGCTTATGACCCAGCAGACAGGAAGGGAGACAGCTAGGAGAAGACAGCTATCAGTTAGTTTTAGCCTTATGACCCAGCAGACTAGGAAGGGAGACAGCTAGGGATGAAGACAGCTATCAGTTAGTTTAGCTTATGACCCAGCAGACAGGAAGGGAGACAGCTAGGAGCTGACAGTCTATCAGTTAGTTTAGCTTATGACCCAGCAGACAGGAAGGGAGACAGCTAGGAGAAGACAGCTATCAGTTAGTTTAGCTTATGACCCAGCAGACAGGAAGGGGAGACAGCTAGGAGCTGACAGCTATCAGTTAGTTTAGCTTATGACCCCAGCAGACCAGGAAGGGAGACAGCTAGGAGAAGACAGCTATCAGTTAGTTTAGCTTATGACCCAGCAGACAGGAAGGGAGACAGCTAGGAGAAGAACAGCTATCAGTTAGTTTAGCTTATGACCCAGCAGACAGGAAGGGAGACACAGCTAGGAGAAGACAGCTATCAGTTAGTTTAGCTTATGACCCAGCAGACAGGAAGGGAGACAGCTAGGAGCTGACAGCTATCAGTTAGTTTAGCTTATGACCCAGCAGACAGGAAGGGAGACAGCTAGGAGAAGACAGCTATCAGTTAGTTTTAGCTTATGACCCAGCAGACAGGAAGGGAGAACAGCTAGGAGCTGACAGCTATCAGTTAGTTTAGCTTATGACCCAGCAGACAGGAAGGGAGACAGCTAGGAGAAGACAGCTATCAGTTAGTTTAGCTTATGACCCAGCAGACAGGAAGGGGAGACAGCTAGGAGAAGACAGCTATCAGTTAGTTTAGCTTATGACCCAGCAGACAGGAAGGGAGACAGCTAGGAGAAGACAGCTATCTGTTAGTTTAGCTTATGACCCAGCAGACAGGAAGGGAGACCAGCTAGGAGAAGACAGCTATCAGTTAGTTTAGCTTATGACCCAGCAGACAGGAAGGGAGACAGCTAGGAGAAGACAGCTATCAGTTAGTTTAGCTTATGACCAGCAGACAGGAATGGAGACAGCTAGGAGAAGACAGCTATCAGTTAGTTTAGCTTATGACCCAGCAGACAGGAAGGGAGACAGCTAGGAGCTGACAGCTATCTGTTAGTTTAGCTTATGACCCAGCAGACAGGAAGGGAGACACAGCTAGGAGAATGACAGCTATCAGTTAGTTTAGCTTATGACCCAGCAGACAGGAAGGGAGACAGCTAGGAGAAGACAGCTATCAGTTAGTTTAGCTTATGACCCAGCAGACAGGAAGGGAGACCAGCTAGGAGCTGACAGCTATCAGTTAGTTTAGCTTATGACCCAGCAGACAGGAAGGGAGACAGCTAGGAGAAGACAGCTATCAGTTAGTTTAGCTTATGACCCAGCAGACAGGAAGGGAGACAGCTAGGAGAAGACAGCTATCAGTTAGTTTAGCTTATGACCCAGCAGACAGGAAGGGAGACAGCTAGGAGAAGACAGCTATTCAGTTAGTTTAGCTTATGACCCAGCAGACAGGAAGGGAGACAGCTAGGAGCTGACCAGCTATCAGTTAGTTTAGCTTATGACCCAGCAGACAGGAAGGTGAGACAGCTAGGAGAAGACAGCTATCAGTTAGTTTAGCTTATGACCCAGCAGACAGGAAGGGTGACAGCTAGGAGCTGACAGCTATCAGTTAGTTTAGCTTATGACCCAGCAGACAGGAAGGGGAGACAGCTAGGAGAAGACAGCTATCTTGTTAGTTTAGCTTATGACCCAGCAGACAGGAAGGGAGACAGCTAGGAGAAGACAGCTATCTGTTAGTTTAGCTTATGAACCCAGCAGACAGGAAGGGAGACAGCTAGGAGAAGACAGCTATCAGTTAGTTTAGCTTATGACCCAGCAGACAGGAAGGGAGGACAGCTAGGAGCTGACAGCTAATCAGTTAGTTTAGCTTATGACCCAGCAGACAGGAAGGGAGACAGCTAGGAGAAGACAGCTATCTGTTAGTTTAGCTATGACCCAGCAGACAGGAAGGGAGACAGCTAGGAGAAGACAGCTATCAGTTAGTTTAGCTTATGACCCAGCAGACAGGAAGGGAGACAGCTAGGAGCTGACAGCTATCTGTTAGTTTAGCTTATGACCCAGCAGACAGGAAGGGAGACACAGCTAGGAGAAGACAGCTATCAGTTAGTTTAGCTTATGACCCAGCAGACAGGAAGGGAGACAGCTAGGAGAAGACAGCTATCAGTTAGTTTAGCTTATGACTCAGCAGACAGGAAGGGAGACAGCTAGGAGCTGACAGCTATCAGTTAGTTTAGCTTATGACCCAGCAGACAGGAAGGGAGACAGCTAGGAGAAGACAGCTATCAGTTAGTTTAGCTTATGACCCAGCAGACAGGAAGGGAGACAAGCTAGGAGAAGACAGCTATCAGTTAGTTTAGCTTATGACCCAGCCAGACAGGAAGGGAGACAGCTAGGAGAAGACAGCTATCTGTTAGTTTAGCTTATGACCCAGCAGACAGAAGGGAGACAGCTAGGAGCTGACAGCTATCAGTTAGTTTAGCTTATGACCCAGCAGACAGGAAGGGAGACAGCTAGGAGAATGACAGCTATCAGTTAGTTTAGCTTATGACTCAGCAGACAGGAAGGGAGACACAGCTAGGAGAAGACAGCTATCAGTTAGTTTAGCTTATGACCCAGCAGACAGGAAGGGAGACAGCTAGGAGCTGACAGCTATCAGTTAGTTTAGCTTAAGACCCAGCAGACAGGAAGGGAGACAGCTAGGAGAAGACAGCTATCAGTTAGTTTAGCTTATGACCCAGCAGACAGGAAGGGAGACAGCTAGGAGAAGACAGCTATCAGTTAGTTTAGCTTATGACCCAGCAGACAGGAAGGGAGACAGCTAGGAGAAGACAGCTATCAGTTAGTTTAGCTTATGACCCAGCAGACAGGAAGGGAGACAGCTAGGAGAAGACAGCTATCAGTTAGTTTAGCTTATGACCCAGCAGACAGGAAGGGAGACAGCTAGGAGAAGACAGCTATCAGTTAGTTTAGCTTATGACCCAGCAGACAGGAAGGGGAGACAGCTAGGAGCTGACAGCTATCAGTTAGTTTAGCTTATGACTCAGCAGACAGGAAGGGAGACAGCTAGGAGCTGACAGCTATCAGTTAGTTTAGCTTATGACCCAGCAGACAGGAAGGGAGACAGCTAGGAGAAGACAGCTATCAGTTAGTTTAGCTTATGACCCAGCAGACAGGAAGGGAGACAGCTAGGAGAAGACAGCTATCAGTTAGTTTAGCTTATGACCCAGCAGACAGGAAGGGAGACAGCTAGGAGCTGACAGCTATCAGTTAGTTTAGCTTATGACTCAGCAGACAGGAAGGGAGACAGCTAGGAGAAGACAGCTATCAGTTAGTTTAGCTTATGACCCAGCAGACAGGAAGGGAGACACAGCTAGGAGAAGACAGCTATCAGTTAGTTTAGCTTATGACCCAGCTGACAGGAAGGGAGACAGCTAGGAGAAGACAGCTATCAGTTAGTTTAGCTTATGACCCAGCAGACAGGAAGGGAGACAGCTAGGAGCTGACAGCTATCAGTTAGTTTAGCTTATGACCCAGCAGACAGGAAGGGAGACAGTTAGGAGAAGACAGCTATCAGTTAGTTTAGCTTATGACCCAGCAGACAGGAAGGGGAGACAGCTAGGAGCTGACAGCTATCAGTTAGTTTAGCTTATGACCCAGCAGACAGGAAGGGAGACAGCTAGGAGAAGACAGCTATCTGTTAGTTTAGCTTATGACCCAGCAGACAGGAAGGGAGACAGCTAGGAGAAGACAGCTATCAGTTAGTTTAGCTTATGACCCAGCAGACAGGAAGGGAGACAGCTAGGAGAAGACAGCTATCAGTTAGTTTAGCTTATGACCCAGCAGACAGGAAGGGAGACAGCTAGGAGCTGACAGCTATCAGTTAGTTTAGCTTATGACCCAGCAGACAGGAAGGGAGACAGCTAGGAGAAGACAGCAATCAGTTAGTTTAGCTTATGACCCAGCAGACAGGAAGGGAGACAGCTAGGAGATGACAGCTATCAGTTAGTTTAGCTTATGACCCAGCAGACAGGAAGGGAGACAGCTAGGAGCTGACAGCTATCTGTTAGTTTAGCTTATGACCCAGCAGACAGGAAGGGAGACAGCTAGGAGCTGACAGCTATCTGTTAGTTTAGCTTATGACCCAGCAGACAGGAAGGGAGACAGCTAGGAGCTGACAGCTATCAGTTAGTTTAGCTTATGACCCAGCAGACAGGAAGGGAGACAGCTAGGAGAAGACAGCTATCAGTTAGTTTAGCTTATGACCCAGCAGACAGGAAGGGAGACACAGCTAGGAGAAGACAGCTATCAGTTAGTTTAGCTTATGACCCAGCTGACAGGAAGGGAGACAGCTAGGAGAAGACAGCTATCAGTTAGTTTAGCTTATGACCCAGCAGACAGGAAGGGAGACAGCTAGGAGATGACAGCTATCAGTTAGTTTAGCTTATGACCCAGCAGACAGGAAGGGAGACAGCTTAGGGAGAAGACAGCTATCAGTTAGTTTAGCTTATGACCCAGCAGACAGGAAGGGAGAACAGCTAGGAGCTGACAGCTATCAGTTAGTTTAGCTTATGACCCAGCAGACAGGAAGGGAGACAGCTAGGAGAAGACAGCTATCTGTTAGTTTAGCTTATGACCCAGCAGACAGGAAGGGAGACAGCTAGGAGAAGACAGCTATCAGTTAGTTTAGCTTATGACCCAGCAGACAGGAAGGGAGACAGCTAGGAGAAGACAGCTATCAGTTAGTTTAGCTTATGACCCAGCAGACAGGAAGGGAGACAGCTAGGAGCTGACAGCTATCAGTTAGTTTAGCTTATGACCCAGCAGACAGGAAGGGAGACAGCTAGGAGAAGACAGCTATCAGTTAGTTTAGCTTATGACCCAGCAGACAGGAAGGGAGACAGCTAGGAGAAGACAGCTATCAGTTAGTTTAGCTTATGACCCAGCAGACAGGAAGGGAGACAGCAAGGAGAAGAACAGCTATCAGTTAGTTTAGCTTATGACTCAGCAGACAGGAAGGGAGACAGCTAGGAGCTGACAGCTATCAGTTAGTTTAGCTTATGACCCAGCAGACAGGAAGGGAGACAGCTAGGAGAAGACAGCTATCAGTTAGTTTAGCTTATGACCCAGCAGACAGGAAGGGAGACAGCTAGGAGATGACAGCTATCAGTTAGTTTAGCTTATGACCCAGCAGACAGGAAGGGAGACAGCTAGGAGCTGACAGCTATCTGTTAGTTTAGCTTATGACCCAGCAGACAGGAAGGGAGACAGCTAGGAGAAGACAGCTATCAGTTAGTTTAGCTTATGACCCAGCAGACAGGAAGGGAGACAGCTAGGAGCTGACAGCTATCAGTTAGTTTAGCTTATGACCCAGCAGACAGGAAGGGGAGACAGCTAGGAGAAGGACAGCTATTTGTTAGTTTAGCTTATGACCCAGCAGACAGGAAGGGAGACAGCTAGGAGAAGACAGCTATCAGTTAGTTTAGCTTATGACCCAGCAGACAGGAAGGGAGACAGCTAGGAGAAGACAGCTATCAGTTAGTTTAGCTTATGACCCAGCAGACAGGAAGGGAGACAGCTAGGAGCTGACAGCTATCAGTTAGTTTAGCTTATGACCCAGCAGACAGGAAGGGAGACAGCTAGGAGAAGACAGCTATCTGTTAGTTTAGCTTATGACCAGCAGACAGGAATGGGAGACAGCTAGGAGAAGACAGCTATCAGTTAGTTTAGCTTATGACCCAGCAGACAGGAAGGGAGACAGCTAGGAGCTGACAGCTATCTGTTAGTTTAGCTTATGACCCAGCAGACAGGAAGGGAGACACAGCTAGGAGAAGACAGCTATCAGTTAGTTTAGCTTATGACCCAGCAGACAGGAAGGGAGACAGCTAGGAGAAGACAGCTATCAGTTAGTTTAGCTTATGACCCAGCAGACAGGAAGGGAGACAGCTAGGAGCTAACAGCTATCAGTTAGTTTAGCTTATGACCCAGCAGACAGGAAGGGAGACAGCTAGGAGAAGACAGCTATCAGTTAGTTTAGCTTATGACCCAGCAGACAGGAAGGGAGACAGCTAGGAGAAGACAGCTATCAGTTAGTTTAGCTTATGACTCAGCAGACAGGAAGGGAGAAAGCTAGGAGAAGACAGCTATCAGTTAGTTTAGCTTATGACCCAGCAGACAGGAAGGGAGACAGCTAGGAGCTGACAGCTATCAGTTAGTTTAGCTTATGACCCAGCAGACAGGAAGGGAGACAGCTAGGAGCTGACAGCTATCTGTTAGTTTAGCTTATGACTCAGCAGACAGGAAGGGAGACACAGCTAGGAGCTGACAGCTATCAGTTAGTTTAGCTTATGACCCAGCAGACAGGAAGGGAGACAGCTAGGAGAAGACAGCTATCTGTTAGTTTAGCTTATGACCCAGCAGACAGGAATGGAGACAGCTAGGAGAAGACAGCTATCTGTTAGTTTAGCTTATGACCCAGCAGACAGGAAGGGAGACAGCTAGGTGCTGACAGCTATCTGTTAGTTTAGCTTATGACCCAGCAGACAGGAAGGGAGACACAGCTAGGAGAAGACAGCTATCAGTTAGTTTAGCTTATGACCCAGCAGACAGGAAGGGAGACAGCTAGGAGAAGACAGCTATCAGTTAGTTTAGCTTATGACCCAGCAGACAGGAAGGGAGACAGCTAGGAGAAGACAGCTATCAGTTAGTTTAGCTTATGACTCAGCAGACAGGAAGGGAGACAGCTAGGAGCTGACAGCTATCAGTTAGTTTAGCTTATGACTCAGCAGACAGGAAGGGAGACAGCTAGGAGCTGACAGCTATCAGTTAGTTTAGCTTATGACCCAGCAGACAGGAAGGGGAGACAGCTAGGAGAAGACAGCTATCAGTTAGTTTAGCTTATGACCCAGCAGACAGGAAGGGAGACAGCTAGGAGAAGACAGCTATCTGTTAGTTTAGCTTATGACCCAGCAGACAGGAAGGGAGACAGCTAGGAGCTGACAGCTATCAGTTAGTTTAGCTTATGACCCAGCAGACAGGAAGGGAGACAGCTAGGAGAAGACAGCTATCAGTTAGTTTAGCTTATGACCCAGCAGACAGGAAGGGAGACACAGCTAGGAGAAGACAGCTATCAGTTAGTTTAGCTTATGACCCAGCAGACAGGAAGGGAGACAGCTAGGAGAAGACAGCTATCAGTTAGTTTAGCTTATGACCCAGCAGACAGGAAGGGAGACAGCTAGGAGCTGACAGCTATCAGTTAGTTTAGCTTATGACCCAGCAGACAGGAAGGGAGACAGCTAGGAGAAGACAGCTATCAGTTAGTTTAGCTTATGACCCAGCAGACAGGAAGGGAGACAGCTAGGAGAAGACAGCTATCAGTTAGTTTAGCTTATGACCCAGCAGACAGGAAGGGAGACAGCTAGGAGAAGACAGCTATCTGTTAGTTTAGCTTATGACCCAGCAGACAGGAAGGGAGACAGCTAGGAGAAGACAGCTATCAAGTTAGTTTAGCTTATGACCCAGCAAGACAGGAAGGGAGACAGCTAGGAGAAGACAGCTATCAGTTAGTTTAGCTTATTGACTCCAGCAGACAGGAAGGGAGACAGCTAGGAGCTGACAGCTATCAGTTAGTTTAGCTTATGACCCAGCAGACAGGAAGGGAGACAGCTAGGAGAAGACAGCAATCAGTTAGTTTAGCTTATGACCCAGCAGACAGGAAGGGAGACAGCTAGGAGCTGACAGCTATCAGTTAGTTTAGCTTATGACCCAGCAGACAGGAAGGGAGACAGCTAGGAGCTGACAGCTATCTGTTAGTTTAGCTTATGACTCAGCAGACAGGAAGGGAGACACAGCTAGGAGCTGACAGCTATCAGTTAGTTTAGCTTATGACCCAGCAGACAGGAAGGGAGACAGCTAGGAGAAGACAGCTATCTGTTAGTTTAGCTTATGACCCAGCAGACAGGAATGGAGACAGCTAGGAGAAGACAGCTATCTGTTAGTTTAGCTTATGACCCAGCAGACAGGAAGGGAGACAGCTAGGAGCTGACAGCTATCTGTTAGTTTAGCTTATGACCCAGCAGACAGGAAGGGAGACACAGCTAGGAGAAGACAGCTATCAGTTAGTTTAGCTTATGACCCAGCAGACAGGAAGGGAGACAGCTAGGAGAAGACAGCTATCAGTTAGTTTAGCTTATGACCCAGCAGACAGGAAGGGAGACAGCTAGGAGAAGACAGCTATCAGTTAGTTTAGCTTATGACTCAGCAGACAGGAAGGGAGACAGCTAGGAGCTGACAGCTATCAGTTAGTTTAGCTTATGACCCAGCAGACAGGAAGGGAGACAGCTAGGAGCTGACAGCTATCAGTTAGTTTAGCTTATGACCCAGCAGACAGGAAGGGAGACAGCTAGGAGAAGACAGCTATCAGTTAGTTTAGCTTATGACCCAGCAGACAGGAAGGGAGACAGCTAGGAGAAGACAGCTATCTGTTAGTTTAGCTTATGACCCAGCAGACAGGAAGGGAGACAGCTAGGAGCTGACAGCTATCAGTTAGTTTAGCTTATGACTCAGCAGACAGGAAGGGAGACAGCTAGGAGAAGACAGCTATCAGTTAGTTTAGCTTATGACCCAGCAGACAGGAAGGGAGACACAGCTAGGAGAAGACAGCTATCAGTTAGTTTAGCTTATGACCAGCAGACAGGAAGGGAGACAGCTAGGAGAAGACAGCTATCAGTTAGTTTAGCTTATGACCCAGCAGACAGGAAGGGAGACAGCTAGGAGCTGACAGCTATCAGTTAGTTTAGCTTATGACCCAGCAGACAGGAAGGGAGACAGCTAGGAGAAGACAGCTATCAGTTAGTTTAGCTTATGACCCAGCAGACAGGAAGGGAGACAGCTAGGAGCAGACAGCTATCAGTTAGTTTAGCTTATGACCCAGCAGACAGGAAGGGAGACAGCTAGGAGAAGACAGCTATCTGTTAGTTTAGCTTATGAACCAGCAGACAGGAAGGGAGACAGCTAGGAGAAGACAGCTATCAGTTAGTTTAGCTTATGACCCAGCAGACAGGAAGGGAGACAGCTAGGAGAAGACAGCTATCAGTTAGTTTAGCTTATGACCCAGCAGACAGGAAGGGAGACAGCTAGGAGCTGACAGCTATCAGTTAGTTTAGCTTATGACCCAGCAGACAGGAAGGGAGACAGCTAGGAGAAGACAGCAATCAGTTAGTTTAGCTTATGACCCAGCAGACAGGAAGGGAGACAGCTAGGAGCTGACAGCTATCAGTTAGTTTAGCTTATGACCCAGCAGACAGGAAGGGAGACAGCTAGGAGCTGACAGCTATCTGTTAGTTTAGCTTATGACCCAGCAGACAGGAAGGGAGACAGCTAGGAGCTGAAAGCTATCTGTTAGTTTAGCTTATGACCCAGCAGACAGGAAGGGAGACAGCTAGGAGCTGACAGCTATCAGTTAGTTTAGCTTATGACCCAGCAGACAGGAAGGGAGACAGCTAGGAGAAGACAGCTATCAGTTAGTTTAGCTTATGACCCAGCAGACAGGAAGGGAGACACAGCTAGGAGAAGACAGCTATCAGTTAGTTTAGCTTATGACCCAGCTGACAGGAAGGGAGACAGCTAGGAGAAGACAGCTATCAGTTAGTTTAGCTTATGACCCAGCAGACAGGAAGGGAGACAGCTAGGAGCTGACAGCTATCAGTTAGTTTAGCTTATGACCCAGCAGACAGGAAGGGAGACAGCTAGGAGAAGACAGCTATCAGTTAGTTTAGCTTATGACCCAGCAGACAGGAAGGGAGACAGCTAGGAGCTGACAGCTATCAGTTAGTTTAGCTTATGACCCAGCAGACAGGAAGGGAGACAGCTAGGAGAAGACAGCTATCTGTTAGTTTAGCTTATGACCCAGCAGACAGGAAGGGAGACAGCTAGGAGAAGACAGCTATCAGTTAGTTTAGCTTATGACCCAGCAGACAGGAAGGGAGACAGCTAGGAGAAGACAGCTATCAGTTAGTTTAGCTTATGACCCAGCAGACAGGAAGGGAGACAGCTAGGAGCTGACAGCTATCAGTTAGTTTAGCTTATGACCCAGCAGACAGGAAGGGAGACAGCTAGGAGAAGACAGCAATCAGTTAGTTTAGCTTATGACCAGCAGACAGGAAGGGAGACAGCTAGGAGCTGACAGCTATCAGTTAGTTTAGCTTATGACCCAGCAGACAGGAAGGGAGACAGCTAGGAGAAGACAGCTATCTTGTTAGTTTAGCTTATGACCCAGCAGACAGGAAGGGAGACAGCTAGGAGAAGACAGCTATCAGTTAGTTTAGCTTATGACCCAGCAGACAGGAAGGGAGACAGCTAGGAGAAGACAGCTATCAGTTAGTTTAGCTTATGACCCAGCAGACAGGAAGGGAGACAGCTAGGAGCTGACAGCTATCAGTTAGTTTAGCTTATGACCCAGCAGACAGGAAGGGAGAAGTAGGAGAAGACAGCTATCTGTTAGTTTAGCTCATGACCCAGCAGACAGGAATGGAGACAGCTAGGAGAAGACAGCTATCAGTTAGTTTAGCTTATGACCCAGCAGACAGGAAGGGAGACAGCTAGGAGCTGACAGCTATCTGTTAGTTTAGCTTATGACCCAGCAGACAGGAAGGGAGACACAGCTAGGAGAAGACAGCTATCAGTTAGTTTAGCTTATGACCCAGCAGACAGGAAGGGAGACAGCTAGGAGAAGACAGCTATCAGTTAGTTTAGCTTATGACCCAGCAGACAGGAAGGGAGACAGCTAGGAGCTAACAGCTATCAGTTAGTTTAGCTTATGACCCAGCAGACAGGAAGGGAGACAGCTAGGAGAAGACAGCTATCAGTTAGTTTAGCTTATGACCCAGCAGACAGGAAGGGAGACAGCTAGGAGAAGACAGCTATCAGTTAGTTTAGCTTATGACTCAGCAGACAGGAAGGGAGAACAGCTAGGAGAAGACAGCTATCAGTTAGTTTAGCTTATGACCCAGCAGACATGAAGGGAGACAGCTAGGAGCTGACAGCTATCAGTTAGTTTAGCTTATGACCCAGCAGACAGGAAGGGAGACAGCTAGGAGCTGACAGCTATCTGTTAGTTTAGCTTATGACTCAGCAGACAGGAAGGGAGACACAGCTAGGAGCTGACAGCTATCAGTTAGTTTAGCTTATGACCCAGCAGACAGGAAGGGAGACAGCTAGGAGAAGACAGCTATCTGTTAGTTTAGCTTATGACCCAGCAGACAGGAAGGGAGACAGCTAGGAGAAGACAGCTATCAGTTAGTTTAGCTTATGACCCAGCAGACAGGAAGGGAGACAGCTAGGAGCTGACAGCTATCTGTTAGTTTAGCTTATGACCCAGCAGACAGGAAGGGAGACACAGCTAGGAGAAGACAGCTATCAGTTAGTTTAGCTTATGACCCAGCAGACAGGAAGGGAGACAGCTAGGAGAAGACAGCTATCAGTTAGTTTAGCTTATGACCCAGCAGACAGGAAGGGAGACAGCTAGGAGAAGACAGCTATCAGTTAGTTTAGCTTATGACTCAGCAGACAGGAAGGGAGACAGCTAGGAGCTGACAGCTATCAGTTAGTTTAGCTTATGACTCAGCAGACAGGAAGGGAGACAGCTAGGAGCTGACAGCTATCAGTTAGTTTAGCTTATGACCCAGCAGACAGGAAGGGAGACAGCTAGGAGAAGACAGCTATCAGTTAGTTTAGCTTATGACCCAGCAGACAGGAAGGGAGACAGCTAGGAGCTGACAGCTATCAGTTAGTTTAGCTTATGACCCAGCAGACAGGAAGGGAGACAGCTAGGAGCTGACAGCTATCAGTTAGTTTAGCTTATGACTCAGCAGACAGGAAGGGAGACAGCTAGGAGAAGACAGCTATCAGTTAGTTTAGCTTATGACCCAGCAGACAGGAAGGGAGACAGCTAGGAGAAGACAGCTATCAGTTAGTTTAGCTTATGACTCAGCAGACAGGAAGGGAGACAGCTAGGAGAAGACAGCTATCAGTTAGTTTAGCTTATGACCCAGCAGACAGGAAGGGAGACAGCTAGGAGCTGACAGCTATCAGTTAGTTTAGCTTATGACTCAGCAGACAGGAAGGGAGACAGCTAGGAGCTGACAGCTATCAGTTAGTTTAGCTTATGACTCAGCAGACAGGAAGGGAGACAGCTAGGAGAAGACAGCTATCAGTTAGTTTAGCTTATGACCCAGCAGACAGGAAGGGAGAACAGCTAGGAGAAGACAGCTATCAGTTAGTTTAGCTTATGACTCAGCAGACAGGAAGGGAGACAGCTAGGAGCTGACAGCTATCAGTTAGTTTAGCTTATGACTCAGCAGACAGGAAGGGAGACAGCTAGGAGCTGACAGCTATCAGTTAGTTTAGCTTATGACTCAGCAGACAGGAAGGGAGACAGCTAGGAGCTGACAGCTATCAGTTAGTTTAGCTTATGACTCAGCAGACAGGAAGGGAGACAGCTAGGAGAAGACAGCTATCAGTTAGTTTAGCTTATGACCCAGCAGACAGGAAGGGAGACAGCTAGGAGAAGACAGCTATCTGTTAGTTTAGCTTATGACCCAGCAGACAGGAAGGGAGACAGCTAGGAGCTGACAGCTATCAGTTAGTTTAGCTTATGACTCAGCAGACAGGAAGGGAGACAGCTAGGAGAAGACAGCTATCAGTTAGTTTAGCTTATGACCCAGCAGACAGGAAGGGAGACAGCTAGGAGAAGACAGCTATCAGTTAGTTTAGCTTATGACTCAGCAGACAGGAAGGGAGACAGCTAGGAGAAGACAGCTATCAGTTAGTTTAGCTTATGACCCAGCAGACATGAAGGGAGACAGCTAGGAGCTGACAGCTATCAGTTAGTTTAGCTTATGACCCAGCAGACAGGAAGGGAGACAGCTAGGAGCTGACAGCTATCTGTTAGTTTAGCTTATGACTCAGCAGACAGGAAGGGAGACACAGCTAGGAGCTGACAGCTATCAGTTAGTTTAGCTTATGACCCAGCAGACAGGAAGGGAGACAGCTAGGAGAAGACAGCTATCTGTTAGTTTAGCTTATGACCCAGCAGACAGGAAGGGAGACAGCTAGGAGAAGACAGCTATCAGTTAGTTTAGCTTATGACCCAGCAGACAGGAAGGGAGACAGCTAGGAGCTGACAGCTATCTGTTAGTTTAGCTTATGACCCAGCAGACAGGAAGGGAGACACAGCTAGGAGAAGACAGCTATCAGTTAGTTTAGCTTATGACCCAGCAGACAGGAAGGGAGACAGCTAGGAGAAGACAGCTATCAGTTAGTTTAGCTTATGACCCAGCAGACAGGAAGGGAGACAGCTAGGAGAAGACAGCTATCAGTTAGTTTAGCTTATGACTCAGCAGACAGGAAGGGAGACAGCTAGGAGCTGACAGCTATCAGTTAGTTTAGCTTATGACTCAGCAGACAGGAAGGGAGACAGCTAGGAGCTGACAGCTATCAGTTAGTTTAGCTTATGACCCAGCAGACAGGAAGGGAGACAGCTAGGAAAAGACAGCTATCAGTTAGTTTAGCTTATGACCCAGCAGACAGGAAGGGAGACAGCTAGGAGAAGACAGCTATCTGTTAGTTTAGCTTATGACCCAGCAGACAGGAAGGGAGACAGCTAGGAGCTGACAGCTATCAGTTAGTTTAGCTTATGACTCAGCAGACAGGAAGGGAGACAGCTAGGAGCTGACAGCTATCAGTTAGTTTAGCTTATGACTCAGCAGACAGGAAGGGAGACAGCTAGGAGAAGACAGCTATCAGTTAGTTTAGCTTATGACCCAGCAGACAGGAAGGGAGATACAGCTAGGAGAAGACAGCTATCAGTTAGTTTAGCTTATGACTCAGCAGACAGGAAGGGAGACAGCTAGGAGCTGACAGCTATCAGTTAGTTTAGCTTATGACTCAGCAGACAGGAAGGGAGACAGCTAGGAGCTGACAGCTATCAGTTAGTTTAGCTTATGACTCAGCAGACAGGAAGGGAGACAGCTAGGAGCTGACAGCTATCAGTTAGTTTAGCTTATGACTCAGCAGACAGGAAGGGAGACAGCTAGGAGCTGACAGCTATCAGTTAGTTTAGCTTATGACCCAGCAGACAGGAAGGGAGACAGCTAGGAGAAGACAGCTATCAGTTAGTTTAGCTTATGACCCAGCAGACAGGAAGGGAGACAGCTAGGAGAAGACAGCTATCAGTTAGTTTAGCTTATGACCCAGCAGACAGGAAGGGAGACAGCTAGGAGAAGACAGCTATCAGTTAGTTTAGCTTATGACCCAGCAGACAGGAAGGGAGACAGCTAGGAGCTGACAGCTATCAGTTAGTTTAGCTTATGACTCAGCAGACAGGAAGGGAGACAGCTAGGAGCTGACAGCTATCAGTTAGTTTAGCTTATGACCCAGCAGACAGGAAGGGAGACAGCTAGGAGAAGACAGCTATCAGTTAGTTTAGCTTATGACCCAGCAGACAGGAAGGGAGACAGCTAGGAGAAGACAGATATCAGTTAGTTTAGCTTATGACTCAGCAGACAGGAAGGGAGACAGCTAGGAGAAGACAGCTATCAGTTAGTTTAGCTTATGACTCAGCAGACAGGAAGGGAGACAGCTAGGAGCTGACAGCTATCAGTTAGTTTAGCTTATGACCCAGCAGACAGGAAGGGAGACAGCTAAGAAAAGACAGCTATCAGTTAGTTTAGCTTATGACCCAGCAGACAGGAAGGGAGACAGCTAGGAGAAGACAGCTATCAGTTAGTTTAGCTTATGACCCAGCTGACAGGAAGGGAGACAGCTAGGAGAAGACAGCTATCAGTTAGTTTAGCTTATGACCCAGCAGACAGGAAGGGAGACAGCTAGGAGCTGACAGCTATCAGTTAGTTTAGCTTATGACCCAGCAGACAGGAAGGGAGACAGTTAGGAGAAGACAGCTATCAGTTAGTTTAGCTTATGACCCAGCAGACAGGAAGGGAGACAGCTAGGAGCTGACAGCTATCAGTTAGTTTAGCTTATGACCCAGCAGACAGGAAGGGAGACAGCTAGGAGAAGACAGCTATCTGTTAGTTTAGCTTATGACCCAGCAGACAGGAAGGGAGACAGCTAGGAGAAGACAGCTATCAGTTAGTTTAGCTTATGACCCAGCAGACAGGAAGGGAGACAGCTAGGAGAAGACAGCTATCAGTTAGTTTAGCTTATGACCCAGCAGACAGGAAGGGAGACAGCTAGGAGCTGACAGCTATCAGTTAGTTTAGCTTATGACCCAGCAGACAGGAAGGGAGACAGCTAGGAGAAGACAGCAATCAGTTAGTTTAGCTTATGACCCAGCAGACAGGAAGGGAGACAGCTAGGAGCTGACAGCTATCAGTTAGTTTAGCTTATGACCCAGCAGACAGGAAGGGAGACAGCTAGGAGAAGACAGCTATTTGTTAGTTTAGCTTATGACCCAGCAGACAGGAAGGGAGACAGCTAGGAGAAGACAGCTATCAGTTAGTTTAGCTTATGACCCAGCAGACAGGAAGGGAGACAGCTAGGAGAAGACAGCTATCAGTTAGTTTAGCTTATGACCCAGCAGACAGGAAGGGAGACAGCTAGGAGCTGACAGCTATCAGTTAGTTTAGCTTATGACCCAGCAGACAGGAAGGGGAGACAGCTAGGAGAAGACAGCTATCTGTTAGTTTAGCTCATGACCCAGCAGACAGGAATGGAGACAGCTAGGAGAAGACAGCTATCAGTTAGTTTAGCTTATGACCCAGCAGACAGGAAGGGAGACAGCTAGGAGCTGACAGCTATCTGTTAGTTTAGCTTATGACCCAGCAGACAGGAAGGGAGACAAAGCTAGGAGAAGACAGCTATCAGTTAGTTTAGCTTATGACCCAGCAGACAGGAAGGGAGACAGCTAGGAGAAGACAGCTATCAGTTAGTTTAGCTTATGACCCAGCAGACAGGAAGGGAGACAGCTAGGAGCTAACAGCTATCAGTTAGTTTAGCTTATGACCCAGCAGACAGGAAGGGAGACAGCTAGGAGAAGACAGCTATCAGTTAGTTTAGCTTATGACCCAGCAGACAGGAAGGGAGACAGCTAGGAGAAGACAGCTATCAGTTAGTTTAGCTTATGACTCAGCAGACAGGAAGGGAGAAAGCTAGGAGAAGACAGCTATCAGTTAGTTTAGCTTATGACCCAGCAGACATGAAGGGAGACAGCTAGGAGCTGACAGCTATCAGTTAGTTTAGCTTATGACCCAGCAGACAGGAAGGGAGACAGCTAGGAGCTGACAGCTATCAGTTAGTTTAGCTTATGACCCAGCAGACAGGAAGGGAGACAGCTAGGAGCTGACAGCTATCTGTTAGTTTAGCTTATGACTCAGCAGACAGGAAGGGAGACACAGCTAGGAGCTGACAGCTATCAGTTAGTTTAGCTTATGACCCAGCAGACAGGAAGGGAGACAGCTAGGAGAAGACAGCTATCTGTTAGTTTAGCTTATGACCCAGCAGACAGGAATGGAGACAGCTAGGAGAAGACAGCTATCAGTTAGTTTAGCTTATGACCCAGCAGACAGGAAGGGAGACAGCTAGGAGCTGACAGCTATCTGTTAGTTTAGCTTATGACCCAGCAGACAGGAAGGGAGACACAGCTAGGAGAAGACAGCTATCAGTTAGTTTAGCTTATGACCCAGCAGACAGGAAGGGAGACAGCTAGGAGAAGACAGCTATCAGTTAGTTTAGCTTATGACCCAGCAGACAGGAAGGGAGACAGCTAGGAGAAGACAGCTATCAGTTAGTTTAGCTTATGACTCAGCAGACAGGAAGGGAGACAGCTAGGAGCTGACAGCTATCAGTTAGTTTAGCTTATGACTCAGCAGACAGGAAGGGAGACAGCTAGGAGCTGACAGCTATCAGTTAGTTTAGCTTATGACCCAGCAGACAGGAAGGGAGACAGCTAGGAAAAGACAGCTATCAGTTAGTTTAGCTTATGACCCAGCAGACAGGAAGGGAGACAGCTAGGAGAAGACAGCTATCTGTTAGTTTAGCTTATGACCCAGCAGACAGGAAGGGAGACAGCTAGGAGCTGACAGCTATCAGTTAGTTTAGCTTATGACTCAGCAGACAGGAAGGGAGACAGCTAGGAGCTGAGAGCTATCAGTTAGTTTAGCTTATGACTCAGCAGACAGGAAGGGAGACAGCTAGGAGAAGACAGCTATCAGTTAGTTTAGCTTATGACCCAGCAGACAGGAAGGGAGATACAGCTAGGAGAAGACAGCTATCAGTTAGTTTAGCTTATGACTCAGCAGACAGGAAGGGAGACAGCTAGGAGCTGACAGCTATCAGTTAGTTTAGCTTATGACTCAGCAGACAGGAAGGGAGACAGCTAGGAGCTGACAGCTATCAGTTAGTTTAGCTTATGACTCAGCAGACAGGAAGGGAGACAGCTAGGAGCTGACAGCTATCAGTTAGTTTAGCTTATGACTCAGCAGACAGGAAGGGAGACAGCTAGGAGCTGACAGCTATCAGTTAGTTTAGCTTATGACCCAGCAGACAGGAAGGGAGACAGCTAGGAGAAGACAGCTATCAGTTAGTTTAGCTTATGACCCAGCAGACAGGAAGGGAGACAGCTAGGAGAAGACAGCTATCAGTTAGTTTAGCTTATGACCCAGCAGACAGGAAGGGAGACAGCTAGGAGAAGACAGCTATCAGTTAGTTTAGCTTATGACCCAGCAGACAGGAAGGGAGACAGCTAGGAGCTGACAGCTATCAGTTAGTTTAGCTTATGACTCAGCAGACAGGAAGGGAGACAGCTAGGAGCTGACAGCTATCAGTTAGTTTAGCTTATGACCCAGCAGACAGGAAGGGAGACAGCTAGGAGAAGACAGCTATCAGTTAGTTTAGCTTATGACCCAGCAGACAGGAAGGGAGACAGCTAGGAGAAGACAGATATCAGTTAGTTTAGCTTATGACTCAGCAGACAGGAAGGGAGACAGCTAGGAGAAGACAGCTATCAGTTAGTTTAGCTTATGACTCAGCAGACAGGAAGGGAGACAGCTAGGAGCTGACAGCTATCAGTTAGTTTAGCTTATGACCCAGCAGACAGGAAGGGAGACAGCTAAGAAAAGACAGCTATCAGTTAGTTTAGCTTATGACCCAGCAGACAGGAAGGGAGACAGCTAGGAGAAGACAGCTATCAGTTAGTTTAGCTTATGACCCAGCAGACAGGAAGGGAGACAGCTAGGAGAAGACAGCTATCAGTTAGTTTAGCTTATGACCCAGCAGACAGGAAGGGAGACAGCTAGGAGCTGACAGCTATCAGTTAGTTTAGCTTATGACCCAGCAGACAGGAAGGGAGACAGTTAGGAGAAGACAGCTATCAGTTAGTTTAGCTTATGACCCAGCAGACAGGAAGGGAGACAGCTAGGAGCTGACAGCTATCAGTTAGTTTAGCTTATGACCCAGCAGACAGGAAGGGAGACAGCTAGGAGAAGACAGCTATCTGTTAGTTTAGCTTATGACCCAGCAGACAGGAAGGGAGACAGCTAGGAGAAGACAGCTATCACTTAGTTTAGCTTATGACCCAGCAGACAGGAAGGGAGACAGCTAGGAGAAGACAGCTATCAGTTAGTTTAGCTTATGACCCAGCAGACAGGAAGGGAGACAGCTAGGAGCTGACAGCTATCAGTTAGTTTAGCTTATGACCCAGCAGACAGGAAGGGAGACAGCTAGGAGAAGACAGCAATCAGTTAGTTTAGCTTATGACCCAGCAGACAGGAAGGGAGACAGCTAGGAGCTGACAGCTATCAGTTAGTTTAGCTTATGACCCAGCAGACAGGAAGGGAGACAGCTAGGAGTAGACAGCTATTTGTTAGTTTAGCTTATGACCCAGCAGACAGGAAGGGAGACAGCTAGGAGAAGACAGCTATCAGTTAGTTTAGCTTATGACCCAGCAGACAGGAAGGGAGACAGCTAGGAGAAGACAGCTATCAGTTAGTTTAGCTTATGACCCAGCAGACAGGAAGGGAGACAGCTAGGAGCTGACAGCTATCAGTTAGTTTAGCTTATGACCCAGCAGACAGGAAGGGAGACAGCTAGGAGAAGACAGCTATCTGTTAGTTTAGCTCATGACCCAGCAGACAGGAATGGAGACAGCTAGGAGAAGACAGCTATCAGTTAGTTTAGCTTATGACCCAGCAGACAGGAAGGGAGACAGCTAGGAGCTGACAGCTATCTGTTAGTTTAGCTTATGACCCAGCAGACAGGAAGGGAGACAAGCTAGGAGAAGACAGCTATCAGTTAGTTTAGCTTATGACCCAGCAGACAGGAAGGGAGACAGCTAGGAGAAGACAGCTATCAGTTAGTTTAGCTTATGACCCAGCAGACAGGAAGGGAGACAGCTAGGAGCTAACAGCTATCAGTTAGTTTAGCTTATGACCCAGCAGACAGGAAGGGAGACAGCTAGGAGAAGACAGCTATCAGTTAGTTTAGCTTATGACCCAGCAGACAGGAAGGGAGACAGCTAGGAGAAGACAGCTATCAGTTAGTTTAGCTTATGACTCAGCAGACAGGAAGGGAGAAAGCTAGGAGAAGACAGCTATCAGTTAGTTTAGCTTATGACCCAGCAGACATGAAGGGAGACAGCTAGGAGCTGACAGCTATCAGTTAGTTTAGCTTATGACCCAGCAGACAGGAAGGGAGACAGCTAGGAGCTGACAGCTATCTGTTAGTTTAGCTTATGACTCAGCAGACAGGAAGGGAGACACAGCTAGGAGCTGACAGCTATCAGTTAGTTTAGCTTATGACCCAGCAGACAGGAAGGGAGACAGCTAGGAGAAGACAGCTATCTGTTAGTTTAGCTTATGACCCAGCAGACAGGAATGGAGACAGCTAGGAGAAGACAGCTATCAGTTAGTTTAGCTTATGACCCAGCAGACAGGAAGGGAGACAGCTAGGAGCTGACAGCTATCTGTTAGTTTAGCTTATGACCCAGCAGACAGGAAGGGAGACACAGCTAGGAGAAGACAGCTATCAGTTAGTTTAGCTTATGACCCAGCAGACAGGAAGGGAGACAGCTAGGAGAAGACAGCTATCAGTTAGTTTAGCTTATGACCCAGCAGACAGGAAGGGAGACAGCTAGGAGAAGACAGCTATCAGTTAGTTTAGCTTATGACTCAGCAGACAGGAAGGGAGACAGCTAGGAGCTGACAGCTATCAGTTAGTTTAGCTTATGACTCAGCAGACAGGAAGGGAGACAGCTAGGAGCTGACAGCTATCAGTTAGTTTAGCTTATGACCCAGCAGACAGGAAGGGAGACAGCTAGGAAAAGACAGCTATCAGTTAGTTTAGCTTATGACCCAGCAGACAGGAAGGGAGACAGCTAGGAGAAGACAGCTATCTGTTAGTTTAGCTTATGACCCAGCAGACAGGAAGGGAGACAGCTAGGAGCTGACAGCTATCAGTTAGTTTAGCTTATGACTCAGCAGACAGGAAGGGAGACAGCTAGGAGCTGACAGCTATCAGTTAGTTTAGCTTATGACTCAGCAGACAGGAAGGGAGACAGCTAGGAGAAGACAGCTATCAGTTAGTTTAGCTTATGACCCAGCAGACAGGAAGGGAGATACAGCTAGGAGAAGACAGCTATCAGTTAGTTTAGCTTATGACTCAGCAGACAGGAAGGGAGACAGCTAGGAGAAGACAGCTATCAGTTAGTTTAGCTTATGACTCAGCAGACAGGAAGGGAGACAGCTAGGAGCTGACAGCTATCAGTTAGTTTAGCTTATGACTCAGCAGACAGGAAGGGAGACAGCTAGGAGCTGACAGCTATCAGTTAGTTTAGCTTATGACTCAGCAGACAGGAAGGGAGACAGCTAGGAGCTGACAGCTATCAGTTAGTTTAGCTTATGACCCAGCAGACAGGAAGGGAGACAGCTAGGAGAAGACAGCTATCAGTTAGTTTAGCTTATGACCCAGCAGACAGGAAGGGAGACAGCTAGGAGAAGACAGCTATCAGTTAGTTTAGCTTATGACCCAGCAGACAGGAAGGGAGACAGCTAGGAGAAGACAGCTATCAGTTAGTTTAGCTTATGACCCAGCAGACAGGAAGGGAGACATCTAGGAGCTGACAGCTATCAGTTAGTTTAGCTTATGACTCAGCAGACAGGAAGGGAGACAGCTAGGAGCTGACAGCTATCAGTTAGTTTAGCTTATGACCCAGCAGACAGGAAGGGAGACAGCTAGGAGAAGACAGCTATCAGTTAGTTTAGCTTATGACCCAGCAGACAGGAAGGGAGACAGCTAGGAGAAGACAGATATCAGTTAGTTTAGCTTATGACTCAGCAGACAGGAAGGGAGACAGCTAGGAGAAGACAGCTATCAGTTAGTTTAGCTTATGACCCAGCAGACAGGAAGGGAGACAGCTATGAGAAGACAGCTATCAGTTAGTTTAGCTTATGACCCAGCAGACAGGAAGGGAGACAGCTAGGAGCTGACAGCTATCAGTTAGTTTAGCTTATGACTCAGCAGACAGGAAGGGAGACAGCTAGGAGCTGACAGCTATCTGTTAGTTTAGCTTATGACCCAGCAGACAGGAAGGGAGACAGCTAGGAGCTGACAGCTATCTGTTAGTTTAGCTTATGACCCAGCAGACAGGAAGGGAGACAGCTAGGAGCTGACAGCTATCAGTTAGTTTAGCTTATGACCCAGCAGACAGGAAGGGAGACAGCTAGGAGCTGACAGCTATCAGTTAGTTTAGCTTATGACCCAGCAGACAGGAAGGGAGACAGCTAGGAGAAGACAGCTATCAGTTAGTTTAGCTTATGACCCAGCAGACAGGAAGGGAGACAGCTAGGAGAAGACAGCTATCAGTTAGTTTAGCTTATGACCCAGCAGACAGGAAGGGAGACAGCTAGGAGAAGACAGCTATCAGTTAGTTTAGCTTATGACCCAGCAGACAGGAAGGGAGACAGCTAGGAGCTGACAGCTATCAGTTAGTTTAGCTTATGACCCAGCAGACAGGAAGGGAGACAGCTAGGAGAAGACAGCAATCAGTTAGTTTAGCTTATGACCCAGCAGACAGGAAGGGAGACAGCTAGGAGCTGACAGCTATCAGTTAGTTTAGCTTATGACCCAGCAGACAGGAAGGGAGACAGCTAGGAGAAGACAGCTATTTGTTAGTTTAGCTTATGACCCAGCAGACAGGAAGGGAGACAGCTAGGAGAAGACAGCTATCAGTTAGTTTAGCTTATGACCCAGCAGACAGGAAGGGAGACAGCTAGGAGAAGACAGCTATCAGTTAGTTTAGCTTATGACCCAGCAGACAGGAAGGGAGACAGCTAGGAGCTGACAGCTATCAGTTAGTTTAGCTTATGACCCAGCAGACAGGAAGGGAGACAGCTAGGAGAAGACAGCTATCTGTTAGTTTAGCTCATGACCCAGCAGACAGGAATGGAGACAGCTAGGAGAAGACAGCTATCAGTTAGTTTAGCTTATGACCCAGCAGACAGGAAGGGAGACAGCTAGGAGCTGACAGCTATCTGTTAGTTTAGCTTATGACCCAGCAGACAGGAAGGGAGACACAGCTAGGAGAAGACAGCTATCAGTTAGTTTAGCTTATGACCCAGCAGACAGGAAGGGAGACAGCTAGGAGAAGACAGCTATCAGTTAGTTTAGCTTATGACCCAGCAGACAGGAAGGGAGACAGCTAGGAGCTAACAGCTATCAGTTAGTTTAGCTTATGACCCAGCAGACAGGAAGGGAGACAGCTAGGAGAAGACAGCTATCAGTTAGTTTAGCTTATGACCCAGCAGACAGGAAGGGAGACAGCTAGGAGAAGACAGCTATCAGTTAGTTTAGCTTATGACTCAGCAGACAGGAAGGGAGAAAGCTAGGAGAAGACAGCTATCAGTTAGTTTAGCTTATGACCCAGCAGACATGAAGGGAGACAGCTAGGAGCTGACAGCTATCAGTTAGTTTAGCTTATGACCCAGCAGACAGGAAGGGAGACAGCTAGGAGCTGACAGCTATCTGTTAGTTTAGCTTATGACTCAGCAGACAGGAAGGGAGACACAGCTAGGAGCTGACAGCTATCAGTTAGTTTAGCTTATGACCCAGCAGACAGGAAGGGAGACAGCTAGGAGAAGACAGCTATCTGTTAGTTTAGCTTATGACCCAGCAGACAGGAATGGAGACAGCTAGGAGAAGACAGCTATCAGTTAGTTTAGCTTATGACCCAGCAGACAGGAAGGGAGACAGCTAGGAGCTGACAGCTATCTGTTAGTTTAGCTTATGACCCAGCAGACAGGAAGGGTGACACAGCTAGGAGAAGACAGCTATCAGTTAGTTTAGCTTATGACCCAGCAGACAGGAAGGGAGACAGCTAGGAGAAGACAGCTATCAGTTAGTTTAGCTTATGACCCAGCAGACAGGAAGGGAGACAGCTAGGAGAAGACAGCTATCAGTTAGTTTAGCTTATGACTCAGCAGACAGGAAGGGAGACAGCTAGGAGCTGACAGCTATCAGTTAGTTTAGCTTATGACTCAGCAGACAGGAAGGGAGACAGCTAGGAGCTGACAGCTATCAGTTAGTTTAGCTTATGACCCAGCAGACAGGAAGGGAGACAGCTAGGAAAAGACAGCTATCAGTTAGTTTAGCTTATGACCCAGCAGACAGGAAGGGAGACAGCTAGGAGAAGACAGCTATCTGTTAGTTTAGCTTATGACCCAGCAGACAGGAAGGGAGACAGCTAGGAGCTGACAGCTATCAGTTAGTTTAGCTTATGACTCAGCAGACAGGAAGGGAGACAGCTAGGAGAAGACAGCTATCAGTTAGTTTAGCTTATGACCCAGCAGACAGGAAGGGAGATACAGCTAGGAGAAGACAGCTATCAGTTAGTTTAGCTTATGACTCAGCAGACAGGAAGGGAGACAGCTAGGAGCTGACAGCTATCAGTTAGTTTAGCTTATGACTCAGCAGACAGGAAGGGAGACAGCTAGGAGCTGACAGCTATCAGTTAGTTTAGCTTATGACTCAGCAGACAGGAAGGGAGACAGCTAGGAGCTGACAGCTATCAGTTAGTTTAGCTTATGACTCAGCAGACAGGAAGGGAGACAGCTAGGAGCTGACAGCTATCAGTTAGTTTAGCTTATGACCCAGCAGACAGGAAGGGAGACAGCTAGGAGAAGACAGCTATCAGTTAGTTTAGCTTATGACCCAGCAGACAGGAAGGGAGACAGCTAGGAGAAGACAGCTATCAGTTAGTTTAGCTTATGACCCAGCAGACAGGAAGGGAGACAGCTAGGAGAAGACAGCTATCAGTTAGTTTAGCTTATGACCCAGCAGACAGGAAGGGAGACAGCTAGGAGCTGACAGCTATCAGTTAGTTTAGCTTATGACTCAGCAGACAGGAAGGGAGACAGCTAGGAGCTGACAGCTATCAGTTAGTTTAGCTTATGACCCAGCAGACAGGAAGGGAGACAGCTAGGAGAAGACAGCTATCAGTTAGTTTAGCTTATGACCCAGCAGACAGGAAGGGAGACAGCTAGGAGAAGACAGATATCAGTTAGTTTAGCTTATGACTCAGCAGACAGGAAGGGAGACAGCTAGGAGAAGACAGCTATCAGTTAGTTTAGCTTATGACCCAGCAGACAGGAAGGGAGACAGCTATGAGAAGACAGCTATCAGTTAGTTTAGCTTATGACCCAGCAGACAGGAAGGGAGACAGCTAGGAGCTGACAGCTATCAGTTAGTTTAGCTTATGACTCAGCAGACAGGAAGGGAGACAGCTAGGAGCTGACAGCTATCTGTTAGTTTAGCTTATGACCCAGCAGACAGGAAGGGAGACAGCTAGGAGCTGACAGCTATCTGTTAGTTTAGCTTATGACCCAGCAGACAGGAAGGGAGACAGCTAGGAGCTGACAGCTATCAGTTAGTTTAGCTTATGACCCAGCAGACAGGAAGGGACACAGCTAGGAGAAGACAGCTATCAGTTAGTTTAGCTTATGACCCAGCAGACAGGAAGGGAGACACAGCTAGGAGAAGACAGCTATCAGTTAGTTTAGCTTATGACCCAGCTGACAGGAAGGGAGACAGCTAGGAGAAGACAGCTATCAGTTAGTTTAGCTTATGACCCAGCAGACAGGAAGGGAGACAGCTAGGAGCTGACAGCTATCAGTTAGTTTAGCTTATGACCCAGCAGACAGGAAGGGAGACAGTTAGGAGAAGACAGCTATCAGTTAGTTTAGCTTATGACCCAGCAGACAGGAAGGGAGACAGCTAGGAGCTGACAGCTATCAGTTAGTTTAGCTTATGACCCAGCAGACAGGAAGGGAGACAGCTAGGAGAAGACAGCTATCTGTTAGTTTAGCTTATGACCCAGCTGACAGGAAGGGAGACAGCTAGGAGAAGACAGCTATCAGTTAGTTTAGCTTATGACCCAGCAGACAGGAAGGGAGACAGCTAGGAGCTGACAGCTATCAGTTAGTTTAGCTTATGACCCAGCAGACAGGAAGGGAGACAGCTAGGAGCTGACAGCTATCAGTTAGTTTAGCTTATGACCCAGCAGACAGGAAGGGAGACAGCTAGGAGCTGACAGCTATCAGTTAGTTTAGCTTATGACCCAGCAGACAGGAAGGGACACAGCTAGGAGCTGACAGCTATCAGTTAGTTTAGCTTATGACCCAGCAGACAGGAAGGGAGACAGCTAGGAGAAGACAGCTATCAGTTAGTTTAGCTTATGACCCAGCAGACAGGAAGGGAGACAGCTAGGAGCTGACAGCTATCAGTTAGTTTAGCTTATGACCCAGCAGACAGGAAGTGAGACACAGCTAGGAGCTGACAGCTATCAGTTAGTTTAGCTTATGACCCAGCAGACAGGAAGGGAGACAGCTAGGAGAAGACAGCTATCAGTTAGTTTAGCTTATGACCCAGCAGACAGGAAGGGAGACAGCTAGGAGCTGACAGCTATCAGTTAGTTTAGCTTATGACCCAGCAGACAGGAAGGGAGACAGCTAGGAGAAGACAGCTATCTGTTAGTTTAGCTTATGACCCAGCAGACAGGAAGGGAGACAGCTAGGAGCTGACAGCTATCAGTTAGTTTAGCTTATGACCCAGCAGACAGGAAGGGAGACAGCTAGGAGAAGACAGCTATCAGTTAGTTTAGCTTATGACCCAGCAGACAGGAATGGAGACAGCTAGGAGAAGACAGCTATCAGTTAGTTTAGCTTATGACCCAGCAGACAGGAAGGGAGACAGCTAGGAGCTGACAGCTATCAGTTAGTTTAGCTTATGACCCAGCAGACAGGAAGGGAGACCGCTAGGAGAAGACAGCTATCTGTTAGTTTAGCTTATGACCCAGCAGACAGGAAGTTTTGTGAGACCAAACTGTGTGACCGGGTCAGTATTTGACCGTCATCCACGAGAGAACTGTTTAGTCTTGGTCACAATGCATTATGCAAGATAAAGTCATCTGGAACAGATGGCTAATAACTACTCACCGCCTTATCTTAGCTCATTGGTCACCATAGCAGCACCCACCCGTAGTCTGCGCTCCAGCAGGTATATCTCACTGGTCATTCCCAAAGCCAATACCTCCTTTGGCCGCCATTCCTTCCAGTTCTCTGCTGCCAATGACTGGAACGAATTGCAAAAATCTCTGAAGCTGGAGACTCTTATCTCCCTCACTAACTTTAAGCATCAGTTGTCAGAGCACCTTACCGATCACTGCACCTGTACACAGCCCATCTGAAATTAGCCCACCCAACTACCTCATCCCTATATTGTTATTTATTTTGCTCTTTTGCACCCCAGTATCTCTATTTGCACATAATCTCTTGCACATCTAGCATTCCAGTGTTAATACTATTGTAATTATTCTGCACTATAGCCTATTTATTGCCTTACCTCCATAACTTGCTACATTTGCACACACTGTATATATATTTTCTGTTGTATTTCTGACTTTATGTTTTTTACCCCATATGTAACTCTGTGTTGTTTTTTATTGCACTACTTTGCTTTATCTTGGCCAGGTCGCAGTTGTAAATGAGAACCTGTTCTCAACTGGCTTACCTGGTTAAATAAAGGTGAAAAAAAAAAAAAAAAAAAAAAAAAAAAAAAAAGATGTAGCCCTTGGTAAGCCATCAGCCTCCCATGTCCGTGATATACGGACTAATAACTGCTCACTGTAGATGTAGCCCTTGGTAAGCCATCAGCCTCCCATGTCCGTGATATACGGACTAATAACTGCTCACTGTAGATGTAGCCCTTGGTAAGCCATCAGCCTCCCATGTCCGTGATATACGGACTAATAACTGCTCACTGTAGATGTAGCCCTTGGTAAGCCATCAGCCTCCCATGTCCGTGATATACGGACTAATAACTGCTCACTGTAGATGTAGCCCTTGGTAAGCCATCAGCCTCCCATGTCCGTGATATACGGACTAATAACTGCTCACTGTAGATGTAGCCCTTGGTAAGCCATCAGCCTCCCATGTCCGTGATATACGGACTAATAACTGCTCACTGTAGATGTAGCCCTTGGTAAGCCATCAGCCTCTCCCATGTCCGTGATATACGGACTAATAACTGCTCACTGTAGATGTAGCCCTTGGTAAGCCATCAGCCTCTCCCATGTCCGTGATATACGGACTAATAACTGCTCACTGTAGATGTAGCCCTTGGTAAGCCATCAGCCTCCCATGTCCGTGATATACGGACTAATAACTGCTCACTGTAGATGTAGCCCTTGGTAAGCCATCAGCCTCCCATGTCCGTGATATACGGACTAATAACTGCTCACTGTAGATGTAGCCCTTGGTAAGCCATCAGCCTCCCATGTCCGTGATATACGGACTAATAACTGCTCACTGTAGATGTAGCCCTTGGTAAGCCATCAGCCTCCCATGTCCGTGATATACGGACTAATAACTGCTCACTGTAGATGTAGCCCTTGGTAAGCCATCAGCCTCCCATGTCCGTGCAAGTGATATACGGAATATATCTTTACATGCATAAATCTAAATTATATTATCACCTGCTGCCACTGTTATTGTTTTTTTAATATGCTTTTGGAAGTTATAGCTTTCTCTTGACGGCAATTTATGAAAGTCTATCAAGGAAAAACATTCTAAATGAACAAATATATTACATTCATTCATCTAATAAGCAGAACAATTTCGGTGAAAAAAAGCAAGAGATAGGGTTGAACTGACAACCATTTAGATAGGGTTGAACTGACAACCATTTTCCTTGATCATGACTACAGCCCAGAGTTATTCCTGGTTAGAAAAGCTCCTGGAAAAGTCCTGACCCGAGTCATGAATTCTGAGTTTTAAAAGAAGAACCAGAAGGTAAGTTGTTGAGTGTCAAAACAGTTGAAGTAATGATCTCTGTCTGAATCTTGACCACAGATACACTAACATTAATAACAACACAGTGAATTAAGTAAAGGGATAAGCGATATGTAGTACCAGAACATTCTAGACTTCTCATGAAATAACGTGGTTACATATTAATCTATAAAACAGATTAGAGTTGATGAGTGGTTAAAAACATGATCTAGAGAGTCCCGAGTGGCGAGTCCCGAGTGGCGCAGTGGTCTAAGGCACTGCATCGCAGTGCTAGCTGTGCCACTAGAGATCCTGGTTCGAGTTCAGGCTCTGTCGCAGCCGGCCGCGACCGGGAGACCCATGGGCGGCGCACAATTGGTCCAGCGTCGTCCAAGGTAGGGGAGGGTTTGGCCGGCAGGGATGTGGGTTCGTTTCCCACGGGGGGCCAGTATGAGAAGAAAAAAAATGAAAAAAAAAATATATATACATGTATGCATTCACTAACTGTAAGTCGCTTTGGATAAGAGTGTCTGCTAAATGACTAAAATGTAAATGTAGAGATGATCTCTCTATGGGGGTTATCACTACATTCAATATATATTTAACTCTAACTATGGTTGCAAAACTCTGGTAAAATTACTACGTTTTCCAGAAATCCTGCTTGGAAGGTTCCCAGAATCAGGGTGGAATAAGCAGGAAATCTGGAATCCTTCAACTAGGATTTCTGGAAAACCATGGAATTTGGGGAAAATTACTGGAATTTTGTAACCCTATCTCCAACTCATCTGGGGTGGAACTCTAACCTGCTAACCCACTAGCCTGCTGGTAAACCTGTCTATCATCTGGGGTGGAACTCTAACCTGCTAACCCACTAGCCTGCTGGTAAACCTGTCTATCATCTGGGGTGGAACTCTAACCTTCTAACCCACTAGCCTGCTGGTAAACCTGTCTATCATCTGGGGTGGAACTCTAACCTGCTAACCCACTAGCCTGCTGGTAAACCTGTCTATCATCTGGGGTGGAACTCTAACCTGCTAACCCACTAGCAAACCTGTCTATCATCTGGGGTGGAACTCTAACCTGCTAACTCACTAGCCTGCTGGTAAACCTGTCTATCATCTGGGGTGGAACTCTAACCTGCTAACCCACCTGCTGGTAAACCTGTCTATCATCTGGGGTGGAACTCTAACCTGCTAACCCACTAGCCTGCTGGTAAACCTGTCTATCATCTGGGGTGGAACTCTAACCTGCTAACTCACTAGCCTGCTGGTAAACCTGTCTATCATCTGGGGTGGAACTCTAACCTGCTAACTCACTAGCCTGCTGGTAAACCTGTCTATCATCTGGGGTGGAACTCTAACCTGCTAACCCACTAGCCTGCTGGTAAACCTGTCTATCATCTGGGGTGGAACTCTAACCTGCTAACCCACTAGCCTGCTGGTAAACCTGTCTATCATCTGGGGTGGAACTCTAACCTGCTAACTCACTAGCCTGCTGGTAAACCTGTCTATCATCTGGGGTGGAACTCTAACCTGCTAACCCACTAGCAAACCTGTCTATCATCTGGGGTGGAACTCTAACCTGCTAACTCACTAGCCTGCTGGTAAACCTGTCTATCATCTGGGGTGGAACTCTAACCTGCTAACCCACTAGCCTTCTGGTAAACCTGTCTATCATCTGGGGTGGAACTCTAACCTGCTAACCAACTAGCCTGCTGGTAAACCTGTCTATCATCTGGGGTGGAACTCTAACCTGCTAACTCACTAGCCTGCTGGTAAACCTGTCTATCATCTGGGGTGGAACTCTAACCTGCTAACCCACTAGCCTGCTGGTAAACCTGTCTATCATCTGGGGTGGAACTCTAACCTGCTAACCCACTAGCAAACCTGTCTATCATCTGGGGTGGAACTCTAACCTGCTAACCCACTAGCAAACCTGTCTATCAAATGAAACATGGGTTTAGTGGCAGGTTCAACGAGCCCCTCCTTTAAGGGGACGGACCAGGACCAAACAACCAGTCAGGATCAAAGACAATCAGAAGCCTAAATCATTCAGATCATCTAGTGGTGATGTTTTTCATATGTTCATTGGGACTGGTTGGAACTGAAAGAGATTTCCTATGATATGTTGAGCTGAGGAGAACAGACAGACAGGTGCTCTGAGGTGGATCAGGCCAGGGCTGACCCAGTCTATCTGTACCCAGAGAGGACAACACATGACAGACAGACAGACAGGTGCTCTGAGGTGGATCAGGCCAGGTCTGACCCAGTCTATCTGTACCCAGAGAGGACAACACATGACAGACAGACAGACAGGTGCTCTGAGGTGGATCAGGCCAGGGCTGACCCAGTCTATCTGTACCCAGAGAGGACAACACATGACAGACAGACAGACAGACAGACAGGTGCTCTGAGGTGGATCAGGCCAGGTCTGACCCAGTCTATCTGTACCCAGAGAGGACAACACATGACAGACAGACAGACAGGTGCTCTGAGGTGGATCAGGCCAGGTCTGACCCAGTCTATCTGTACCCAGAGAGGACAACACATGACAGACAGACAGACAGGTGCTCTGAGGTGGATCAGGCCAGGTCTGACCCTGTCTATCTGTACCCAGAGAGGACAACACATGACAGACAGACGATAACAACTCTACCTCCTGTGGCCCTGGCATAAACCACTGAATTCCACCCAACAAGTACTACCGCTGTGTTGTCTGGCTCAGACCAATCATCCCAGGCCGGAGGAGACCTGTTAACATGGATAAAAGGATCAGAAATGTCAATTAAAGACCAGAATAAAGAGTGATGGTCCTTCAACTGAATAGTAGTGTGTTGTGATGACGACAGCAGCCAGCCAGCCAGTTAGACAGTTAGCTTGCCAGTCAGCCAGCCAGCCAGTTAGACAGTTAGCTTGCCAGTCAGCCAGCCAGCCAGTTAGACAGTTAGCTTGCCAGTCAGCCAGCCAGCCAGTTAGACAGTTAGCTTGCCAGTCAGCCAGCCAGCCAGTTAGACAGTTAGCTTGCCAGTCAGCCAGCCAGCCAGTTAGACAGTTAGCTTGCCAGTCAGCCAGCCAGCCAGCCAGCCAGCCAGTTAGACAGTTAGCTTGCCAGTCAGCCAGTCAGCCAGCCAGTTAGACAGTTAGCTTGCCAGTCAGCCAGCCAGCCAGCCAGCCAGCCAGTTAGACAGTTAGCTTGCCAGTCAGCCAGCCAGCCAGCCAGTTAGACAGTTAGCTTGTCAGTCAGCCAGCCAGCCAGCCAGTTAGACAGTTAGCTTGCCAGTCAGCCAGCCAGCCAGTTAGACAGTTAGCTTGCCAGTCAGCCAGTCAGCCAGCCAGCCAGTTAGACAGTTAGCTTGCCAGTCAGCCAGTCAGCCAGCCAGTTAGACAGTTAGCTTGCCAGTCAGCCAGCCAGCCAGCCAGCCAGTTAGACAGTTAGCTTGCCAGTCAGCCAGCCAGCCAGCCAGCCAGTTAGACAGTTAGCTTGCCAGTCAGCCAGCCAGCCAGCCAGTTAGACAGTTAGCTTGCCAGTCAGCCAGTCAGCCAGCCAGCCAGTTAGACAGTTAGCTTGCCAGTCAGCCAGCCAGCCAGCCAGTTAGACAGTTAACTTGCCAGTCAGCCAGTCAGCCAGCCAGCCAGTTAGACAGTTAGCTTGCCAGTCAGCCAGTCAGCCAGCCAGCCAGACAGACAGACAGACAGCCAGTTAGACAGTTAGCTTGCCAGTCAGCCAGCCAGCCAGCCAGTCAGCCAGTCAGCCAGCCAGTCAGTCAGCCAGCCAGCCAGTTAGACAGTTAGCTTGCCAGCCAGCCAGTTAGACAGTTAGCTTGCCAGCCAGTCAGCCAGCCAGCCAGTCAGCCAGCCAGTCAGCCAGCCAGCCAGTCAGCCAGTCAGTCAGCCAGTCAGCCAGCCAGTCAGCCAGCCAGTCAGCCAGCCAGCCAGCCAGCCAGTCAGCCAGCCAGCCAGTGGTCTTGGAGAAACAGAT
This sequence comes from Coregonus ussuriensis, assembly GCA_031479575.1. Classification (NCBI taxonomy): domain Eukaryota; kingdom Metazoa; phylum Chordata; class Actinopteri; order Salmoniformes; family Salmonidae; genus Coregonus; species Coregonus ussuriensis. Next base: position 1,075,561 of record CM062504.1, on the reverse strand, counting down.
GTTATAACTAATCTCTGGTTCCTCCAGGTTCTATATCAACTGGGCTCTGGCTGATCCCCTGGCCCAGGTTGTCCAAAGTCACGTTGGAGGCAAACAGCTGGGTGGGAGTCAGGTAGCCAGCGAAGCAGGCAGAGAGGCAGCCAGCGAAGCAGGCAGAGAGGCAGGCAGTGAAGCAGGCAGAGAGGCAGCCAGCGAAGCAGGCAGAGAGGCAGCCAGCGAGGCAGGCAGAGAGGCAGCCAGCGAAGCAGGCAGAGAGGCAGGCAGCGAAGCAGGCAGAGAGGCAGCCAGCGAAGCAGGCATAGAGGCAGCCAGCGAAGCAGGCAGAGAGGCAGCCAGCGAAGCAGGCAGAGAGGCAGCCAGCGAAGCAGGCAGAGAGGCAGCCAGCGAAGCAGGCAGAGAGGCAGCCAGCGAAGCAGGCAGAGAGGCAGGCAGCGAGACAGGTAGAGAGGCAGCCAGCGAAGCAGGCAGAGAGGCAGGTGATTCCGTTGGAGCCACACAGGGCTCACTGAGGCTGTGTAGTAGTTCCAGTTGTTGATGCACGCCTGCTCCGGTCTCTGCCATGACCGCAGTGTCCTGGGAACAGGGAAACAGGTTACATACTGTTATATATAAAATCATGGCATTATCAAAACACTAGAAACATACTATGTACATTGCTAGCTACAGTTGAAGTCGGAAGTTTACATACACTTAGGTTGGAGTCATTAAAACTCGTTTTTCAACCACTCCACAAATGTCTTGTTAACAAACTATAGTTTTGTCAAGTCGGTTAGGACATCTACTTTGTGCATGACACAAGTAATTTTGCCAACAATTGTTTACAGACAGATTATTTCACTTATAATTCACTGTATCACAATTCCAGTGGGTCAGAAGTTTACATACACTAAGTTGACTGTGCCTTTAAACAGCTTGGAAAATTCCAGAAAATGATGTCATGGCTTTAGAAGCTTCTGGTAGGCTAATTGACATCATTTGAGTCAATTGGAGGTGTACCTGTGGATGTATTTCAAGGCCTACCTTCAAACTCAGTGCCTCTTTGCTTGACATCATGGGAAAATCAAAAGAAATCAGCCAAGACCTCCACAAGTCTGGTTCATCCTTGGGAGCAATTTCCAAACGCCTGAAGGTACCACATTCATCTGTACAAACAATAGTACGCAAGTATAAACACCATGGGACCACGCAGCCGTCATACCGCTCAGGAAGGAGATGCGTTCTGTCTCCTAGAGATGAACGTACTTTGGTGCGAAAAGTGCAAATCAATTCCAGAACAACAGCAAAGGACCTTGTGAAGATGCTGGAGGAAACAGGTATAAAGGTATCTATATCCACAGTAAAATGAGTCCTATATCAACATATCCTGAAAGGCTGCACAGCAAGGAAGAAACCACTGCTCCAAAACTGCCATAAAAAAGCCAGACTATGGTTTGCAACTGCACATGGGGACAAAGATCGTACTTTTTGGAGAAATGTCCTCTGGTCAGATTAAACAAAAATAGAACAGTTTGGCCATAATGACCATCGTTATGTTTGGAGGAAAAAGGGGGACGCTTGCAAGCCGAAGAACACCATCCCAACCGTGAAGCACAGGGGTGGCAGCATCATGCTGTGGGGGTGCTTTGCTGCAGGAGGGACTGGTGCACTTCACAAAATAGATGGCATCATGAGGAAGGAAAATTATGTGGATATATTGAAGCAACATCTCAAGACATCAGTCAGGAAGTTAAAGCTTGGTCGCAAATGGGTCTTCCAAATGGACAATGACCCCAAGCATACTTCCAGAGTTGTGGCAAAATGGCTTAAGGACAACAATGTCAAGGTATTGGAGTGGCCATCACAAAGCCTTGACCTCAATCCTATAGAACATTTGTGGGCAGAACTGAAAAAGCGTGTGCGAGCAAGGAGGCCTACAAACCTGACTCAGTTACACCAACTCTGTCAGGAGGAATGGGCCAAAATTCACCCAACTTATTGTGTGAAGCTTGTGGAAGGCTACCCAAAACGTTTGACCCAAGTTAAACAATTTAAAGGCAATGCTACCAAATACTAATTGAGTGTATGTAAACTTCTGTCCCACTGGGAATGTGATGAAATATATAAAAGCTGAAATAAATAATTCTCTCTACTATTATTCTGACATTTCACATTCTTAAAATAAAGTGGTGATCCTAACTGACCTAAGACAGGGAATTTGTACTAGGATTAAATGTCAGGAATTGTGAAAAACTGAGTTTAAATGTATTTGGCTAAGGTGTATGTAAACTTCTTCAACTGTATATACAGTAAATGCAATCCATTACACAAGTAGGACAGATTACAACTGGTAACCAGACAGAGTGCCAGTCTTTCTGTTTCAGCCAACTTATGGTTGTCTTGACCCAACAACACCAAGCAGGACAAGACAACTAGGGTCTGGATTCAGTCAGATTGACACCTGCATAGCGGTTGTTTTGGCAGTGTCCGAGGTTGAGCTGCATTAGAGCTGTCAAATCCACAAGCGGGCTCCTTGCATTACCTTATCGCAGACACTGCCATTGGATGCAAGAAACCACACCGGACTGCTTGCATTACCTTATCGCAGACACTGCCATTGGATGCAAGAAACCACACCCATCATAATCAGACAAATCCCATGCAGCTATGTTAGAAGGCCATGCAGCAGCGTTACAAAGTTCAAACACTTGAATTAGCCTTATAGGCTAAAAATACCCATCCAATTAACATAAAAACATGCATTAGCCTAACATCAATGGTTTGACATTTGAGTCACACTTTCTATTATCTAGAGGCTATCCTTTCATCTATAGAGTTACACTTTATCATCTATAGAGGTTACACTATCATCTATAGAGGTTATACTATCATCTATAGAGGCTACACTTTATCACCTATAGAGGCTACACTTTATCATCTATAGAGGTTATACTATCATCTATAGAGGCTACACTTTATCACCTATAGAGGCTACACTTTATCATCTATAGAGGCTACACTTTATCATCTATAGAGGCTACACTTTATCATCTATAGAGGTTATACTATCATCTATAGAGGTTATACTATCATCTATAGAGGCTACACTTTATCACCTATAGACTCTACACTTTATCATCTATAGACTCTACACTTTATCATCTATAGAGGTTATACTATCATCTATAGACTCTACACTTTATCATCTATAGAGGTTATACTATCATCTATAGAGGTTACACTTTATCATCTATAGACTCTACACTTTCTATCATCTATAGAGGCTACACTTTATCACCTATAGACTCTACACTTTATCATCTATAGAGGCTACACTTTATCATCTATAGAGGTTATACTATCAGCTATAGAGGCTACACTTTATCATCTATAGAGGTTATACTATCATCTATAGAGGTTACACTTTATCATCTATAGAGGTTATACTATCATCTATAGAGGCTACACTTTATCACCTATAGACTCTACACTTTATCATCTATAGAGGCTATACTTTATCATCTATAGAGGTTATACTTTATCATCTATAGACTCTACACTTTATCATCTATATAGGTTATACTATCATCTATAGAGGTTATACTATCAGCTATAGAGGTTATACTATCATCTATAGAGGTTATACTATCAGCTATAGAGGTTATACTATCATCTATAGAGGTTATACTATCATCTATAGAGGCTATACTATCATCTATAGAGGTTATACTATCAGCTATATAGGTTATACTATCATCTATAGAGACTACACTTTATCACCTATAGACTCTACACTTTATCATCTATAGAGGCTATACTTTATCATCTATAGAGGTTATACTATCATCTATAGAGGCTACACTTTATCACCTATAGACTCTACACTTTATCATCTATAGAGGCTATACTTTATCATCTATAGAGGTTATACTATCATCTATAGAGGCTATACTATCATCTATAGAGGTTATACTATAATCTATAGAGGTTATACTATCATCTATAGAGGTTATACTATCATTTATAGGCTACACTTTATCATCTATAGAGGTTATACTATCAGCTATAGAGGTTATACTATCATCTATAGAGGTTATACTATCATCTATAGAGGTTATACTATCATCTATAGAGGTTATACTATCATCTATAGAGGTTACACAATCATCTATAGGGGTTATACTATCATCTATAGAGGTTACACTCTATCATCTATAGAGGCTATACTATCATCTATAGAGGCTATACTATCATATATAGAGGTTATACTATCATCTATAGAGGTTATACTATCATCTATAGAGGTTATACTATCATCTATAGAGGTTATACTATCATCTATAGAGGTTATACTATCATCTATAGAGGTTATACTATCATATATAGAGGTTATACTATCATCTATAGAGGTTATACTATCATCTATAGAGGTTATACTATCATCTATAGAGGCTATACTATCATCTATAGAGGTTATACTATCAGCTATAGAGGTTATACTATCATCTATAGAGGTTATACTATCATCTATAGAGGTTATACTATCATCTATAGAGGTTATACTATCATCTATAGAGGTTATACTATCATCTATAGAGGTTATACTATAATCTATAGAGGTTATACTATCATCTATATAGGTTATACTATCATCTATAGAGGCTATACTATCATCTATAGAGGTTATACTATCATCTATAGAGGTTATACTATCATCTATAGAGGTTATACTATCATCTATAGAGTTTATACTATCAGCTATAGAGGTTACACTATCATCTATAGAGGTTATACTATCATCTATAGAGGTTATACTATCATCTATAGAGGTTATACTATCATCTATAGAGGTTATACTATCAGCTATAGAGGTTATACTATCATCTATAGAGGTTATACTATCATCTATAGAGGTTATACTATCATCTATAGGGGTTATACTATCATCTATAGAGGTTACACTCTATCATCTATAGAGGCTATACTATCATCTATAGAGGTTATACTATCATCTATAGAGGTTATACTATCATCTATAGAGGCTATACTATCATCTATAGAGGTTATACTATCATCTATAGAGGTTATACTATCATCTATAGAGGTTATACTATCATCTATAGAGGTTATACTATCATCTATAGAGGTTATACTATCATCTATATAGGTTATACTATCATCTATATAGGTTATACTATCATCTATAGAGGCTATACTATCATCTATATAGGTTATACTATCATCTATAGAGTTTATACTATCATCTATAGAGGTTATACTATCATCTATAGAGGTTATACTATCATCTATAGAGGTTATACTATCATCTATAGAGGTTATACTATCATCTATAGAGGTTATACTATCATCTATGGAGGTTATACTATCATCTATAGAGGTTATACTATAATCTATAGAGGTTATACTATCATCTATAGAGGTTATACTATCAGCTATATAGCTTATACTATCATCTATAGAGGTTATACTATCAACTATAGAGGTTATACTATCAGCTATAGAGGTTATACTATCATCTATAGAGGTTATACTATCATCTATAGGCTACACTTTATCAGCTATAGAGGTTATACTATCAGCTATAGAGGTTATACTATGATCTATAGAGGTTATACTATCATCTATAGAGGTTATACTATCATCTATAGAGGTTATACTATCATCTATAGAGGTTATACTATCATCTATAGAGGTTATACTATCATCTATAGACTCTACACTTTATCATTATTGTGGTCCTCTGTAGCTCAACTGGTAGAGTATGGCGCTTGTAACGCCAAGGTAGTGGGTTCGATCCCCGGGACCACCCATACACAAAAATGTATGCACACATGACTGTAAGTCGCTTTGGATAAAAGCGTCTGCTAAATGGCAAATTATTATATTATTATTTATCTATAGAGGTTATACTATCATCTATAGAGGTTATACTATCAGCTATAGAGGTTATACTATCATCTATAGAGGTTATACTATCATCTATAGAGGTTACACTATCATCTATAGAGGTTATACTATCATCTATAGAGGTTATACTATCATCTATAGACTCTACACTTTATCATCTATAGAGGTTATACTTTATCATCTATAGAGGCTACACTTTATCATCTATAGAGGATACACTTTATCACCTATAGAGGCTAAACTTCATCATCTATAGAGGCTATACTTTATCATCTATAGAGGTTATACTATCATCTATAGAGGTTATACTATCATCTATAGAGGTTATACTATCATCTATAGAGGTTATACTATCATCTATAGAGGTTATACTATCATCTATAGAGGCTACACTTTATCATCTATAGAGACTATACTTTATCATCTATAGAGGTTATACTATTCTATAGAGGTTATACTATCAGCTATAGAGGTTATACTATCATCTATAGAGGTTATACTATCATCTATAGAGGTTATACTATCATCTATAGAGGTTATACTATCATCTATAGAGGTTATACTATCATCTATAGAGGTTATACTATAATCTATAGAGGTTATACTATCATCTATATAGGTTATACTATCATCTATAGAGGCTATACTATCATCTATAGAGGTTATACTATCATCTATAGAGGTTATACTATCATCCATAGAGGTTATACTATCATCCATAGAGGTTATACTATCATCTATAGAGTTTATACTATCAGCTATAGAGGTTACACTATCATCTATAGAGGTTATACTATCATCTATAGAGGTTATACTATCATCTATAGAGGTTATACTATCATCTATAGAGGTTATACTATCAGCTATAGAGGTTATACTATCATCTATAGAGGTTATACTATCATCTATAGAGGTTATACTATCATCTATAGGGGTTATACTATCATCTATAGAGGTTACACTCTATCATCTATAGAGGCTATACTATCATCTATAGAGGTTATACTATCATCTATAGAGGTTATACTATCATCTATAGAGGCTATACTATCATCTATAGAGGTTATACTATCATCTATAGAGGTTATACTATCATCTATAGAGGTTATACTATCATCTATAGAGGTTATACTATCATCTATAGAGGTTATACTATCATCTATAGAGGTTATACTATCATCTATATAGGTTATACTATCATCTATATAGGTTATACTATCATCTATAGAGGCTATACTATCATCTATAGAGGTTATACTATCATCTATAGAGGTTATACTATCATCTATAGAGGTTATACTATCATCTATAGAGTTTATACTATCATATATAGAGGTTATACTATCATCTATAGAGGTTATACTATCATCTATAGAGGTTATACTATCATCTATAGAGGTTATACTATCATCTATAGAGGTTATACTATCATCTATGGAGGTTATACTATCATCTATAGAGGTTATACTATAATCTATAGAGGTTATACTATCATCTATAGAGGTTATACTATCAGCTATATAGCTTATACTATCATCTATAGAGGTTATACTATCAACTATAGAGGTTATACTATCAGCTATAGAGGTTATACTATCATCTATAGAGGTTATACTATCATCTATAGGCTACACTTTATCAGCTATAGAGGTTATACTATCAGCTATAGAGGTTATACTATAATCTATAGAGGTTATACTATCATCTATAGAGGTTATACTATCATCTATAGAGGTTATACTATCATCTATAGAGGTTATACTATCATCTATAGAGGTTATACTATCATCTATAGACTCTACACTTTATCATTATTGTGGTCCTCTGTAGCTCAACTGGTAGAGTATGGCGCTTGTAACGCCAAGGTAGTGGGTTCGATCCCCGGGACCACCCATACACAAAAATGTATGCACACATGACTGTAAGTCGCTTTGGATAAAAGCGTCTGCTAAATGGCAAATTATTATATTATTATTTATCTATAGAGGTTATACTATCATCTATAGAGGTTATACTATCAGCTATAGAGGTTATACTATCATCTATAGAGGTTATACTATCATCTATAGAGGTTACACTATCATCTATAGAGGTTATACTATCATCTATAGAGGTTATACTATCATCTATAGACTCTACACTTTATCATCTATAGAGGTTATACTTTATCATCTATAGAGGCTACACTTTATCATCTATAGAGGATACACTTTATCACCTATAGAGGCTAAACTTCATCATCTATAGAGGCTATACTTTATCATCTATAGAGGTTATACTATCATCTATAGAGGTTATACTATCATCTATAGAGGTTATACTATCATCTATAGAGGTTATACTATCATCTATAGAGGTTATACTATCATCTATAGAGGCTACACTTTATCATCTATAGAGACTATACTTTATCATCTATAGAGGTTATACTATTCTATAGAGGTTATACTATCAGCTATAGAGGTTATACTATCATCTATAGAGGTTATACTATCATCTATAGAGGTTATACTATCATCTATAGAGGTTATACTATCATCTATAGAGGTTATACTATCATCTATAGAGGTTATACTATCATCTATAGAGGTTATACTATCATCTATAGAGGTTATACTATCAGCTATAGAGGTTATACTATCATCTATAGAGGTTATACTATCATCTATAGAGGTTATACTATCATCTATAGAGGTTACACTATCATCTATAGAGGTTATATTATCATCTATAGAGGTTACACTCTATCATCTATAGAGGTTACACTCTATCATCTATAGAGGTTATACTATCGTCTATAGAGGTTACACTCTATCATCTATAGAGGTTATACTATCATCTATAGAGGTTATACTATAATCTATAGAGGTTATACTATCATCTATAGAGGTTATACTATCAGCTATATAGCTTATACTATCATCTATAGAGGTTATACTATCATCTATAGAGGTTATACTATCAGCTATAGAGGTTATACTATCATCTATAGAGGTTATACTATCATCTATAGGCTACACTTTATCAGCTATAGAGGTTATACTATCAGCTATAGAGGTTATACTATAATCTATAGAGGTTATACTATAATCTATAGAGGTTATACTATCATCTATAGAGGTTATACTATCAGCTATATAGCTTATACTATCATCTATAGAGGTTATACTATCATCTATAGAGGTTATACTATCAGCTATAGAGGTTATACTATCATCTATAGAGGTTATACTATCATCTATAGGCTAAACTTTATCAGCTATAGAGGTTATACTATCAGCTATAGAGGTTATACTATAATCTATAGAGGTTATACTATGATCTATAGAGGTTATACTATCATCTATAGAGGTTATACTATCATCTATAGAGGTTATACTATCATCTATAGAGGTTATACTATCATCTATAGACTCTACACTTTATCATTATTGTGGTCCTCTGTAGCTCAACTGGTAGAGCATGGCGCTTGTAACGCCAAGGTAGTGGGTTCGATCCCCGGGACCACCCATACACAAAAATGTATGCACACATGACTGTAAGTCGCTTTGGATAAAAGCGTCTGCTAAATGGCAAATTATTATATTATTATTTATCTATAGAGGTTATACTATCATCTATAGAGGTTATACTATCAGCTATAGAGGTTATACTATCATCTATAGAGGTTATACTATCATCTATAGAGGTTACACTATCATCTATAGAGGTTATACTATCATCTATATAGGTTATACTATCATCTATAGACTACACTTTATCATCTATAGAGGTTATACTTTATCATCTATAGAGGCTACACTTTATCATCTATAGAGGCTACACTTTATCACCTATAGAGGCTACACTTCATCATCTATAGAGGCTATACTTTATCATCTATAGAGGTTATACTATCATCTATAGAGGTTATACTATCATCTATAGAGGTTATACTATCATCTATAGAGGTTATACTATCATCTATAGAGGTTATACTATCATCTATAGAGGTTATACTATCATCTATAGAGGTTATACTATCATCTATAGAGGCTACACTTTATCATCTATAGAGGCTATACTTTATCATCTATAGAGGTTATACTATCATCTATAGAGGTTATACTATCAGCTATAGAGGTTATACTATCATCTATAGAGGTTATACTATCATCTATAGAGGTTATACTATCATCTATAGAGGTTATACTATCATCTATAGAGGTTATACTATCATCTATAGAGGTTATACTATCATCCATAGAGGTTATACTATCATCTATAGAGTTTATACTATCAGCTATAGAGGTTACACTATCATCTATAGAGGTTATACTATCATCTATAGAGGTTATACTATCATCTATAGAGGTTATACTATCATCTATAGAGGTTATACTATCATCTATATAGGTTATACTATCATCTATATAGGTTATACTATCATCTATAGAGGCTATACTATCATCTATAGAGGTTATACTATCATCTATAGAGGTTATACTATCATCTATAGAGGTTATACTATCATCTATAGAGTTTATACTATCATCTATAGAGGTTATACTATCATCTATAGAGGTTATACTATCATCTATAGAGGTTATACTATCATCTATAGAGGTTATACTATCATCTATAGAGGTTATACTATCATCTATGGAGGTTATACTATCAGCTATAGAGGTTATACTATCATCTATAGAGGTTATACTATCATCTATAGAGGTTACACTATCATCTATAGAGGTTATACTATCATCTATAGAGGTTATACTATCATCTATAGACTCTAAACTTTATCATCTATAGAGGTTATACTTTATCATCTATAGAGGCTACACTTTATCATCTATAGAGGATACACTTTATCACCTATAGAGGCTAAACTTCATCATCTATAGAGGCTATACTTTATCATCTATAGAGGTTATACTATCATCTATAGAGGTTATACTATCATCTATAGAGGTTATACTATCATCCATAGAGGTTATACTATCATCTATAGAGGTTATACTATCATCTATAGAGGCTACACTTTATCATCTATAGAGACTATACTTTATCATCTATAGAGGTTATACTATTCTATAGAGGTTATACTATCAGCTATAGAGGTTATACTATCATCTATAGAGGTTATACTATCATCTATAGAGGTTATACTATCATCTATAGAGGTTATACTATCATCTATAGAGGTTATACTATCAGCTATAGAGGTTATACTATCATCTATAGAGGTTATACTATCATCTATAGAGGTTATACTATCATCTATAGAGGTTACACTATCATCTATAGAGGTTACATTATCATCTATAGAGGTTACACTCTATCATCTATAGAGGTTACACTCTATCATCTATAGAGGTTATACTATCATCTATAGAGGTTACACTCTATCATCTATAGAGGTTATACTATCATCTATAGAGGTTATACTATAATCTATAGAGGTTATACTATCATCTATAGAGGTTATACTATCAGCTATATAGCTTATACTATCATCTATAGAGGTTATACTATCATCTATAGAGGTTATACTATCAGCTATAGAGGTTATACTATCATCTATAGAGGTTATACTATCATCTATAGGCTACACTTTATCAGCTATAGAGGTTATACTATCAGCTATAGAGGTTATACTATAATCTATAGAGGTTATACTATGATCTATAGAGGTTATACTATCATCTATAGAGGTTATACTATCATCTATAGAGGTTATACTATCATATATAGAGGTTATACTATCATCTATAGACTCTACACTTTATCATTATTGTGGTCCTCTGTAGCTCAACTGGTAGAGCATGGCGCTTGTAACGCCAAGGTAGTGGGTTCGATCCCCGGGACCACCCATACACAAAAATGTATGCACACATGATTGTAAGTCGCTTTGGATAAAAGCGTCTGCTAAATGGCAAATTATTATATTATTATTTATCTATAGAGGTTATCATCTATAGAGGTTATACTATCAGCTATAGAGGTTATACTATCATCTATAGAGGTTATACTATCATCTATAGAGGTTACACTATCATCTATAGAGGTTATACTATCATCTATATAGGTTATACTATCATCTATAGACTCTACACTTTATCATCTATAGAGGTTATACTTTATCATCTATAGAGGCTACACTTTATCATCTATAGAGGCTACACTTTATCACCTATAGAGGCTACACTTCATCATCTATAGAGGCTATACTTTATCATCTATAGAGGTTATACTATCATCTATAGAGGTTATACTATCATCTATAGAGGTTATACTATCATCTATAGAGGTTATACTATCATCTATAGAGGTTATACTATCATCTATAGAGGTTATACTATCATCTATAGAGGTTATACTATCATCTATAGAGGCTACACTTTATCATCTATAGAGGCTATACTTTATCATCTATAGAGGTTATACTATCATCTATAGAGGTTATACTATCAGCTATAGAGGTTATACTATCATCTATAGAGGTTATACTATCATCTATAGAGGTTATACTATCATCTATAGAGGTTATACTATCATCTATAGAGGTTATACTATCATCTATAGAGGTTATACTATCATCTATAGAGGTTACACTATCATCTATAGAGGTTATACTATCATCTATAGAGGTTACACTCTATCATCTATAGAGGTTACACTCTATCATCTATAGAGGTTATACTATCATCTATAGAGGTTACACTCTATCATCTATAGAGGTTATACTATCATCTATAGAGGTTATACTATAATCTATAGAGGTTATACTATCATCTATAGAGGTTATACTATCAGCTATATAGCTTATACTATCATCTATAGAGGTTATACTATCATCTATAGAGGTTATACTATCAGCTATAGAGGTTATACTATCATCTATAGAGGTTATACTATCATCTATAGGCTACACTTTATCAGCTATAGAGGTTATACTATCAGCTATAGAGGTTATACTATAATCTATAGAGGTTATACTATCATCTATAGAGGTTATACTATCATCTATAGAGGTTATACTATCATCTATAGAGGTTATACTATCATCTATAGAGGTTATACTATCATCTATAGACTCTACACTTTATCATTATTGTGGTCCTCTGTAGCTCAACTGGTAGAGCATGGCGCTTGTAACGCCAAGGTAGTGGGTTCGATCCCCGGGACCACCCATACACAAAAATGTATGCACACATGACTGTAAGTCGCTTTGGATAAAAGCGTCTGCTAAATGGCAAATTATTATATTATTATTTATCTATAGAGGTTATACTATCATCTATAGAGGTTATACTATCAGCTATAGAGGTTATACTATCATCTATAGAGGTTACACTATCATCTATAGAGGTTATACTATCATCTATAGACTCTACACTTTATCATCTATAGAGGTTATACTTTATCATCTATAGAGGCTACACTTTATCATCTATAGAGGCTACACTTTATCACCTATAGAGGCTACACTTCATCATCTATAGAGGCTATACTTTATCATCTATAGAGGTTATACTATCATCTATAGAGGTTATACTATCATCTATAGAGGTTATACTATCATCTATAGAGGTTATACTATCATCTATAGAGGTTATACTATCATCTATAGAGGTTATACTATCATCTATAGAGGCTACACTTTATCATCTATAGAGGCTATACTTTATCATCTATAGAGGTTATACTATCATCTATAGAGGTTATACTATCAGCTATAGAGGTTATACTATCATCTATAGAGGTTATACTATCATCTATAGAGGTTATACTATCATCCATAGAGGTTATTCTATCATCTATAGAGGTTATACTATCAGCTATAGAGGTTATACTATCATCTATAGAGGTTATACTATCATCTATAGAGGTTATACTATCATCTATAGAGGTTACACTATCATCTATAGAGGTTATACTATCATCTATAGAGGTTACACTCTATAATCTATAGAGGTTACACTCTATCATCTATAGAGGTTATACTATCATCTATAGAGGTTACACTCTATCATCTATAGAGGTTATACTATCATCTATAGAGGTTATACTATCATCTATAGAGGTTATACTATCATCTATAGAGGTTACACTCTATCATCTATAGAGGTTATACTATCATCTATAGAGGTTATACTATCATCTATAGAGGTTATACTATCAGCTATAGAGGTTACACTCTATCATCTATAGAGGTCATACTATCATCTATAGAGGTTATACTATCATCTATAGAGGTTATACTATCATCTATAGAGGTTATACTATCATCTATAGAGGTTATACTATCATCTATAGAGGTTATACTATCATCTATATAGGTTATACTATCATCTATAGAGGCTATACTATCATCTATAGAGGTTATACTATCATCTATAGAGGTTATACTATCATCTATAGAGGTTATACTATCATCTATAGAGGTTATACTATCATCTATAGAGGTTATACTATCATCTATAGAGGTTATACTATCATCTATAGAGGTTATACTATAATCTATAGAGGTTATACTATCATCTATATAGGTTATACTATCATCTATAGAGGTTATACTATCATCTATAGAGGTTATACTATCATCTATAGAGGTTATACTATCATCTATAGAGTTTATACTATCAGCTATAGAGGTTACACTATCACCTATAGAGGTTATACTATCATCTATAGAGGTTATACTATCATCTATAGAGGTTATACTATCATCTACAGAGGTTATACTATCATCTATAGAGGTTATACTATCAGCTATAGAGGTTATACTATCATCTATAGAGGTTATACTATCATCTATAGAGGTTATACTATCATCTATAGGGGTTATACTATCATCTATAGAGGTTACACTCTATCATCTATAGAGGCTATACTATCATCTATAGAGGTTATACTATCATCTATAGAGGTTATACTATCATCTACAGAGGCTATACTATCATCTATAGAGGTTATACTATCATCTATAGAGGTTATACTATCATCTATAGAGGTTATACTATCATCTATAGAGGTTATACTATCATCTATATAGGTTATACTATCATCTATATAGGTTATACTATCATCTATAGAGGCTATACTATCATCTATAGAGGTTATACTATCATCTATAGAGGTTATACTATCATCTATAGAGGTTATACTATCATCTATAGAGTTTATACTATCATCTATAGAGGTTATACTATCATCTATAGAGGTTATACTATCATCTATAGAGGTTATACTATCATCTATAGAGGTTATACTATCATCTATAGAGGTTATACTATCATCTATGGAGGTTATACTATCATCTATAGAGGTTATACTATAATCTATAGAGGTTATACTATCATCTATAGAGGTTATACTATCAGCTATATAGCTTATACTATCATCTATAGAGGTTATACTATCAACTATAGAGGTTATACTATCAGCTATAGAGGTTATACTATCATCTATAGAGGTTATACTATCATCTATAGGCTACACTTTATCAGCTATAGAGGTTATACTATCAGCTATAGAGGTTATACTATAATCTATAGAGGTTATACTATCATCTATAGAGGTTATACTATCATCTATAGAGGTTATACTATCATCTATAGAGGTTATACTATCATCTATAGAGGTTATACTATCATCTATAGACTCTACACTTTATCATTATTGTGGTCCTCTGTAGCTCAACTGGTAGAGTATGGCGCTTGTAACGCCAAGGTAGTGGGTTCGATCCCCGGGACCACCCATACACAAAAATGTATGCACACATGACTGTAAGTCACTTTGGATAAAAGCGTCTGCTAAATGGCAAATTATTATATTATTATTTATCTATAGAGGTTATACTATCATCTATAGAGGTTATACTATCAGCTATAGAGGTTATACTATCATCTATAGAGGTTATACTATCATCTATAGAGGTTACACTATCATCTATAGAGGTTATACTATCATCTATAGAGGTTATACTATCATCTATAGACTCTACACTTTATCATCTATAGAGGTTATACTTTATCATCTATAGAGGCTACACTTTATCATCTATAGAGGATACACTTTATCACCTATAGAGGCTAAACTTCATCATCTATAGAGGCTATACTTTATCATCTATAGAGGTTATACTATCATCTATAGAGGTTATACTATCATCTATAGAGGTTATACTATCATCTATAGAGGTTATACTATCATCTATAGAGGTTATACTATCATCTATAGAGGCTACACTTTATCATCTATAGAGACTATACTTTATCATCTATAGAGGTTATACTATTCTATAGAGGTTATACTATCAGCTATAGAGGTTATACTATCATCTATAGAGGTTATACTATCATCTATAGAGGTTATACTATCATCTATAGAGGTTATACTATCATCTATAGAGGTTATACTATCAGCTATAGAGGTTATACTATCATCTATAGAGGTTATACTATCATCTATAGAGGTTATACTATCATCTATAGAGGTTACACTATCATCTATAGAGGTTATACTATCATCTATAGAGGTTACACTCTATCATCTATAGAGGTTACACTCTATCATCTATAGAGGTTATACTATCATCTATAGAGGTTACACTCTATCATCTATAGAGGTTATACTATCATCTATAGAGGTTATACTATAATCTATAGAGGTTATACTATCATCTATAGAGGTTATACTATCAGCTATATAGCTTATACTATCATCTATAGAGGTTATACTATCATCTATAGAGGTTATACTATCAGCTATAGAGGTTATACTATCATCTATAGAGGTTATACTATCATCTATAGGCTACACTTTATCAGCTATAGAGGTTATACTATCAGCTATAGAGGTTATACTATAATCTATAGAGGTTATACTATGATCTATAGAGGTTATACTATCATCTATAGAGGTTATACTATCATCTATAGAGGTTATACTATCATCTATAGAGGTTATACTATCATCTATAGACTCTACACTTTATCATTATTGTGGTCCTCTGTAGCTCAACTGGTAGAGCATGGCGCTTGTAACGCCAAGGTAGTGGGTTCGATCCCCGGGACCACCCATACACAAAATGTATGCACACATGACTGTAAGTCGCTTTGGATAAAAGCGTCTGCTAAATGGCAAATTATTATATTATTATTTATCTATAGAGGTTATACTATCATCTATAGAGGTTATACTATCATCTATAGAGGTTATACTATCATCTATAGAGGTTATACTATCAGCTATAGAGGTTATACTATCATCTATAGAGGTTATACTATCATCTATAGAGGTTATACTATCATCTATAGAGGTTACACTATCATCTATAGAGGTTATATTATCATCTATAGAGGTTACACTCTATCATCTATAGAGGTTACACTCTATCATCTATAGAGGTTATACTATCATCTATAGAGGTTACACTCTATCATCTATAGAGGTTATACTATCATCTATAGAGGTTATACTATAATCTATAGAGGTTATACTATCATCTATAGAGGTTATACTATCAGCTATATAGCTTATACTATCATCTATAGAGGTTATACTATCATCTATAGAGGTTATACTATCAGCTATAGAGGTTATACTATCATCTATAGAGGTTATACTATCATCTATAGGCTACACTTTATCAGCTATAGAGGTTATACTATCAGCTATAGAGGTTATACTATAATCTATAGAGGTTATACTATGATCTATAGAGGTTATACTATCATCTATAGAGGTTATACTATCATCTATAGAGGTTATACTATCATCTATAGAGGTTATACTATCATCTATAGACTCTACACTTTATCATTATTGTGGTCCTCTGTAGCTCAACTGGTAGAGCATGGCGCTTGTAACGCCAAGGTAGTGGGTTCGATCCCCGGGACCACCCATACACAAAAATGTATGCACACATGACTGTAAGTCGCTTTGGATAAAAGCGTCTGCTAAATGGCAAATTATTATATTATTATTTATCTATAGAGGTTATACTATCATCTATAGAGGTTATACTATCAGCTATAGAGGTTATACTATCATCTATATAGGTTATACTATCATCTATAGACTCTACACTTTATCATCTATAGAGGTTATACTTTATCATCTATAGAGGCTACACTTTATCATCTATAGAGGCTACACTTTATCACCTATAGAGGCTACACTTCATCATCTATAGAGGCTATACTTTATCATCTATAGAGGTTATACTATCATCTATAGAGGTTATACTATCATCTATAGAGGTTATACTATCATCTATAGAGGTTATACTATCATCTATAGAGGTTATACTATCATCTATAGAGGTTATACTATCATCTATAGAGGTTATACTATCATCTATAGAGGCTACACTTTATCATCTATAGAGGCTATACTTTATCATCTATAGAGGTTATACTATCATCTATAGAGGTTATACTATCAGCTATAGAGGTTATACTATCATCTATAGAGGTTATACTATCATCTATAGAGGTTATACTATCATCTATAGAGGTTATACTATCATCTATAGAGGTTATACTATCATCTATAGAGGTTATACTATCATCTATAGAGGTTACACTATCATCTATAGAGGTTATACTATCATCTATAGAGGTTACACTCTATCATCTATAGAGGTTACACTCTATCATCTATAGAGGTTATACTATCATCTATAGAGGTTACACTCTATCATCTATAGAGGTTATACTATCATCTATAGAGGTTATACTATAATCTATAGAGGTTATACTATCATCTATAGAGGTTATACTATCAGCTATATAGCTTATACTATCATCTATAGAGGTTATACTATCATCTATAGAGGTTATACTATCAGCTATAGAGGTTATACTATCATCTATAGAGGTTATACTATCATCTATAGGCTACACTTTATCAGCTATAGAGGTTATACTATCAGCTATAGAGGTTATACTATAATCTATAGAGGTTATACTATCATCTATAGAGGTTATACTATCATCTATAGAGGTTATACTATCATCTATAGAGGTTATACTATCATCTATAGAGGTTATACTATCATCTATAGACTCTACACTTTATCATTATTGTGGTCCTCTGTAGCTCAACTGGTAGAGCATGGCGCTTGTAACGCCAAGGTAGTGGGTTCGATCCCCGGGACCACCCATACACAAAAATGTATGCACACATGACTGTAAGTCGCTTTGGATAAAAGCGTCTGCTAAATGGCAAATTATTATATTATTATTTATCTATAGAGGTTATACTATCATCTATAGAGGTTATACTATCAGCTATAGAGGTTATACTATCATCTATAGAGGTTACACTATCATCTATAGAGGTTATACTATCATCTATAGACTCTACACTTTATCATCTATAGAGGTTATACTTTATCATCTATAGAGGCTACACTTTATCATCTATAGAGGCTACACTTTATCACCTATAGAGGCTACACTTCATCATCTATAGAGGCTATACTTTATCATCTATAGAGGTTATACTATCATCTATAGAGGTTATACTATCATCTATAGAGGTTATACTATCATCTATAGAGGTTATACTATCATCTATAGAGGTTATACTATCATCTATAGAGGTTATACTATCATCTATAGAGGCTACACTTTATCATCTATAGAGGCTATACTTTATCATCTATAGAGGTTATACTATCATCTATAGAGGTTATACTATCAGCTATAGAGGTTATACTATCATCTATAGAGGTTATACTATCATCTATAGAGGTTATACTATCATCTATAGAGGTTATTCTATCATCTATAGAGGTTATACTATCAGCTATAGAGGTTATACTATCATCTATAGAGGTTATACTATCATCTATAGAGGTTATACTATCATCTATAGAGGTTACACTATCATCTATAGAGGTTATACTATCATCTATAGAGGTTACACTCTATAATCTATAGAGGTTACACTCTATCATCTATAGAGGTTATACTATCATCTATAGAGGTTACACTCTATCATCTATAGAGGTTATACTATCATCTATAGAGGTTATACTATCATCTATAGAGGTTATACTATCATCTATAGAGGTTACACTCTATCATCTATAGAGGTTATACTATCATCTATAGAGGTTATACTATCATCTATAGAGGTTATACTATCAGCTATAGAGGTTACACTCTATCATCTATAGAGGTTATACTATCATCTATAGAGGTTATACTATCATCTATAGAGGTTATACTATCATCTATAGAGGTTATACTATCATCTATAGAGGTTATACTATCATCTATAGAGGTTATACTATCATCTATAGAGGTTATACTATCATCTATATAGGTTATACTATCATCTATAGAGGCTATACTATCATCTATAGAGGTTATACTATCATCTATAGAGGTTATACTATCATCCTATAGAGGTTATACTATCATCTATAGAGGTTATACTATCATCTATAGAGGTTATACTATCATCTATAGAGGTTATACTATCATCTATAGAGGTTATACTATCAGCTATATAGCTTATACTATCATCTATAGAGGTTATACTATCATCTATAGAGGTTATACTATCAGCTATAGAGGTTATACTATCATCTATAGAGGTTATACTATCATCTATAGGCTACACTTTATCAGCTATAGAGGTTATACTATCAGCTATAGAGGTTATACTATAATCTATAGAGGTTATACTATCATCTATAGAGGTTATACTATCATCTATAGAGGTTATACTATCATCTATAGAGGTTATACTATCATCTATAGAGGTTATACTATCATCTATAGACTCTACACTTTATCATTATTGTGGTCCTCTGTAGCTCAACTGGTAGAGCATGGCGCTTGTAACGCCAAGGTAGTGGGTTCGATCCCCGGGACCACCCATACACAAAAATGTATGCACACATGACTGTAAGTCGCTTTGGATAAAAGCGTCTGCTAAATGGCAAATTATTATATTATTATTTATCTATAGAGGTTATACTATCATCTATAGAGGTTATACTATCAGCTATAGAGGTTATACTATCATCTATAGAGGTTACACTATCATCTATAGAGGTTATACTATCATCTATAGACTCTACACTTTATCATCTATAGAGGTTATACTTTATCATCTATAGAGGCTACACTTTATCATCTATAGAGGCTACACTTTATCACCTATAGAGGCTACACTTCATCATCTATAGAGGCTATACTTGATCATCTATAGAGGTTATACTATCATCTATAGAGGTTATACTATCATCTATAGAGGTTATACTATCATCTATAGAGGTTATACTATCATCTATAGAGGTTATACTATCATCTATAGAGGTTATACTATCATCTATAGAGGCTACACTTTATCATCTATAGAGGCTATACTTTATCATCTATAGAGGTTATACTATCATCTATAGAGGTTATACTATCAGCTATAGAGGTTATACTATCATCTATAGAGGTTATACTATCATCTATAGAGGTTATACTATCATCTATAGAGGTTATTCTATCATCTATAGAGGTTATACTATCAGCTATAGAGGTTATACTATCATCTATAGAGGTTATACTATCATCTATAGAGGTTATACTATCATCTATAGAGGTTACACTATCATCTATAGAGGTTATACTATCATCTATAGAGGTTACACTCTATAATCTATAGAGGTTACACTCTATCATCTATAGAGGTTATACTATCATCTATAGAGGTTACACTCTATCATCTATAGAGGTTATACTATCATCTATAGAGGTTATACTATCATCTATAGAGGTTATACTATCATCTATAGAGGTTACACTCTATCATCTATAGAGGTTATACTATCATCTATAGAGGTTATACTATCATCTATAGAGGTTATACTATCAGCTATAGAGGTTACACTCTATCATCTATAGAGGTTATACTATCATCTATAGAGGTTATACTATCATCTATAGAGGTTATACTATCATCTATAGAGGTTATACTATCATCTATAGAGGTTATACTATCATCTATAGAGGTTATACTATCATCTATATAGGTTATACTATCATCTATAGAGGCTATACTATCATCTATAGAGGTTATACTATCATCTATAGAGGTTATACTATCATCCATAGAGGTTATACTATCATCTATAGAGGTTATACTATCATCTATAGAGGTTATACTATCATCTATAGAGGTTATACTATAATCTATAGAGGTTATACTATCATCTATATAGGTTATACTATCATCTATAGAGGCTATACTATCATCTATAGAGGTTATACTATCATCTATAGAGGTTATACTATCATCTATAGAGGTTATACTATCATCTATAGAGTTTATACTATCAGCTATAGAGGTTACACTATCACCTATAGAGGTTATACTATCATCTATAGAGGTTATACTATCATCTATAGAGGTTATACTATCATCTATAGAGGTTATACTATCATCTATAGAGGTTATACTATCATCTATAGGGGTTATACTATCATCTATAGAGGTTACACTCTATCATCTATAGAGGCTATACTATCATCTATAGAGGTTATACTATCATCTATAGAGGTTATACTATCATCTACAGAGGCTATACTATCATCTATAGAGGTTACACTATCATCTATAGAGGTTATACTATCATCTATAGAGGTTATACTATCATCTATAGAGGTTATACTATCATCTATATAGGTTATACTATCATCTATATAGGTTATACTATCATCTATAGAGGTTATACTATCATCTATAGAGGTTATACTATCATCTATAGAGGTTATACTATCATCTATAGAGGTTATACTATCATCTATAGAGTTTATACTATCATCCATAGAGGTTATACTATCATCTATAGAGGTTATACTATCATCTATAGAGGTTATACTATCATCTATAGAGGTTATACTATCATCTATAGAGGTTATACTATCATCTATGGAGGTTATACTATCATCTATAGAGGTTATACTATAATCTATAGAGGTTATACTATCATCTATAGAGGTTATACTATCAGCTATATAGCTTATACTATCATCTATAGAGGTTATACTATCAACTATAGAGGTTATACTATCAGCTATAGAGGTTATACTATCATCTATAGAGGTTATACTATCATCTATAGGCTACACTTTATCAGCTATAGAGGTTATACTATAATCTATAGAGGTTATACTATCATCTATAGAGGTTATACTATCATCTATAGAGGTTATACTATCATCTATAGAGGTTATACTATCATCTATAGAGGTTATACTATCATCTATAGAGGTTATACTATCATCTATAGACTCTACACTTTATCATTATTGTGGTCCTCTGTAGCTCAACTGGTAGAGTATGGCGCTTGTAACGCCAAGGTAGTGGGTTCGATCCCCGGGACCACCCATACACAAAAATGTATGCACACATGACTGTAAGTCGCTTTGGATAAAAGCGTCTGCTAAATGGCAAATTATTATATTATTATTTATCTATAGAGGTTATACTATCATCTATAGAGGTTATACTATCAGCTATAGAGGTTATACTATCATCTATAGAGGTTATACTATCATCTATAGAGGTTACACTATCATCTATAGAGGTTATACTATCATCTATAGAGGTTATACTATCATCTATAGACTCTACACTTTATCATCTATAGAGGTTATACTTTATCATCTATAGAGGCTACACTTTATCATCTATAGAGGATACACTTTATCACCTATAGAGGCTAAACTTCATCATCTATAGAGGCTATACTTTATCATCTATAGAGGTTATACTATCATCTATAGAGGTTATATACTATCATCTATAGAGGTTATACTATCATCTATAGAGGTTATACTATCATCTATAGAGGTTACACTCTATCATCTATAGAGGTTATACTATCATCTATAGAGGTTACACTCTATCATCTATAGAGGTTATACTATCATCTATAGAGGTTATACTATCATCTATAGAGGTTATACTATCATCTATAGAGGTTACACTCTATCATCTATAGAGGTTATACTATCATCTATAGAGGTTATACTATCATCTATAGAGGTTATACTATCAGCTATAGAGGTTACACTCTATCATCTATAGAGGTTATACTATCATCTATAGAGGTTATACTATCATCTATAGAGGTTATACTATCATCTATAGAGTTTATACTATCATCTATAGACTCTACACTTTATCATCTATAGAGGTTATACTTATCATCTATAGAGGCTACACTTATCATCTATAGAGGCTACACTTTATCACCTATAGAGGCTACACTTCATCATCTATAGAGGCTATACTTTATCATCTATAGAGGTTATACTATCAGCTATAGAGGTTATACTATCATCTATAGAGGTTATACTATCATCTATAGAGGTTATACTATCATCTATAGAGGTTATACTATCATCTATAGAGGTTATACTATCATCTATAGAGGTTATACTATCATCTATAGAGGTTATACTATCATCTATATAGTTTATACTATCATCTATAGAGGTTATACTATCATCTATAGAGGTTATACTATCATCTATAGAGGTTATACTATCATCTATAGAGGTTATACTATCATCTATAGAGGTTATACTATCATCTATAGAGGTTATACTATCATCTATAGAGGTTATACTATCATCTATAGAGGTTATACTATCATCTATAGAGGTTATACTATCATCTATAGAGGTTATACTATCATCTATAGAGGTTATACTATCATCTATAGAGGTTATACTATCATCTATAGAGGTTATACTATCATCTATAGAGGTTATACTATCATCTATAGAGGTTACACCTATCAGCTATAGAGGTTATACTATCATCTATAGAGGTTATACTATCAGCTATAGAGGTTATACTATCGTCTATAGACTCTACACTTTATCATCTATAGAGGTTATACTATCATCTATAGAGGCTACACTTTATCATCTATAGAGATTATACTATCATCTATAGAGGCTACACTTTATCAGCTATAGAGGTTATACTGTAGCTCAGCTGGTAGAGCACGGCGCTTGTAACGCCAAGGTAGTGGGTTCGATCCCCGGGACCACCCATACACAAAAATGTATGCACGCATGACTGTAAGTCGCTTTGGATAAAAGCGTCTGCTAAATGGCATATTATTATAGTATTATTATTATTATCTATAGAGGTTATACTATCATCTATAGAGGTTATACTATCATCTAAGGGGTTATACTATCATCTATAGAGGTTATACTATCATCTATAGAGGTTATACTATCATCTATAGAGGTTATACTATCATCTATAGATGTTATACTATCATCTATAGAGGTTACTAATCATCTATAGAGGTTACACTATCATCTATAGAGGTTATACTATCATCTATAGAGGTTACACTCTATCATCTATAGAGGTTACACTCTATCATCTATAGAGGTTATACTATCATCTATAGAGGTTACACTCTATCATCTATAGAGGTTATACTATCATCTATAGAGGTTATACTATAATCTATAGAGGTTATACTATCATCTATAGAGGTTATACTATCAGCTATATAGCTTATACTATCATCTATAGAGGTTATACTATCATCTATAGAGGTTATACTATCAGCTATAGAGGTTATACTATCATCTATAGAGGTTATACTATCATCTATAGGCTACACTTTATCAGCTATAGAGGTTATACTATAATCTATAGAGGTTATACTATGATCTATAGAGGTTATACTATCATCTATAGAGGTTATACTATCATCTATAGAGGTTATACTATCATCTATAGAGGTTATACTATCATCTATAGACTCTACACTTTATCATTATTGTGGTCCTCTGTAGCTCAACTGGTAGAGCATGGCGCTTGTAACGCCAAGGTAGTGGGTTCGATCCCCGGGACCACCCATACACAAAAATGTATGCACACATGACTGTAAGTCGCTTTGGATAAAAGCGTCTGCTAAATGGCAAATTATTATATTATTATTTATCTATAGAGGTTATACTATCATCTATAGAGGTTATACTATCAGCTATAGAGGTTATACTATCATCTATAGAGGTTATACTATCATCTATAGAGGTTACACTATCATCTATAGAGGTTATACTATCATCTATATAGGTTATACTATCATCTATAGACTCTACACTTTATCATCTATAGAGGTTATACTTTATCATCTATAGAGGCTACACTTTATCATCTATAGAGGCTACACTTTATCACCTATAGAGGCTACACTTCATCATCTATAGAGGCTATACTTTATCATCTATAGAGGTTATACTATCATCTATAGAGGTTATACTATCATCTATAGAGGTTATACTATCATCTATAGAGGTTATACTATCATCTATAGAGGTTATACTATCATCTATAGAGGTTATACTATCATCTATAGAGGCTACACTTTATCATCTATAGAGGCTATACTTTATCATCTATAGAGGTTATACTATCATCTATAGAGGTTATACTATCAGCTATAGAGGTTATACTATCATCTATAGAGGTTATACTATCATCTATAGAGGTTATACTATCATCTATAGAGGTTATACTATCATCTATAGAGGTTATACTATCAGCTATAGAGGTTATACTATCATCTATAGAGGTTATACTATCATCTATAGAGGTTATACTATCATCTATAGAGGTTACACTATCATCTATAGAGGTTATACTATCATCTATAGAGGTTACACTCTATCATCTATAGAGGTTACACTCTATCATCTATAGAGGTTATACTATCATCTATAGAGGTTACACTCTATCATCTATAGAGGTTATACTATCATCTATAGAGGTTATACTATCATCTATAGAGGTTACACTCTATCATCTATAGAGGTTATACTATCATCTATAGAGGTTATACTATCATCTATAGAGGTTATACTATCAGCTATAGAGGTTACACTCTATCATCTATAGAGGTTATACTATCATCTATAGAGGTTATACTATCATCTATAGAGGTTATACTATCATCTATAGAGGTTATACTATCATCTATAGAGTTTATACTATCATCTATAGACTCTACACTTTATCATCTATAGAGGTTATACTTTATCATCTATAGAGGCTACACTTTATCATCTATAGAGGCTACACTTTATCACCTATAGAGGCTACACTTCATCATCTATAGAGGCTATACTTTATCATCTATAGAGGTTATACTATCAGCTATAGAGGTTACACTCTATCATCTCTAGAGGTTATACTATCATCTATAGAGGTTATACTATCATCTATAGAGGTTATACTATCATCTATAGAGTTTATACTATCATCTATAGAGGTTATACTTTATCATCTATAGAGGCTACACTTTATCATCTATAGAGGCTACACTTTATCATCTATAGAGGCTACACTTTATCACCTATAGAGGCTACACTTCATCATCTATAGAGGCTATACTTTATCATCTATAGAGGTTATACTATCATCTATAGAGGTTATACTATCATCTATAGAGGTTATACTATCATCTATAGAGGTTATACTATCATCTATAGAGGTTATACTATCATCTATAGAGGTTATACTATCATCTATAGAGGCTACACTTTATCATCTATAGAGGCTATACTTTATCATCTATAGAGGTTATACTATCATCTATAGAGGTTATACTATCAGCTATAGAGGTTATACTATCATCTATAGAGGTTATACTATCATCTATAGAGGTTATACTATCATCTATAGAGGTTATTCTATCATCTATAGAGGTTATACTATCAGCTATAGAGGTTATACTATCATCTATAGAGGTTATACTATCATCTATAGAGGTTATACTATCATCTATAGAGGTTACACTATCATCTATAGAGGTTATACTATCATCTATAGAGGTTACACTCTATCATCTACAGAGGTTATACTATCATCTATAGAGGTTATACTATCATCTATAGAGGTTATACTATCATCTATAGAGGTTACACTCTATCATCTATAGAGGTTATACTATCATCTATAGAGGTTATACTATCATCTATAGAGGTTATACTATCAGCTATAGAGGTTACACTCTATCATCTATAGAGGTTATACTATCATCTATAGAGGTTATACTATCATCTATAGAGGTTATACTATCATCTATAGAGTTTATACTATCATCTATAGACTCTACACTTTATCATCTATAGAGGTTATACTTTATCATCTATAGAGGCTACACTTTATCATCTATAGAGGCTACACTTTATCACCTATAGAGGCTACACTTCATCATCTATAGAGGCTATACTTTATCATCTATAGAGGTTATACTATCAGCTATAGAGGTTACACTCTATCATCTCTAGAGGTTATACTATCACCTATAGAGGTTATACTATCATCTATAGAGGTTATACTATCATCTATAGAGTTTATACTATCATCTATAGAGGTTACACTCTATCATCTATAGAGGCTATACTATCATCTATAGAGGTTATACTATCATCTATAGAGGTTATACTATCAGCTATAGAGGTTATACTATCAGCTATAGAGGTTATACTATCATCTATAGAGGTTATACTATCATCTATAGAGGCTACACTTTATCATCTATAGAGGTTATACTATCATCTATGGAGGTTATACTATCATCTATAGAGGTTATACTATCAGCTATAGAGGTTATACTATCATCTATAGAGGTTACACTCTATCATCTATAGAGGTTATACTATCATCTATAGAGGTTATACTATCATCTATAGAGGTTATACTATCAGCTATAGAGGTTATACTATCATCTATAGAGGTTATACTATCGTCTATAGACTCTACACTTTATCATCTATAGAGGTTATACTATCATCTATAGAGGCTACACTTTATCATCTATAGAGATTATACTATCATCTATAGAGGCTACACTTTATCAGCTATAGAGGTTATACTGTAGCTCAGCTGGTAGAGCACGGCGCTTGTAACGCCAAGGTAGTGGGTTCGATCCCCGGGACCACCCATACACAAAAATGTATGCACGCATGACTGTAAGTCGCTTTGGATAAAAGCGTCTGCTAAATGGCATATTATTATATTATTATTATTATTATCTATAGAGGTTATACTATCATCTATAGAGGTTATACTATCATCTAAGGGGTTATACTATCATCTATAGAGGTTATACTATCATCTATAGAGGTTATACTATCATCTATAGAGGTTATACTATCATCTATAGATGTTATACTATCATCTATAGAGGCTATACTATCATCTATAGATGTTATACTATCATCTATAGAGTCTACACTCTATCATCTATAGAGGCTACACTTTATCATCTATAGAGGCTATACTTTATCATCTATGGAGGTTATTCTTTATCATCTATAGAGGTTATACTATCATCTATAGAGGCTACACTTTATCATCTATAGAGGCTATACTTTATCACCTATAGACTCTACACTTTATCATCTATAGAGATTATACTTTATCATCTATAGAGGTTATACTATCATCTATAGAGGCTACACTTTATCACCTATAGACTCTACACTTTATCATCTATAGAGGCTACACTTTATCACCTATAGACTCTACACTTTATCATCTATAGAGGTTATACTTTATCATCTATAGAGGTTATACTATCATCTATAGAGGCTACACTTTATCATCTATAGAGGCTATACTTTATCATCTATGGAGGTTATACTTTATCATCTATAGAGGCTATACTTTATCATCTATAGAGGTTATACTTTATAATCTATAGAGGCTATACTAACATCTATAGAGGTTATACTATCATCTATAGAGGTTATACTATCATCTATAGAGGTTATACTATCATCTATAGAGGTTATACTTTCTATCACCATCATTCTAACGGCAGTAGAGATAATAAGGGAGTGGTTTTATGACACACGAGAGCAGCCGATCACCTATTTGTCAGCTCATACCACAGTTCCACCTCCAATACCGCCAAAACATCAGCTATGCGGATGTTGGCCAACGCTGGTTAACGCTCGATCTTATTGAATCTAGGCCTAGTTAACATTGTTGAACGCAGAAACAGTCAGAGGCACCTACCGAGGCCACAACACAACAACTATTGTCAGCTGAGAGCTGGACTGTGACGCGAGCCTACCAGATGAGCTAAACGCCTTCTATGCTTCGAGGCAAGCAATACTGAAGGATGCATGAGGCTGGAGACCCTTTATTATTTATTTATTTATCTGAATTGTTTTGCACTGACTCCCTTTATACTGGTTCTATGTACACTCACTAGTCTCTACCCACACACTGACACTCCAAAACACACACACACACACTCACACATGTACATACTGTATTACCTCAACTACCTCGTACCCCCGCACAACTACCTGGTACCCCTGCACAACTACCTCATACCCCCGCACAACTACCTTGTACCCTGCACAACTACCTCGTACCCCTGCACAACTACCTCGTACCCCCGCACAACTACCTCGTACCCCTGCACTCAGTATTGGTACTCCTTGTATACAGCCTCGTTATTGTTTTTATTGTGTTACTATTTCCTTTTTTATTTAGCAAATATTTGTCTTACTTTTTAACTCTGCATTGTTGGTTAAGGGCTCGTCAGTCAGCATTTCACTGTAAAGTC
This sequence comes from Coregonus ussuriensis, assembly GCA_031479575.1. Classification (NCBI taxonomy): domain Eukaryota; kingdom Metazoa; phylum Chordata; class Actinopteri; order Salmoniformes; family Salmonidae; genus Coregonus; species Coregonus ussuriensis. Next base: position 1,045,029 of record CM062504.1, on the reverse strand, counting down.
TACACCTGTTGGGAATGGGCTCGTCAGTCAGCATTTCACTGTAAAGTCTACACCTGTTGGGAATGGGCTCGTCAGTCAGCATTTCACTGTAAATTCTACACCTGTTGTATTCGGCGCATGTGTGACCAATAAAATTGGATTAGATGTCCTGTAGGTGACGGTGAGGGACATCCAGGCTCTGTCGCAGCCGGCCGCGACCGGGAGACTCATGGGCGGCGCACAATTGGCCCAGCGTCGTCCAGGGTAGGGGAGGGAATGGCCGGCAGGGATGTAGCTCAGTTGATAGAGCATGGCGTTTGCAACGCCAGGGTTGTGGGTTCGATTCCCACAGGGGGCCAGTATAAAAAAATATGTATTCACTAACTGTAAATCGCTCTGGATAAGAGCGTCTGCTAAATGACTAAAATGTAAATGTAACTAGGAAACATTGTTGAACGCGCTAACAGTGATATGGAGGATACTTACGTGTTGCCGTAGGCGACAGTCACCCCGGCAACAGGGCCGGTGTCACAGCCGAGGAAGAGGAAGGAGACGTAACAGGCGGTGGAGACGATGTTTACACCCATGGCCATACGGATGGTCCCTAACGCTGACAGGTCTAACTTCTTCACCAAGAGACCACCCAGGAAGATACCCAGACACGCACACGGGATGGCCGTCATACCTGGGAGGGAGGGAGGGGACAGGGGTTATGGTTGGAAGGATAGAGGATAGTGTTAGGACTAGAGTTAGGGAGAGACAGAGGACAGGGGTTATGGTTGGAAGGATAGAGGATAGTGTTAGGACTAGAGTTAGGGAGAGACAGAGGACAGGGTTATGGTTGGAAGGATAGAGGATAGTGTTAGGACTAGAGTTAGGGAGAGACAGAGGACAGGGTTATGGTTGGAAGGATAGAGGATAGTGTTAGGACTAGAGTTAGGGAGAGACAGAGGACAGGGTTATGGTTGGAAGGATAGAGGATAGTGTTAGGACTAGAGTTAGGGAGAGACAGAGGACAGGGTTATGGTTGGAAGGATAGAGGATAGTGTTAGGACTAGAGTTAGGGAGAGACAGAGGACAGGGTTATGGTTGGAAGGATAGAGGATAGTGTTAGGACTAGAGTTAGGGAGAGACAGAGGACAGGGTTATGGTTGGAAGGATAGAGGATAGTGTTAGGACTAGAGTTAGGGAGAGACAGAGGACAGGGTTATGGTTGGAAGGATAGAGGATAGTGTTAGGACTAGAGTTAGGGAGAGACAGAGGACAGGGTTATGGTTGGAAGGATAGAGGATAGTGTTAGGACTAGAGTTAGGGAGAGACAGAGGACAGGGGTTATGGTTGGAAGGATAGAGGATAGTGTTAGGACTAGAGTTAGGGAGAGACAGAGGACAGGGTTATGGTTGGAAGGATAGAGGATAGTGTTAGGACTAGAGTTAGGGAGAGACAGAGGACAGGGTTATGGTTGGAAGGATAGAGGATAGTGTTAGGACTAGAGTTAGGGAGAGACAGAGGACAGGGTTATGGTTGGAAGGATAGAGGATAGTGTTAGGACTAGAGTTAGGGAGAGACAGAGGACAGGGTTATGGTTGGAAGGATAGAGGATAGTGTTAGGACTAGAGTTAGGGAGAGACAGAGGACAGGGTTATGGTTGGAAGGATAGAGGATAGTGTTAGGACTAGAGTTAGGGAGAGACAGAGGACAGGGTTATGGTTGGAAGGATAGAGGATAGTGTTAGGACTAGAGTTAGGGAGAGACAGAGGACAGGGTTATGGTTGGAAGGATAGAGGATAGTGTTAGGACTAGAGTTAGGGAGAGACAGAGGACAGGGGTTATGGTTGGAAGGATAGAGGATAGTGTTAGGACTAGAGTTAGGGAGAGACAGAGGACAGGGTTATGGTTGGAAGGATAGAGGATAGTGTTAGGACTAGAGTTAGGGAGAGACAGAGGACAGGGTTATGGTTGGAAGGATAGAGGATAGTGTTAGGACTAGAGTTAGGGAGAGACAGAGGACAGGGTTATGGTTGGAAGGATAGAGGATAGTGTTAGGACTAGAGTTAGGGAGAGACAGAGGACAGGGTTATGGTTGGAAGGATAGAGGATAGTGTTAGGACTAGAGTTAGGGAGAGACAGAGGACAGGGTTATGGTTGGAAGGATAGAGGATAGTGTTAGGACTAGAGTTAGGGAGAGACAGAGGACAGGGTTATGGTTGGAAGGATAGAGGATAGTGTTAGGACTAGAGTTAGGGAGAGACAGAGGACAGGGTTATGGTTGGAAGGATAGAGGATAGTGTTAGGACTAGAGTTAGGGAGAGACAGAGGACAGGGTTATGGTTGGAAGGATAGAGGATAGTGTTAGGACTAGAGTTAGGGAGAGACAGAGGACAGGGGTTATGGTTGGAAGGATAGAGGATAGTGTTAGGACTAGAGTTAGGGAGAGACAGAGGACAGGGTTATGGTTGGAAGGATAGAGGATAGTGTTAGGACTAGAGTTAGGGAGAGACAGAGGACAGGGTTATGGTTGGAAGGATAGAGGATAGTGTTAGGACTAGAGTTAGGGAGAGACAGAGGACAGGGTTATGGTTGGAAGGATAGAGGATAGTGTTAGGACTAGAGTTAGGGAGAGACAGAGGACAGGGTTATGGTTGGAAGGATAGAGGATAGTGTTAGGACTAGAGTTAGGGAGAGACAGAGGACAGGGTTATGGTTGGAAGGATAGAGGATAGTGTTAGGACTAGAGTTAGGGAGAGACAGAGGACAGGGTTATGGTTGGAAGGATAGAGGATAGTGTTAGGACTAGAGTTAGGGAGAGACAGAGGACAGGGTTATGGTTGGAAGGATAGAGGATAGTGTTAGGACTAGAGTTAGGGAGAGACAGAGGACAGGGTTATGGTTGGAAGGATAGAGGATAGTGTTAGGACTAGAGTTAGGGAGAGACAGAGGACAGGGTTATGGTTGGAAGGATAGAGGATAGTGTTAGGACTAGAGTTAGGGAGAGACAGAGGACAGGGTTATGGTTGGAAGGATAGAGGATAGTGTTAGGACTAGAGTTAGGGAGAGACAGAGGACAGGGAGGAGTGTGTGTGAGAAGGGACCAATAACAAACACTGTGAATGGAGAAAGGAAAGACCAGGGTAATTGAAAACCACTATAGAAAGGTTAGGGTTAGGGGTTATCAAATCAAATCAAATCAAATTTTATTGGTCACATGCGCCGAATACAACAGGTGCAGACATTACAGTGAAATGCTTACTTACAGCGCTTAACCAACAGTGCATTTATTTTAAACAAAAAAGTAAGAATAAAACAACAACAAAAAAAGTGTTGAGAAAAAAAGAGCAGAAGTAAAATAAAGTGACAGTAGGGAGGCTATATATACAGTAAAATAAAGTGACAGTAGGGAGGCTATATATACAGTAAAATAAAGTGACAGTAGGGAGGCTATATATACAGGGGGGTACCGTTGCATAGTCAATGTGCGGGGGCACCGGCTAGTTGAGGTAGTTGAGGTAATATGTACATGTGGGTAGAGTTAAAGTGACTATGCATAAATACTTAACAGAGTAGCAGCAGCGTAAAAAGGATGGGGTGGGGGGGGCAGTGCAAATAGTCCGGGTAGCCATGATTAGCTGTTCAGGAGTCTTATGGCTTGGGGGTAGAAGCTGTTGAGAAGTCTTTTGGACCTAGACTTGGCACTCCGGTACCACTTGCCGTGCGGTAGCAGAGAGAACAGTCTATGACTAGGGTGGCTGGAGTCTTTGACAATTTTGAGGGCCTTCCTCTGACACCGCCTGGTATAGAGGGGTTAGGGGTTAGGGTTAGGGGTTAGGGGTTAGGGGTTAGGGTTAACCCTAACACTATAGAAGTCCCATGTAATATTATTATTATTCTCTGGTTTAGATGTAGTGATTAGCATTATCACCTAGCAGCTGATTGGCTGAGGAAGTGGTGAGGTTGAACTGCTGTTCCATGTACTTCCCTAAGAAGGTAGCGAAGCCTGCAACCCCAGCGATCTCCATACAGGCGGCCAGCGACACGCAGAAGGTAGCGAAGCCTGCAACCCCAGCGATCTCCATACAGGCGGCCAGCGAGACGCAGAAGGTAGCGAAGCCTGCAACCCCAGCGATCTCCATACAGGCGGCCAGCGAGACGCAGAAGGTAGCGAAGCCTGCAACCCCAGCGGTCTCCATACAGGCGGCCAGCGACACGCAGAAGGTAGCGAAGCCTGCAACCCCAGCGATCTCCATACAGGCGGCCAGCGAGACGCAGAAGGTAGCGAAGCCTGCAACCCCAGCGATCTCCATACAGGCGGCCAGCGACACGCAGAAGGTAGCGAAGCCTGCAACCCCAGCGATCTCCATACAGGCGGCCAGCGACACGCAGAAGGTAGCGAAGCCTGCAACCCCAGCGATCTCCATACAGGCGGCCAGCGACACGCAGAAGGTAGCGAAGCCTGCAACCCCAGCGATCTCCATACAGGCGGCCAGCGAGACGCAGAAGGTAGCGAAGCCTGCAACCCCAGCGATCTCCATACAGGCGGCCAGCGACACGCAGAAGGTAGCGAAGCCTGCAACCCCAGCGGTCTCCATACAGGCGGCCAGCGACACGCAGAAGGTAGCGAAGCCTGCAACCCCAGCGATCTCCATACAGGCGGCCAGCGAGACGCAGAAGGTAGCGAAGCCTGCAACCCCAGCGGTCTCCATACAGGCGGCCAGCGACACGCAGAAGGTAGCGAAGCCTGCAACCCCAGCGATCTCCATACAGGCGGCCAGCGAGACGCAGAAGGTAGCGAAGCCTGCAACCCCAGCGGTCTCCATACAGGCGGCCAGCGACACGCAGAAGGTAGCGAAGCCTGCAACCCCAGCGGTCTCCATACAGGCGGCCAGCGAGACGCAGAAGGTAGCGAAGCCTGCAACCCCAGCGATCTCCATACAGGCGGCCAGCGAGACGCAGAAGGTAGCGAAGCCTGCAACCCCAGCGGTCTCCATACAGGCGGCCAGCGAGACGCAGAAGGTAGCGAAGCCTGCAACCCCAGCGGTCTCCATACAGGCGGCCAGCGACACGCAGAAGGTAGCGAAGCCTGCAACCCCAGCGGTCTCCATACAGGCGGCCAGCGACACGCAGAAGGTAGCGAAGCCTGCAACCCCAGCGATCTCCATGCAGGCGGCCAGCGAGACGCAGAAGGTAGCGAAGCCTGCAACCCCAGCGGTCTCCATACAGGCGGCCAGCGACACGCAGAAGGTAGCGAAGCCTGCAACCCCAGCGATCTCCATACAGGCGGCCAGCGACACGCAGAAGGTAGCGAAGCCTGCAACCCCAGCGATCTCCATACAGGCGGCCAGCGACACGCAGAAGGTAGCGAAGCCTGCAACCCCAGCGATCTCCATACAGGCGGCCAGCGAGACGCAGAAGGTAGCGAAGCCTGCAACCCCAGCGGTCTCCATACAGGCGGCCAGCGACACGCAGAAGGTAGCGAAGCCTGCAACCCCAGCGATCTCCATACAGGCGGCCAGCGAGACGCAGAAGGTAGCGAAGCCTGCAACCCCAGCGGTCTCCATACAGGCGGCCAGCGACACGCAGAAGGTAGCGAAGCCTGCAACCCCAGCGGTCTCCATACAGGCGGCCAGCGAGACGCAGAAGGTAGCGAAGCCTGCAACCCCAGCGATCTCCATACAGGCGGCCAGCGAGACGCAGAAGGTAGCGAAGTCTGCAACCCCAGCGGTCTCCATACAGGCGGCCAGCGAGACGCAGAAGGTAGCGAAGCCTGCAACCCCAGCGATCTCCATACAGGCGGCCAGCGACACGCAGAAGGTAGCGAAGCCTGCAACCCCAGCGGTCTCCATACAGGCGGCCAGCGACACGCAGAAGGTAGCGAAGCCTGCAACCCCAGCGATCTCCATACAGGCGGCCAGCGAGACGCAGAAGGTAGCGAAGCCTGCAACCACAGCGGTCTCCATACAGGCGGCCAGCGAGACGCAGAAGGTAGCGAAGCCTGCAACCCCAGCGATCTCCATACAGGCGGCCAGCGACACGCAGAAGGTAGCGAAGCCTGCAACCCCAGCGGTCTCCATACAGGCGGCCAGCGACACGCAGAAGGTAGCGAAGCCTGCAACCCCAGCGGTCTCCATACAGGCGGCCAGCGACACGCAGAAGGTAGCGAAGCCTGCAACCCCAGCGGTCTCCATACAGGCGGCCAGCGACACGCAGAAGGTAGCGAAGCCTGCAACCCCAGCGATCTCCATACAGGCGGCCAGCGAGACGCAGAAGGTAGCGAAGCCTGCAACCCCAGCGGTCTCCATACAGGCGGCCAGCGACACGCAGAAGGTAGCGAAGCCTGCAACCCCAGCGATCTCCATACAGGCGGCCAGCGAGACGCAGAAGGTAGCGAAGCCTGCAACCCAAGCGGTCTCCATACAGGCGGCCAGCGACACGCAGAAGGTAGCGAAGCCTGCAACCCCAGCGGTCTCCATACAGGCGGCCAGCGAGACGCAGAAGGTAGCGAAGCCTGCAACCCCAGCGATCTCCATACAGGCGGCCAGCGAGACGCAGAAGGTAGCGAAGCCTGCAACCCCAGCGGTCTCCATACAGGCGGCCAGCGAGACGCAGAAGGTAGCGAAGCCTGCAACCCCAGCGATCTCCATACAGGCGGCCAGCGACACGCAGAAGGTAGCGAAGCCTGCAACCCCAGCGATCTCCATACAGGCGGCCAGCGACACGCAGAAGGTAGCGAAGCCTGCAACCCCAGCGATCTCCATACAGGCGGCCAGCGACACGCAGAAGGTAGCGAAGCCTGCAACCCCAGCGATCTCCATACAGGCGGCCAGCGACACGCAGAAGGTAGCGAAGCCTGCAACCCCAGCGATCTCCATACAGGCGGCCAGCGACACGCAGAAGGTAGCGAAGCCTGCAACCCCAGCGATCTCCATACAGGCGGCCAGCGACACGCAGAAGGTAGCGAAGCCTGCAACCCCAGCGATCTCCATACAGGCGGCCAGCGACACGCAGAAGGTAGCGAAGCCTGCAACCCCAGCGATCTCCATACAGGCGGCCAGCGACACGCAGAAGGTAGCGAAGCCTGCAACCCCAGCGATCTCCATACAGGCGGCCAGCGACACGCAGAAGGTAGCGAAGCGAAGCCTGCAACCCCAGCGGTCTCCATACAGGCGGCCAGCGACACGCAGAAGGTAGCGAAGCCTGCAACCCCAGCGATCTCCATACAGGCGGCCAGCGACACGCAGAAGGTAGCGAAGCCTGCAACCCCAGCGATCTCCATACAGGCGGCCAGCGACACGCAGAAGGTAGCGAAGCCTGCAACCCCAGCGATCTCCATACAGGCGGCCAGCGACACGCAGAAGGTAGCGAAGCCTGCAACCCCAGCGATCTCCATACAGGCGGCCAGCGAGACGCAGAAGGTAGCGAAGCCTGCAACCCCAGCGATCTCCATACAGGCGGCCAGCGAGACGCAGAAGGTAGCGAAGCCTGCAACCCCAGCGGTCTCCATACAGGCGGCCAGCGAGACGCAGAAGGTAGCGAAGCCTGCAACCCCAGCGATCTCCATACAGGCGGCCAGCGACACGCAGAAGGTAGCGAAGCCTGCAACCCCAGCGGTCTCCATACAGGCGGCCAGCGCAGCGACACGCAGAAGGTAGCGAAGCCTGCAACCCCAGCGGTCTCCATACAGGCGGCCAGCGACACGCAGAAGGTAGCGAAGCCTGCAACCCCAGCGGTCTCCATACAGGCGGCCAGCGACACGCAGAAGGTAGCGAAGCCTGCAACCCCAGCGATCTCCATACAGGCGGCCAGCGACACGCAGAAGGTAGCGAAGCCTGCAACCCCAGCGATCTCCATACAGGTGGCCAGCGAGACGCAGAAGGTAGCGAAGCCTGCAACCCCAGCGATCTCCATACAGGCGGCCAGCGACACGCAGAAGGTAGCGAAGCCTGCAACCCCAGCGATCTCCATACAGGCGGCCAGCGCCACGCAGAAGGTAGCGAAGCCTGCAACCCCAGCGGTCTCCATACAGGCGGCCAGCGACACGCAGAAGGTAGCGAAGCCTGCAACCCCAGCGATCTCCATACAGGCGGCCAGCGACACGCAGAAGGTAGCGAAGCCTGCAACCCCAACCCCAGCGATCTCCATACAGGCGGCCAGCGACACGCAGAAGGTAGCGAAGCCTGCAATCCCAGCGGTCTCCATACAGGCGGCCAGCGACACGCAGAAGGTAGCGAAGCCTGCAACCCCAGCGATCTCCATACAGGCGGCCAGCGACACGCAGAAGGTAGCGAAGCCTGCAACCCCAGCGATCTCCATACAGGCGGCCAGCGACACGCAGAAGGTAGCGAAGCCTGCAACCCCAGCGGTCTCCATACAGGCGGCCAGCGACACGCAGAAGGTAGCGAAGCCTGCAACCCCAGCGATCTCCATACAGGCGGCCAGCGACACGCAGAAGGTAGCGAAGCCTGCAACCCCAGCGGTCTCCATACAGGCGGCCAGCGACACGCAGAAGGTAGCGAAGCCTGCAACCCCAGCGGTCTCCATACAGGCGGCCAGCGACACGCAGAAGGTAGCGAAGCCTGCAACCCCAGCGGTCTCCATACAGGCGGCCAGCGACACGCAGAAGGGAAGGTAGCGAAGCCTGCAACCCCAGCGGTCTCCATACAGGCGGCCAGCGACACGCAGAAGGTAGCGAAGCCTGCAACCCCAGCGATCTCCATACAGGCGGCCAGCGAGACGCAGAAGGTAGAGAAGCCTGCAACCCCAGCGATCTCCATACAGGCGGCCAGCGAGACGCAGAAGGTAGCGAAGCCTGCAACCCCAGCGATCTCCATACAGGCGGCCAGCGAGACGCAGGTAAACACAGGGTTGGAGAGGAGGTGCTTGGTCACCTTGGGTAGGACTGTGGGGGGAGAGCGAGAGGAAGGTAGAAACAGTGTACATCACAACATAGTATTTTCGATGTATTTGAAATGTGTACTGTATACATCAATAGCAGTCTGTTTCTAAACAGAGAAGCAGACCTATCCTCTCCCCTGACCAACACTGCTGCCATTATCATATCCTTATGCATACATATCATATTCCTTCCTTCCTTCCTATCTTCCTTCCTTCCTTCCTTCCACCGTCTGCCTGCAGTCTTTCTCTCTGCAGCCTGTATGTCTGCATCCTATCCAATGTACCCATGTCTCCAGTATCTCCTATAGGAGCCCTTCACATTGCCATCTTCTGCATATTCAACAGCTCCACAGGCTCTCGCTCAGGGCTGTTTAATTCTGGTCCTGGAGGGTTGAAACACTTCTGGGTTTTGTTTCTACCTGGTACTTAATGGCACTCACCTGGTGTCCCAGGTCTGAATCAGTCCCTGACCCTGACCCTGACCCTAACCCTGACCCTGACCCTAACCCTGACCCTGAAACTGAGCCTGACCCTAACCCTGACCCTGACCCTAACCCTGACCCTAACCTGACCCTAACCCTAACCCTGACCCTGACCCTAGCCCTGATCTCCATCATACCACTGACTGAGGGACATATGGCTGATCTCCATCATTCTACTGACTGAGGGACATATGGCTGATCTCCATCATACTACTGACTGAGGGACATATGGCTGATCTCCATCATTCTACTGACTGAGGGACATATGGCTGATCTCCATCATTCTACTGACTGAGGGACATATGGCTGATCTCCATCATTCTACTGACTGAGGGACATATGGCTGATCTCCATCATTCTACTGACTGAGGGACATATGGCTGATCTCCATCATATTACTGACTGAGGGACATATGGCTGATCTCCATCATTCTACTGACTGAGGGACATATGGCTGATCTCCATCATATTACTGACTGAGGGACATATGGCTGATCTCCATCATACCACTGACTGAGGGACATATGGCTGATCTCCATCATTCTACTGACTGAGGGACATATGGCTGATCTCCATCATATTACTGACTGAGGGACATATGGCTGATCTCCATCATTCTACTGACTGAGGGACATATGGCTGATCTCCATCATTCTACTGACTGAGGGACATATGGCTGATCTCCATCATTCTACTGACTGAGGGACATATGGCTGATCTCCATCATTCTACTGACTGAGGGACATATGGCTGATCTCCATCATATTACTGACTGAGGGACATATGGCTGATCTCCATCATTCTACTGACTGAGGGACATATGGCTGATCTCCATCATATTACTGACTGAGGGACATATGGCTGATCTCCATCATACCACTGACTGAGGGACATATGGCTGATCTCCATCATTCTACTGACTGAGGGACATATGGCTGATCTCCATCATATTACTGACTGAGGGACATATGGCTGACTGTCAACTTTATTATCATCTACACTGCATCTGGATGGACAAATGGATGAGCTTTTCCTTCATCACAGCTAACTTTAATGAAGATACAACAGTATATTTGGGTAATAGGATCCCTATTTTACTATCCATAAACTCTGAGAAAAGGGTCAGGGTGGGGGTGTTTCCTGCAAACAAAGCAACTTCAACCCCTAGTGATGACTGTAAGACAACATGGCTAAGAGAGGTCCATCAGTGAGCCAGTCCCACCCAGACCCAGACTAACACTAATGGATGAGCTGAATAGACTAGACCAGGTGGAAACTGACCAGTGTGTGTGTATGTAGGGCCGGTTCTAGCCTTTTGGGGGCCCTAAGCGAGATTTGGTTCGGGGGCCCCCCACCAAGTGAGCCCCTCTCTCAACAGTTAAAGTACATTTCCTGCAGTTCTGCACATTTTGCCATGGGAAGTAGAGAAAATGTTGCAGTTTTAAAGCAGGTTTTCTGCAGTTCATGATATCTGAGTGATAGTGACTAACAAAATAAATAGGGGCCCCCTGGAGGTCAGGGCTCCCTGGAGGTCAGGGCCCCCTGGAGGTCAGGGCTCCCTGGAGGTCAGGGCCCCCTGGAGGTCAGGGCCCCCTGGAGGTCAGGGCTCCCTGGAGGTCAGGGCCCCCTGGAGGTCAGGGCCCGCTGGAGGTCAGGGCCCCCTGGAGGTCAGGGCTCCCTGGAGGTCAGGGCTCCCTGGAGGTCAGGGCTCCCTGGAGGTCAGGGCCCCCTGGAGGTCAGGGCCCGCTGGAGGTCAGGGCCCCGGGGCACGTGCCCTGTGCGCCCGGTCGGTATTCTGCCATGATTACTACAAGTTTAGATAACTGGCTAGACTAACTTACCAATCAAAAAATGGTTAGTTGACATGGGTAATTGAGTGAGTGTCAGTGACTGACATAAGAGAAAAACTGCTGATGGTCAACCACATTTCGAACTGGCACCTGGCGTATTCTACTATTCTAACTCTCAACAGTAAGTTGAGACCCCAACTGAGTTTCCCCCCATAAATAATTATATATATATATATATACACACACACACACTACCGTTCAAAAGTTTGTATATATGATTACATGTTTTGGGTCGGGGCCCCCTAGCGCCCAGGGCCCTAAGCGACCGCTTATGTTGCTTATGCCTGGAGCCGGCCCTGTGTGTGTCTTTCCAGTAGTCCTAATGGTGGTTTTAAACAACAACTCCAGCCTAGTAAATGAGTCCTTGTGTCAATTGTAGGTGGAGTCCTCCCTTCAGAAGTTTATTTAGAACTAACAACATGGACCCCAACCCTTAATCCTCCTGCAGACACACCTGTAGAGGACTGTATAAAAGCCCAGGACTGACCAGACAGAATCACACATCAAGACTCAGTGCCAAGGAGCCTCTCCAAAGCATCTCTAGGACCAAGAAGCCATCTAGAGGATCTCCACTGCCAGATCCAAGAAGCCATCTAGAGTATCTCCACTGCCAGATCCAAGAAGCCATCTAGAGTATCTCCACTGCCAGATCCAAGAAGCCATCTAGAGTATCTCCACTGCCAGATCCAAGAAGCCATCTAGAGTATCTCCACTGCCAGATCCAAGAAGCCATCTAGAGTATCTCCACTGCCAGATCCAAGAAGCCATCTAGAGTATCTCCACTGCCAGATCCAAGAAGCCATCTAGAGTATCTCCACCCTGAAGATGGAGCAAAGCCCCTCTCTCACCATCCTGCTGCTGGTACTGTGCCTCTCTCAGGCCCAAATGGGCCACAGTGGACCAGCCATCTGGATAGACCACCTTGAGGCTGTAGACATCACTGAGAGAATTCTGACTGCTAATAACGGCTCTGATGAGATGCTGATGGAGGGAGACCTGGTGGTACCAAGAACCAGAAATGCCATGCAGTGCATGCATGGAGGAAACAGCTGCCTGTGGCACAAAGTCTCTAACGGATATGTTGAAGTGCCCTACATAATAGAAGACAGTAGATTCACTCCCTCTGACAGACAGAAGATTAAGGACGCCGTCCAGTCGTTCCACAGCAAGTCCTGCATTCGCTTTGTGCCACGTGGAAACCAGAATGACTACATCAGCTATGAGAGTTTGAACGGCTGCTACTCCTCTCTGGGGAGAATTGGAGGCAAACAGACGGTCTCTGTTAACAGCGTCGGCTGCATCTTTCTCGGCATCATTCAGCACGAGACCCTCCACGCTCTGGGCTTCCAGCACGAGCAAACCAGGAGCGACCGGGACCAGTACGTCAGGATCAACTGGAGTAATATCGATTCTAGCATGGCCTATAACTTTGATAAACAAAACACCAACAACCTGAACACTCCCTATGACTACAGCTCCGTCATGCACTATGGAAAAACAGCCTTCTCCATCAATGGAAAGGACTCCATCACCCCCATCCCCGACCCCAACGTGTCCATCGGCCAGAGACAGGGGCTGTCCACCACTGACATCCTGAGGATCAACCGACTCTACGGCTGCTAAGAGGAAGACATCAAGTCATAGGAGGAGAGTCTGGTGAAGATGTCTACTATACATCTGACACATTATCCAGTGTCCTGTACATTCAAATCATCAGCACAGTATTTAGAGTCTTATTCACAATAACTCACAGGTTCTCATGCCTTATCATATTTAGATGTTATCAAATAAATAGTTTGTAGTACAGCACAATGTGGTTTTCTGTATCACTTTGAAACATAGAAATAAAAGCATTTGAAACAACATGATTTAATCTTATTTTTCTGATGACACTACGGTGCTGTATTTATGTCGACATGTTTCCTCCGATGTTTCTGTAAGTTGCGGGTAGCATGCTTCTAGCCTGCTGGTAGCCTGGGTCTATCCTGCTGGTAGCCTGGTTGTATCCTGGTTCTAGCCTGCTGGTAGCCTGGTTCTAGACTGCTGTTATATTGGTTCTAGACTGCTGTTAACCTAGTTCTAGCCTGCTGGTAGCCTGGTGCTAGACTGCTGGTAACCTGGTGCTAGCCTGCTGTTAGATTGGTTCTAGCTTGCTGTTAGCTTGGTCATAGCCTGCTGGTAGCCTGGTTCTAGTCTGCTGGTAGCCTGGTTCTAGACTGCTGATAGCCTGGTTCTAGTCTGCTGGTAGCCTGGTTCTAGTCTGCTGGTAGCCTGGTTCTAGCCTGCTGGTAGCCTGGTTCAAGCTTGCAGGTAGCCTGATTCTAGCCTGCTGGTAGCCTAGTTCTAGCCTGGTTCTAGCCAGCTGGTAGCCTAGTTCTAGCCTGCTGGTAGCCTGGTTCTAGCCTGCTGGTAGCCTGGTTCTAGAGCTGCTGGAAGCCTGGTTCTAGGCTGCTGGTAGCCTGGTGCTAGCCTGGTTCTAGCCTGCTGGTAGCCTGGTTCTAGAGCTGCTGGTAGCCTGGTTCTAGAGCTGCTGGTAGCCTGGTGCTAGCCATTAGTTACAGCAGTATACAGCATCAGTAGTTACAGCAATATACAGCATCATTAGTTACAGCGGTATACAGCATCATTAGTTACAGCGGTATACAGCATCATTAGTTACAGCGGTATACAGCATCATTAGTTACAGCGGTATACAGCATCATTAGTTACAGCGGTATACAGCATCATTAGTTACAGCGGTATACAGCATCATTAGTTACAGCGGTATACAGCATCATTAGTTACAGCGGTATACAGCATCATTAGTTACAGCGGTATACAGCATCATTAGTTACAGCGGTATACAGCATCATTAGTTACAGCGGTATACAGCATCATTAGTTACAGCGGTATACAGCATCATTAGTTACAGCGGTATACAGCATCATTAGTTACAGCAGTATACAGCATCATTAGTTACAGCGGTATACATCATCATTAGTTACAGCGGTATACAGCATCATTAGTTACAGCGGTATACAGCATCATTAGTTACAGCAGTATACAGCATCATTAGTTACAGCGGTATACAGCATCATTAGTTACAGCGGTATACAGCATCATTAGTTACAGCGGTATACAGCATCATTAGTTACAGCGGTATACAGCTAGTTCTAGCCTGGTTCTAGCCTGCTGGTAGCCTGGTTCTAGCCTGCTGGTAGCCTGGTTCTAGAGCTGCTGGAAGCCTGGTTCTAGGCTGCTGGTAGCCTGGTGCTAGCCATTAGTTACAGCAGTATACAGCATCATTAGTTACAGCGGTATACAGCATCATTAGTTACAGCAGTATACAGCATCATTAGTTACAGCGGTATACAGCATCATTAGTTACAGCGGTATACAGCATCATTAGCTACAGCGGTATACAGCATCATTAGCTACAGCGGTATACAGCATTATTAGTTACAGCGGTATACAGCATCATTAGTTACAGCATCATTAGTTACAGCATTATACAGCATCATTAGTTACATCGGTATACAGCATCATTAGTTTTTATTTTTTATTTTTTTATTTCACCTTTATTTAACCTTTATTTAGCAGGATCTGGCCCAGTATTGATTCTCACTGCAGGATCTGGCCTAGTATTGATTCTCACAGCAGGATCTGGCCCAGTATTGATTCTCACAGCAGGATCTGGCCCAGTATTGATTCTCACAGCAGGATCTGGCCCAGTATTGATTCTCACAGCAGGATCTGGCCCAGTATTGATTCTCACAGCAGGATCTGGCCCAGTATTGATTCTCACAGCAGGATCTGGCCCAGTATTGATTCTCACAGCAGGACCTGGCCCAGTATTGATTCTCACAGCAGGACCTGGCCCAGTATTGTGTTCTGAGTTATGGGTGTGAACACAGCAGCAGGGGGCCTCTGATCCAGGATAAGTGTTTGGCTCTGCCGCATGCAAAATGGCACCCTACTATAGTGCATTACATAGGGCTTTGATCAAAAGTAGTGCACTAGGGAATAGGGTGTCATTAAGGATGCAGACACAGACTGGCCAGCTGGCTGACTGACTGGGGTGTGACTGGCTGGCTGGCTGACTGACAGGGGTGTGACTGGCTGACTGGGGTGTGACTGGCTGGCTGGCTGGCTGACTGGGGTGTGACTGGCTGGCTGACTGGCTGACTGGGGTGTGACTGGCTGGCTGACTTTTTTAATTTTTTATTTCACCTTTATTTAACCAGGTAAGCCAGTTGAGAACAGGTTCTCATTTACAACTGCGACCTGGCCAAGATAAAGCAAAGCAGTGCAATAAAAACAACACAGAGTTACATATGGGGTAAAAAAAACATAAAGTCAGAAATACAACAGAAAATATATATACAGTGTGTGCAAATGTAGCAAGTTATGGAGGTAAGGCAATAAATAGGCTATAGTGCAAAATAATTACAATAGTATTAACACTGGAATGCTAGATGTGCAAGAGATTATGTGCAAATAGAGATACTGGGGTGCAAAAGAGCAAAATAAATAACAATATAGGGATGAGGTAGTTGGGTGGGCTAATTTCAGATGGGCTGTGTACAGGTGCAGTGATCGGTAAGGTGAGGTGCTCTGACAACTGATGCTTAAAGTTATTGAGGGAGATAAGAGTCTCCAGCTTCAGAGATTTTTGCAATTCGTTCCAGTCATTGGCAGCAGAGAACTGGAAGGAATGGCGGCCAAAGGAGGTGTTGGCTTTGGGAATGACCAGTGAGATATACCTGCTGGAGCGCAGACTACGGGTGGGTGCTGCTATGGTGACCAATGAGCTAAGATAAGGCGGGGATTTGCCTAGCAGTGATTTATAGATGGCCTGGAGCCAGTGGGTTTGACGACGAACATGTAGTGAGGACCAGCCAACAAGAGCGTACAGGTCACAGTGGTGGGTAGTGTATGGGGCTTTGGAGACAAAACGGATGGCACTGTGATAGACTACATCCAATTTGCTGAGTAGAGTGTTGGAGGCTATTTTGTAAATGACATCGCCGAAGTCAAGGATCGGTAGGATAGTCAGTTTTACGAGGGCATGTTTGGCAGCATGAGTGAAGGAGGCTTTGTTGCGAAACGAAATAGGAAGCCGATTCTAGATTTAACTTTGGATTGGAGATTCTTTATGTGAGTCTGGAAGGAGAGTTTACAGTCTAACCAGACACCTAGGTATTTGTAGTTGTCCACATACTCTAGGTCAGACCCGTCGAGAGTGGTGATTCTAGTCGGGTGGGCGGGTGCCAGCAGCGTTCGATTGAAAAGCATGCATTTAGTTTTACTAGTGTTTAAGAGCAGTTGGAGGCTACTGAAGGAGTGTTGTATGGCATTGAAGCTTGTTTGGAGGTTTGTTAACACAGTGTCCAATGAAGGGCCAGATGTATACAAAATGGTGTCGTCTGCGTAGAGGTGGATCTGAGAGTCACCAGCAGCAAGAGCGACATCATTGATATACACAGAGAGAAAAGTGTCGGCCCAAGAATTGAACCCTGTGGCACCCCCATAGAGACTGCCATAGGTCCAGACAACAGGCCCTCCGATTTGACACACTGAACTCTATCCGAGAAGTAGTTGGTGAACCAGGCGAGGCAGTCATTTGAGAAACCAAGGCTATTTAGTCTGCCAATAAGAATGCGGTGGTTGACAGAGTCGAAAGCCTTGGCCAGGTCGATGAAGACGGCTGCACAGTACTGTCTATTATCAATCGCGGTTATAATATCGTTTAGGACCTTGAGCGTGGTTGAAGTGCACCCGTGACCAGCTCGGAAACCGGATTGCATAGCGGAGAATTCGAAATGGTTGGTGATCTGTTTGTTAACTTGGCTTTCAAATACTTTCGAAAGGCAGGGCAGGATGGATATAGGTCTGTAGCAGTTTGGATCTAGAGTGTCACCCCCTTTGAAGAGGGGGATGACCGCGGCAGCTTTCCAATCTCTGGGGATCTCAGACGTTATGAAAGAGAGGTTGAACAGACTAGTAATAGGGGTTGCGACAATTTCGGCGGCTAGTTTTAGAAAGAAAGGGTCCAGATTGTCTAGCCCAGCTGATTTGTAGGGGTCCAGATTTTGCAGCGCTTTCAAAACATCAGCTTTCTGAATTTGTGTGAAGGAGAAGCGGGGGGGGCATGGGCAAGTTGCAGCGGAGGGTGCAGAGTTGGTGGCCGGGGTAGTGGTAGCCAGATGGAAAGCATGGCCAGCTGAAGCAAAATGCTTGTTGAAATTCTCGATTATTGTAGATTTATCGGTGGTGATAGTGTTTCCTAGCCTCAGTGCAGTGGGCAGCTGGGAGGAAGTGCTCTTATTCTCCATGGACTTTACAGTGTCCCAAAACTTTTTGGAGTTAGTGCTACAGGATGCAAATTTCTGTTTGAAAAAGTTAGCCTTTGCTTTCCTGACTGCTTGTGTATATTGGTTCCTAACTTCCCTGAAAAGTTGCATATCGCGGGGGCTATTTGATGCTAATGCAGTACGCCACAGGATGTTTTTGTGCTGGTCAAGGGCAGTCAAGTCTGAGGAGAACCAGGGGCTATATCGGTTCTTAGTTTAGTTCTGTATTTTTTTAATGGGGCATGTTTATTTAAGATTGAGAGGAAATTACTTTTAAGGAACAACCAGGCATCCTCTACTGACGGAATGAGATCTATATCCATCCAGGATACCTGGGCCAGGTCAATTAGGAAGGCCTGCTCGCTAAAGTGTTTTAGGGAGCGTTTGACAGTGATGAGGGGTGGTTGTTTGACCGCGGACCCGTTACGGACGCAGGCAATAAGGCAGTGATCGCTGAGATCCTGGTTGAAGACAGCTGAGGTGTATTTAGAGGGTATGTTAGTCAGGATGATATCTATGAGGGTACCCATGTTTACGGATTTAGGGTTGTACCTGGTAGGTTCATTGATAATTTGCGTGAGGTTGAGGGCATCTAGTTTGGATTGTAGGATGGCCGGGGTATTAAGCATATCCCAATTTAGGTCACCAAGCAGTACGAACTCTGAGGATAAATGGGGGGCAATCAATTCACATATGGTGTCCAGGGCACATCTGGGGGCTGAGGGGGGTCTGTAGCAAGCGGCAACAGTGAGAGACTTATTTCTGGAAAGGTGGATTTTTAGAAGTAGGAGCTCAAACTGTTTGGGCACAGACCTGGATAGTATGATAGAGCTCTGCAGGCTCTCTCTACAGTAGATTGCAACTCCACCCCCTTTGGCAGTTCTATCTAGACGGAAAATGTTATAGTTGGGGATGGAAATTTCAGAATTTTTGGTGGCCTTCCTGAGCCAGGATTCAGACACTGCGAGAACATCTGGGTTGGCAGAGTGTGCTAACGCAGTGAATAACTCAAACTTAGGAAGTAGACTTCTGATGTTTACGTGCAAGAAACCAAGACTTTTGTGATTACAGAAGTCAGCAAATGATAGCGCCTGGGGAGTAGGAGTGATACTGTGGGCTGCAGGGCCTGGGTTAGCCTCTACATCACCAGAGGAACAGAGGAGGACTAGAATAAGGATACGGCTAAAGGCTTTAAGAACTGGTCTTCTAGTGCGTTGGGTACATAGAATAAAGGGGGCAGATTTCCGGGTGTTGTAGAAAAGATTCAGGGCATTATGTACAGACAAGGATATGGAAGGATATGAGTAAAGTGGAGGTAAACCTAAGCGTTGGGTAACAATGAAAGAGATAGTATCACTAGAGGCACCAATCGAGTCGGTCTCTGCGTGTGTGGGGGGTGGGACAAAGGAGCTATCTAAGGCAGGTTTAGCTGGGCTGGGGGATCTACAGTGAAATAGTACAATTAGAAATAACCGAAACAACAATAAGCTAACCATGTTTGGGCTGAGGCTAAACATAAACAGGATGTAGTACCGTAAAAAGGAACAGTCCAGCAGACATCAGCTGTATAGCTGAGTTATCATAAGGTCCGGTGAACAGCAATAGGATAGTTCGGAGGCTGCTACAGCACTAGCAGGTAAGAGGCCATGGCTAGCGTGTGCTAGCGGGCCGGGGCTAGCAGATGGAATCTTCGTGGTCGACGTCGTCGTAACCGTCGTCGTAACCGATTTCGTCGGCAGACCAGTCGTGTAGGATCGGCGGGGCTCCGTGTCAACACTAGATGGTCCCGTCCGGTTGACAGAGATGTAGATAGACGGGAGATGGGCCTAGCTCAGGATGATTAGCCAGACCACAGCGTCCATTTTGTTGCAGCTAGCTGGTAGCGATGAATCCGGAGTTAAAGGTCCAGTGATTCAGTGATTCCGGCAGAAAAACTGATATGTTCTGGGTCGATAACGCGCTGTGCAGACTGGCCGAATATCCAGTGATTAATGTCCAGTGATTAAATTTATCCTGCAGAAAAAATCCAATGTTCTGGGTGAAATACCGCTAACTGTGGCTAATAGCAAGTAGCTAGTTAGCTGGCTAGCTAGTTTCAACTGGAGATTCTAGATAAAAGGTAAGTCAATAATAGAATCCGTTCCACATTGAGTGAGGCGGGTTGCAGGAAAGTATATTTTGTATATTTTGTAGAAGGATGAAAAGTCTGATAGGGAAATATGTACGAAAAATACAAAAAAACAGGGTATTTACAGGCTATTTACAGACACACGACAAAAACAGGACTGCACTACTACGCCATCTTGGATATTAAGTTACAGCGGTATAAAGCATCATTAGTTACAGCGGTATACAGCATCATTAGTTACAGCGGTATACAGCATCATTAGTTACAGCGGTATACAGCATCATTAGTTACAGCGGTATACAGCATCATTAGTTACAGCGGTATACAGCATCATTAGTTACAGCGGTATACAGCATCATTAGTTACAGCGGTATACAGCATCATTAGTTACAGCAATATACAGCATCATTTGCTACAGCGGTATACAGCATCATTAGTTACAGCGGTATACAGCATCATTAGTTACAGCGGTATACAGCATCATTAGTTACAGCGGTATACAGCATCATTAGTTACAGCAGTATACAGCATCATTAGCTACAGCGGTATACAGCATCATTAGTTACAATCAGTATACAGCATCATTAGTTACAGCAGTATACAGCATCATTAGTTACAATCAGTATACAGCATCATTAGTTACAGCAGTATACAGCATCATTAGTTACAGCGGTATACAGCATCATTAGTTACAGTGGTATTGGGCACAATGACATCATCATCTGTCTCACTAGAAGGTATAGAACCTTCAGCTGGTTTAGACAGGAGTTCTACTCCAACACTGACATCATCATCTGTCTCACTAGAAGGTATAGAACCTTCAGCTGGTTTAGACAGGAGTTCTACTCCAACACTGACATCATCATCTGTCTCACTAGAAGGTATAGAACCTTCAGCTGGTTTAGACAGGAGTTCTACTCCAACACTGACATCATCATCTGTCTCACTAGAAGGTATAGAACCTTCAGCTGGTTTAGACAGGAGTTCTACTCCAACACTGACATCATCATCTGTCTCACTAGAAGGTATAGAACCTTCAGCTCAGCTGGTTTAGACAGGAGTTCTACTCCAACACTGACATCATCATCTGTCTCACTAGAAGGTATAGAACCTTCAGCTCGTTTAGACAGGAGTTCTACTCCAACACTGACATCATCATCTGTCTCACTAGAAGGTATAGAACCTTCAGCTGGTTTAGACAGGAGTTCTACTCCAACACTGACATCATCATCTGTCTCACTAGAAGGTATAGAACCTTCAGCTGGTTTAGACAGGAGTTCTACTCCAATACTGACATCATCATCTGTCTCACTAGAAGGTATAGAACCTTCAGCTCGTTTAGACAGGAGTTCTACTCCAACACTGCGCTCCAATAACCCGTCATCTGCAGATGGAAAACATTTATATTAAGCTAGATGCATCAACAATTAAGCAAGTCAAATAACGTGACACCTTAAACAGTGACATTTATTTTTATTTATTTAACCTTTATTTAACTAGGCAAGTCAGTTAAGAACAAATTCTTATTTACAATGACGGCCTGCCAAAAGGCCTCCTGCGGGGACAGGGGGTAAAAAATCTAAATATAGGACAAAACACACATCACGACAAGAGAGACGCCACAACACTACATAAAGAGAGACACCACAACACTACATAAAGAGACACCACAACACTACATAAAGAGAGACACCACAACACTACATAAAGAGAGACGCCACAACACTACATAAAGAGAGACGCCACAACACTACATAAAGAGAGACGCCACAACACTACATAAAGAGAGACGCCACAACACTACATAAAGAGAGACGCCACAACACTACATAAAGAGAGACGCCACAACACTACATAAAGAGAGACGCCACAACTACATAAAGAGAGACGCCACAACACTACATAAAGAGAGACGCCACAACACTACATAAAGAGAGACGCCACAACACTACATAAAGAGAGACGCCACAACACTACACTACATAAAGAGAGACGCCACAACACTACATAAAGAGAGACGCCACAACACTACATAAAGAGAGACGCCACAACACTACATAAAGAGAGACGCCACAACACTACATAAAGAGAGACGCCACAACACTACATAAAGAGAGACGCCACAACACTACATAAAGAGAGACGCCACAACACTACATAAAGAGAGACACCACAACACTACATAAAGAGAGACACCACAACACTACATAAAGAGAGACCTAAGACAACAACATAGCATGGCAGCAACATAATATGACAACAACATGGTAGCAGCACAAAACATGGTACAAACATTATTGGGCAGACAACAGCACAAAGGCAAGAAGGTAGAGACAACAATACATCACACGAAGCAGCCACAACTGGCAGTAAGAGTGTCCATGATTGAGTCTTTGAATGAAGAGATGGAGATAAAACTGTCCAGTTTGAGTGTTTTTTGCAGCTCGTTCCAGTCGCTAGCTGCAGCGAACTGAAAAGAGGAGCGACCCAGGGATGTGTGCTTTGGGGACCTTTAACAGAATGTGACTGGCAGAACGGGTGTTGTATGTGGAGGATGAGGGCTGCAGTAGGTATCTCAGATAGGGGGGAGTGAGGCCTAAGAGGGTTTTATAAATAAGCATCAACCAGTGGGTCTTGCGACGAGTATACAGAGATGACCAGTTTACAGAGGAATATAGAGTGCAGTGATGTGTCCTATAAAGAGCATTGGTGGCAAATCTGATGGCCGTGAGAAGAGCGTGGGGCCTAGGATGGAGCCTTGGGGTTCTCCCTTGGTGACAGGCAGTGGCTGAGACAGCAGATGTTCTGACTTTATACACTGCACTCTTTGAGAGAGGTAGTTAGTAAACCAGGTGTCACGATCGTTATAATAACATTTACATTACATTTACGTCATTTAGCAGACGCTCTTATCCAGAGCGACTTACAAATAGGTGCATTCACCCTATAGCCAGTGGGAAAACCACTTTAACAATATTTTTTTTTTTTTTTTTTTTTTTGGGGGGGGGGGGGGGGGGGGGGGGGTAGAAGGATTACTTTATCCTATCCCAGGTATTCCTTAAAGAGGTGGGGTTTCAAATGTCTCCGGAAGGTGGTGAGTGACTCCGCTGTCCTGGCGTCGTGAGGGAGCTTGTTCCACCATTGGGGTGCCAGAGCAGCGAACAGTTTTGACTGGGCTGAGCGGGAACTATGCTTCCGCAGAGGAAGGGGAGCCAGCAGGCCAGAGGTGGATGAGCGCAATGCCCTCGTTTGGATGTAGGGACTGATCAGAGCCTGAAGGTACAGAGGTGCCGATCCCCTCACAGCTCCATAGGCAAGCACCATGGTCTTGTAACAGATGCGAGCTTCAACTGGAAGCCAGTGGAGTGTGCGGAGGAGCGGGGTGACGTGAGAGAACTTGGGAAGGTTGAACACCAGACCAGACGGGCTGCGGCATTCTGGATGAGTTGTAGGGGTTTAATGGCACAGGCAGGGAGCCCAGCCAACAGCGAGTTGCAGTAATCCAGACGGGAGATGACAAGTGCCTGGATTAGGACCTGTGCCGCTTCCTGTGTAAGGCAGGGTCGTACTCTCCGAATGTTGTAGAGCATGAACCTGCAGGATCGGGTCACCGCCTTGATGTTAGCGGAGAACGACAGGGTGTTGTCCAGGGTCACGCCAAGGCTCTTCGCACTCTGGGAGGAGGACACAATGGAGTTGTCAACCGTGATGGCGAGATCATGGAACGGGCAGTCCTTCCCCGGGAGGAAGAGCAGCTCCGTCTTGCCAAGGTTCAGCTTGAGGTGGTGATCCATCATCCATACTGATATGTCTGCCAGACATGCAGAGATGCGATTCGCCACCTGGTTATCAGAAGGGGGAAAGGAGAAGATTAGTTGTGTATCGTCAGCGTAGCAATGATAGGAGAGGCCATGTGATGTGAGGATATGACAGAGCCAAGTGACTTGGTGTATAGGGAGAATAGGAGAGGGCCTAGAACTGAGCCCTGGGGGACACCAGTGGTGAGAGCACGTGGTGCGGAGACAGCTTCTCGCCACGCCACTTGGTAGGAGCGACCGGTCAGGTAGGACGCGATCCAGGAGTGAGCCGCGCCGGAGATGCCCAGCTCGGAGAGGGTGGAGAGGAGGATCTGATGGTTCACAGTATCAAAGGCAGCAGACAGGTCTAGAAGGACAAGAGCAGAGGAGAGAGAGTTAGCTTTAGCAGTGCGGAGAGACTCCGTGACACAGAGAAGAGCAGCCTCAGTTGAATGACCAGTCCTGAAACCTGACTGGTTTGGATCAAGAAGGTCATTCTGAGAGAGATAGCAAGAGAGTTGGCTAAAGACGGCACGCTCAATAGTTTTGGAAAGAAAAGAAAGAAGGGATACTGGTCTGTAGTTGTTGACATCAGTGGGATCGAGTGTTGGTTTTTTGATGAGAAGGGGTGCAACTCTCGCTCTCTTGAAGACGGAAGGGACATAGCCAGCGGTCAAGGATGAGTTGATCAGCAAGGTGAGGTAGGGGAGAAGGTCACCGGAGATGGTCTGGAGAAGAGAGGAGGGGATGGGGTCAAGCGGGCAGGTTGTTGGGCGGCCTGCAGTCACAAGTCGCAAGATTTTATCTGGATAGAGAGGGGAGAAAGAAGTCAAAGCATAGGGTAGGGCAGTGTGAGCAGGACCAGCAGTGTCATTAGACTTAACAAACGAGGATCGTTTCAGAGAGAGAGGGGGGGGGGGGGGGGGGGGGGGATTCAGCAGGGAGGAGAATGTGGCAAAGAGCTTCCTAGGGTTAGAGGCAGATGCTTGGAATTTAGAGTGGTAGAAAGTGGCCTTAGCAGCAGAAACAGATGGAGAAAATTTAATTTAGAGAGGAGGGAGTGAAAAGATGCCAGGTCGGCAGGGAGTTTAGTTTTCCTCCATTTCCGCTCCGCTGCCCGGAGCTCTGTTCTGTGAGCTCGCAATGAGTCATCAAGCCACGGAGCTGGAGGGGAGGACCGAGCCGGCCGGGAGGATAGGGGACACAGAGAGTCAAAGGATGCAGAAAGGGAGGAGAGGAGGGTTGAGGAGGCAGAATCAGGAGATTGGAGGGAGAAGGATTGAGCAGAGGGAAGAGATGATAGGATGGAAGAGGAGAGAGTAGTGGGAGAGAGAGAGCGAAGGTTGCGGCGGCGCATTACCATCTGTGTAGGGGCAGAGTGAGTAGTGTTGGAGGAGAGCGAGAGAGAAAAGGATACAAAGTAGTGGTCGGAGACATGGAGGGGAGTTGCAGTGAGATTAGTAGAAGAGCAGCATCTAGTAAAGATGAGGTCAAGCGTATTGCCTGCCTTGTGAGTAGGGGGGGACGGTGAGAGGGTGAGGTCAAAGAGGAGAGGAGTGGAAAGAAGGAGGCAGAGAGAAATGAGTCAAATGTAGACGTAGGGAGGTTGAAATCCCCCAAAACTGTGAGGGGTGAGCCATCCTCAGGAAAGGAACTTATCAAGGCGTCAAGCTCATTGATGAACTCTCCAAGGGAACCTGGAGGGCGATAGATGACAAGGATATTAAGCTTAAATGGGCTAGTGACTGTGACAGCATGGAATTCAAATGAGGAGATAGACAGATGGGTTAGGGGAAAAATTGAGAATGTCCACTTGGGAGGGATGAGGATTCCTGTGCCACCACCCCTCTGACCAGATGCTCTCGGGGTATGCGAGAACACATGGTCAGACGAGGAGAGAGCAGTAGGAGTAGCAGTGTTTTCAGTGGTAATCCATGTTTCCGTCAGCGCCAGGAAGTCGAGGGACTGGAGGGTAGCATAGGCTGGGATGAAGTCAGCCTTGTTGGCAGCAGAACGGCAGTTCCAGAGGCTGCCTGAGACCTGACCTGGAACTCCAGGTGTGGGGTGCGTGCAGGGACCACCAGGTTAGAGAGGCAGCAGCCACGCGGTGTGAGGCGTTTGTGTAGCCTGTGCGGAGAGGAGAGAACAGGGATAGGCAGAGGCATAGTTGACAGGCTGTAGCAAATGGCTACAATAATGCAGAGGAGATCGGAATGAAATGAACTAAACATCTGGGAAAGGAGAGAGTAAAAACCAAAACTCCCAGAATATAACTCTCCCAACTTCACCTCAGAAACTATAATTGTTTCACTGAACCACCTGAATAAAACTCTCCCAACTTCCACTTTAGAAATTAGAATTGTTGTGAACTACAGCGGTTCAATGTTTCAAGGAATAGACTCAACTTACTTTATTCAGCTAGCTAACTATGACGCTATAGCTAACTAGCATGCTAGCATCCAATAACACACAGTTTAGCACCAATACTTGGTTACAACAAACTACCAATAGTGTGTTAACACACTAAACAGATAATTCGTGTCCGTGTCTAGTTCCTTTCATAACGCAGCAATAATTAAACGTTGGCTAGCTAGCACAAATATATTGTATTTAGCTGCTACAGTACAGCTAGCTTGTAGTGTTGGCTAGCTAGCAATGGCTGCTGTGTTGACTTTGTTTGAGTAACGGCGGCGCTGCGAACAAATGTAGCTGGCTAAAAGGATATTGTATTTAGTTGCTACCGTTGCTAATAGCTACTCGCCAGCTAGTCCAGGAGGTGAGTTAGCTAGCTAGCTAGCTTCGTGCTACACCCGGCACCGCCGAATACAATGCTAACCTATGATAACTACCCACAACAGCCCACGATGCCTACCTATAATACCTAACTACAATCTAAATACATAGTTTAAGCCTTACTCGACAAAGCCCAAGCTATGTATAAAGCCAAACTTACCCGACGCCAGCTGTCTGGGTGGCAGACAGCAATCAGTAGCTGTAATTAAGTACAGCAGCCACCAACCACCTAACGTTAATGCCTCAGATAATGAGGTTAGAAAAACAGCTGAATGGTAGGTAGCTAGCTGGCTTAATTACAGGTACTCTTAAGCGTGAAATAACATTGGAAACAACTATCCACAGTTGCTAAAAGTTACCAGTAGCTACCCGCTAGCTAGCTAGCTTTGTTGGTCCAGGTAGTGGGTTAGCTAGCCTCGTGCTTCACCGGGCTCAGCCGAATACAATACTTACCTACAATAATTACCTACAATAACCTACAATAACTACCTAAGTAGACTACCTACAATACCTACCTACAATCTAAATACATGGTTTAAGCTTTACTCAACACCATATAAGAAGCCAAGCTTACCTCCTGCTAGAGAAAACACAACCTCTCCCGACCAGGAACAGCAGCACATGACGATGACGATATCCTTCTCTAAGGTGTGTGAATTGGGTGTGGTCGCTATGACAGGGATGTCGTAACAATGGTGAAACAGTCAGCGTGGCATTTCGGAAGGATGTGGAACAAGAGGATGAGGATTACTCTGCCTCGACGACAAGCGTTACCATGGAGAATGTCAGCCCATTTCCACCGGCCAAACCTCAGAAGCTTCAGGGGCAAACGTCATGAAGAGAACACTGCTTACCTGGAGGGCTGCGACCAGGGGAGAGGAGAGGAAGTGAGGGAGGGGGGAGGAAGGTGAGAGACAGCACAGATGGAAAAGAGAGGAGCAGGGAGGAGACGGGGAGGAAGAAAGGAGTGACAGTGAGGAAGGGAGAGATGCGTACAATAAGTGGACCAAGGCGCAGCGCGATATGCGATATGCGTACATCTTTTAATGAGTACTTATACAATACAACAAAACAACAAAACGATACGTGAAGTCCTAAGGTTAACAAAACACAAACCTCTCCGGAACAAGATCCCACAAATGACAAGTGCACAACAGGCTGCCTAAGTATGGTTCCCAATCAGAGACAACAAGACACAGCTGCCTCCGATTGGGAACCACCCCGGCCAACACAGAAATACACGATCTAGAAAAGAACACATAGAAAACAAAACATAGACACTACACATAGAAACTAACACCCTGGCTCAACATATAAGAGTCCCCAGAGCCAGGGCGTGACACCAGGCCAAAGACCCCTCAGAGACACCAATACTCCTTAGCCGGCCAACAAGGATGGAACGGTCTACCGTATCAAAAGCTTTGACCAAGTCAATAAAAATAGCAGCAAAACATTGCTTAGAATCAAGGGCAATGGTGACATCATTTAGGACCTTTAAGGTTGCAGTGACACATCCATAACCTGAGCGGAAACCAGATTGCATACCAGAGGGAATACTATAGACATTAAGAAACCCAGTCAGTTGATTATTGACAAGTTTTTCCAACACTTTTGATAAACAGGGCAAAATAGAAATTGGCCTATAACAGTTAGGATCAGCTTGATCTCCCCCTTTAAATAAAGGACGCACGGTGACTGCCTTCCAAGCAATGGGAACCTCCCCAGAGAGGAGAGACAGGTTAAAAAGGTCAGAGACCGGCTTGACGATGATAGGGGCTGCAACCTTAAAAAAAGAAAGGGTCCATCAGACCCAGATGGTTTTTTGGGGTCAAGTTTAAGGAGCTCCTTTAGCACCTCAGACTCAGTGACCGCCTGCAGGGAGAAACTGTGTAGCGGGGCAGGGGAAAAAGAGGGAGGACCATCGGGGCTAGTCACATTAGAAGGGGTGGGAGATGAGGGACATGGGCAGCTGTGAGGAGAATAGTTTAATGTCCAGGTCTTTAACCGTTTTCCAGAACTTCTTGGGGTTAGACCCACAGAGAGAGAACTGCTCCATAAAGTAACTAACTGTGTCCTTCCGGATAGCCTGAGAGCACTTCTTTCCCATCTGCCTGAACGAGAGGCAGTCAGCCTGAGAGCACTTCTTTCCCATCTGCCTGAACGAGAGCCAGATAGCCTGAGTAAGAGTGTGCCGAGCCTTTCGCCAAATGGAATTCTTGAGGTGGAGTAACTCTGCCAGATCACGGTCGAACCAGGGGCTGAACCTGTTTATAATTCTCATTTTCTTTATGGGGGCATGTTTGTTAACATAACCACTACAAATATCAAAAAAGAAGGTCCAAACGTCTTCGACAGAGGGGATCAAGCTGATTCTATACCAATTTACAGAGGCCAGGTCATCAAGGAAGGCTTGCTCATTCAAGTTTTTTAGCAAGCGTCTATGACAAATCAGGACAGGTCGTTTCACTGAGCAGCCATTATGAACACAGGCTGTAAAACAGTGATCACTAAGGTCATTACAGAAAACACCAGACTGATACCTGTCAGGATTATTGGTGAGGATAACATCAAGGAGAGTAGCCTTTTCTGGGTGTTTGGAGTCATACCTTGGTAATAATCTGAGAATGATTTAGGACTTGGTCAGGTGGTTTAAGCATGTCCCAGTTTAGGTCACCGAGCAGGACACATTCAGACTTAGTGTAAGGGGCCAGGAGAGAGCTTAGGGCAGGTAGGGTACAGGCCGGTGCTGTGTAAGGGTCCAGGAGAGAGCTTAGGGCAGGTAGGGTACAGGAGAGAGCTTAGGGCAGGTAGGGTCCAGGAGAGAGCTTAGGGCAGGTAGGGTCCAGGAGAGAGCTTAGGGCAGGTAGGGTACAGGCCGGTGCTGTGTAAGGGGCCAGGAGAGAGCTTAGGGCAGGTAGGGTACAGGCCGGTGCTGTGTAAGGGGCCAGGAGAGAGCTTAGGGCAGGTAGGGTACAGGCCGGTGCTGTGTAAGGGGCCAGGAGAGAGCTTAGGGCAGGTAGGGTACAGGCCGGTGCTGTGTAAGGGGCCAGGAGAGAGCTTAGGGCAGGTAGGGTACAGGCCGGTGCTGTGTAAGGGGCCAGGAGAGAGCTTAGGGCAGGTAGGGTACAGGCCGGTGCTGTGTAAGGGGCCAGGAGAGAGCTTAGGGCAGGTAGGGTACAGGCCGGTGCTGTGTAAGGGTCCAGGAGAGAGCTTAGGGCAGGTAGGGTACAGGAGAGAGCTTAGGGCAGGTAGGGTCCAGGAGAGAGCTTAGGGCAGGTAGGGTCCAGGAGAGAGCTTAGGGCAGGTAGGGTACAGGCCGGTGCTGTGTAAGGGTCCAGGAGAGAGCTTAGGGCAGGTAGGGTACAGGAGAGAGCTTAGGGCAGGTAGGGTCCAGGAGAGAGCTTAGGGCAGGTAGGGTCCAGGAGAGAGCTTAGGGCAGGTAGGGTACAGGCCGGTGCTGTGTAAGGGGCCAGGAGAGAGCTTAGGGCAGGTAGGGTACAGGCCGGTGCTGTGTAAGGGGCCAGGAGAGAGCTTAGGGCAGGTAGGGTACAGGCCGGTGCTGTGTAAGGGGCCAGGAGAGAGCTTAGGGCAGGTAGGGTACAGGCCGGTGCTGTGTAAGGGGCCAGGAGAGAGCTTAGGGCAGGTAGGGTACAGGCCGGTGGTGCTGTGTAAGGGGCCAGGAGAGAGCTTAGGGCAGGTAGGGTACAGGCCGGTGCTGTGTAAGGGGCCAGGAGAGAGCTTAGGGCAGGTAGGGTACAGGCCGGTGCTGTGTAAGGGGCCAGGAGAGAGCTTAGGGCAGGTAGGGTACAGGCCGGTGCTGTGTAAGGGGCCAGGAGAGAGCTTAGGGCAGGTAGGGTACAGGCCGGTGCTGTGTAAGGGGCCAGGAGAGAGCTTAGGGCAGGTAGGGTACAGGCCGGTGCTGTGTAAGGGGCCAGGAGAGAGCTTAGGGCAGGTAGGGTACAGGCCGGTGCTGTGTAAGGGGCCAGGAGAGAGCTTAGGGCAGGTAGGGTACAGGCCGGTGCTGTGTAAGGGGCCAGGAGAGAGCTTAGGGCAGGTAGGGTACAGGCCGGTGCTGTGTAAGGGGCCAGGAGAGAGCTTAGGGCAGGTAGGGTACAGGCCGGTGCTGTGTAAGGGGCCAGGAGAGAGCTTAGGGCAGGTAGGGTACAGGCCGGTGCTGTGTAAGGGGCCAGGAGAGAGCTTAGGGCAGGTAGGGTACAGGCCGGTGCTGTGTAAGGGGCCAGGAGAGAGCTTAGGGCAGGTAGGGTACAGGCCGGTGCTGTGTAAGGGGCCAGGAGAGAGCTTAGGGCAGGTAGGGTACAGGCCGGTGCTGTGTAAGGGGCCAGGAGAGAGCTTAGGGCAGGTAGGGTACAGGCCGGTGCTGTGTAAGGGGCCAGGAGAGAGCTTAGGGCAGGTAGGGTACAGGCCGGTGCTGTGTAAGGGGCCAGGAGAGAGCTTAGGGCAGGTAGGGTACAGGCCGGTGCTGTGTAAGGGGCCAGGAGAGAGCTTAGGGCAGGTAGGGTACAGGCCGGTGCTGTGTAAGGGGCCAGGAGAGAGCTTAGGGCAGGTAGGGTACAGGCCGGTGCTGTGTAAGGGGCCAGGAGAGAGCTTAGGGCAGGTAAGGTAGGGTACAGGCCGGTGCTGTGTAAGGGGCCAGGAGAGAGCTTAGGGCAGGTAGGGTACAGGCCGGTGCTGTGTAAGGGGCCAGGAGAGAGCTTAGGGCAGGTAGGGTACAGGCCGGTGCTGTGTAAGGGGCCAGGAGAGAGCTTAGGGCAGGTAGGGTACAGGCCGGTGCTGTGTAAGGGGCCAGGAGAGAGCTTAGGGCAGGTAGGGTACAGGCCGGTGCTGTGTAAGGGGCCAGGAGAGAGCTTAGGGCAGGTAGGGTACAGGCCGGTGCTGTGTAAGGGGCCAGGAGAGAGCTTAGGGCAGGTAGGGTACAGGCCGGTGCTGTGTAAGGGGCCAGGAGAGAGCTTAGGGCAGGTAGGGTACAGGCCGGTGCTGTGTAAGGGGCCAGGAGAGAGCTTAGGGCAGGTAGGGTACAGGCCGGTGCTGATGGTGGACGATAACATCCAGCAACAGACAACAAAGAGCTGTTTGAAAGTTTAATGCTTAAAACCAAACCAGCAAATCAAATTGTTTGGGGACAGACTTGGTGGAGACAACCGAGCCCTGAAGGTGTTCCTTGGTAAAGATTGCCACTCCACCACCTTTGGAAGATCTGTCTTGCTGAAAAAGGTTATAACCAGAAAGGTTAACATCAGTGTTCAAAACACTCTTTCTTAACCACGTCTCAGTAATGACCAACACATCTGGATTAGAGCTGTGAACCCACACTTTCAATTGATACATTTTACGTAACCGCATCAATAAGTATCCAAGAACACATTTAGGACACAATATAATTTATTATTTTACAGAAACATGGTTGTCAGAGAAAGATGACGTTCCATAGCTAAGTGAATGTGAGAAGAGAAGAGCGAGAGGGATAAAGTTAAATCATCTGTTTTTTCCTCGGCCCCCAGAGTTTCATGCTCAGCAGAGCGGATTGTGGCATTACCTTCGATAAGGGGCGAAGACAGGGTTTTCTCATCAATAAATAGTCATATCATATTGGAGACCTCAGAGGCATGAGACCTCAGAAGGATGGAGACCTTGGGCTAAGACAGAACACCCTGTCAATATAAGGAACGTTTGTTTGGCGTGAGACACTTGGAAGTGACACTGTTTTTACAATTGAGTCTTAATCTCCCAACTGATTCAAAGCCCTATCAAAGCAGGGTCCATTCTTCAGTGGACCTAAGAAACCATACATTATTGCCTGTAACATATGCTAACATCAAACCTATATAATGTAAAACCCTTCCATTATCGCTTTTCCTAAAAGTCAAGATGACAACCTGGAAGAACGCAGGTTACGTTGAGGGAGATTTAGTATTCAGTCAATATATATTGTAGGTTTTGAAGTGTAAGTCTATGTAGTGACGTAAGACATGTGACATGTGGCCATGGTGATGGCCTGCTTGGGGTGGTTCTGTAAGATGGTAACAGGCTGTTATTGGTTCTGTAAGATGGTAACAGGCTGTTATTGGTTCTGTTAGATGGTAACCAGGGGGTTGGTTCTGTAAGATGGTAACAGGCTGTTATTGGTTCTGTTAGATGGTAACAGGCTGTTATTGGTTCTGTTAGATGGTAACAGGGTGTTGTTGGTTCTGTTAGATGGTAACAGGGGGTTGTTGGTTCTGTTAGATGGTAACAGGCTGTTGTTGGTTCTGTTAGATGGTAACAGGGTGTTGTTGGTTCTGTTAGATGGTAACAGGGTGTTGTTGGTTCTGTTAGATGGTAACAGGGTGTTGTTGGTTCTGTTAGATGGTAACAGCGTGTTGTTGGTTCTATTAGATGGTAACAGGGGGTTGTTGATTATGTTAGATGGTAACAGGGGGTTGTTGGTTCTGTTAGATGGTAACAGGGGGTTGTTGGTTATGTTAGATGGTAACAGGGTGTTGTTGGTTCTGTTAGATGGCAACAGAGTGTTGTTGGTTCTGTTAGATGGTAACAGGGTGTTGTTGGTTCTGTCTGTTAGATGGTAACAGGGTGTTGTTGGTTCTGTTAGATGGTAACAGGGGGTTGTTGGTTCTGTTAGATGGTAACAGGGGGATGTTGGTTCTGTTAGATGGTAACAGCGTGTTGTTGGTTCTGTTAGATGGTAACAGCGTGTGGTTGGTTCTGTTAGATGGTAACAGAGTGTTGTTGGTTCTGTTAGATGGTAACAGGGTGTTGTTGGTTCTGTTAGATGGTAACAGGGGGTTGTTGGTTCTGTTAGATGGTAACAGGCTGTTGTTGGTTCTGTTAGATGGTAACAGGCTGCTGTTGGTTCTGTTAGATGGTAACAGGGGGTTGTTGGTTCTGTTAGATGGTAACAGGGGGTTGTTGGTTCTGTTAGATGGTAACAGGCTGTTGTTGGTTCTATTAGATGGTAACAGGGGGTTGTTGGTTCTGTTAGATGGTAACAGGCTGCTGTTGGTTCTGTTAGATGGTAACAGGACAGGGTGTTGTTGGTTCTGTTAGATGGTAACAGGGGGTTGTTGGTTCTGTTAGATGGTAACAGGCTGTTGTTGGTTCTGTTAGATGGTAACAGGGGGTTGTTGGTTCTGTTAGATGGTAACAGGCTGTTGTTGGTTCTGTTAGATGGTAACAGGCAGTTGTTGGTTCTGTTAGATGGTAACAGGCTGTTGTTGGTTCTGTTAGATGGTAACAGGGGGTTGTTGGTTCTGTTAGATGGTAACAGGGGGTTGTTGGTTCTGTTAGATGGTAACAGGGGGTTGTTGGTTCTGTTAGATGGTAACAGGGGGTTGTTGGTTCTGTTAGATGGTAACAGGGAGTTGTTGGTTCTGTTAGATGGTAACAGGCTGTTGTTGGTTCTGTTAGATGGTAACAGGCTGTTGTTGGTTCTGTTAGATGGTAACAGGCTGTTGTTGGTTCTGTTAGATGGTAACAGGGGGTTGGGTTGTTGGTTCTGTTAGATGGTAACAGGCTGTTGTTGGTTCTGTTAGATGGTAACAGGGGGTTGTTGGTTCTGTTAGATGGTAACAGGGGGTTGTTGGTTCTGTTAGATGGTAACAGGGGGTTGTTGGTTCTGTTAGATGGTAACAGGCTGTTGTTGGTTCTGTTAGATGGTAACAGGGGGTTGTTGGTTCTGTTAGATGGTAACAGGGGGTTTTTGGTTCTGTTAGATGGTAACAGGGGGTTGTTGGTTCTGTTAGATGGTAACAGGCTGTTGTTGGTTCTGTTAGATGGTAACAGGGGGTTGTTGGTTCTGTTAGATGGTCACAGGGGGTTGTTGGTTCTGTTAGATGGTAACAGGCTGTTGTTGGTTCTGTTAGATGGTAACAGGGGGTTGTTGGTTCTGTTAGATGTTAACAGGCTGTTGTTGGTTCTGTTAGATGGTAACAGGGGTTGTTGGTTCTGTTAGATGGTAACAGGGGGTTGTTGGTTCTGTTAGATGGTAACAGGGTGTTGTTGGTTCTGTTAGATGGTAACAGGCTGTTGTTGGTTCTGTTAG
Source organism: Coregonus ussuriensis (assembly GCA_031479575.1). NCBI lineage: Eukaryota > Metazoa > Chordata > Actinopteri > Salmoniformes > Salmonidae > Coregonus > Coregonus ussuriensis. The sequence goes on along the minus strand of CM062504.1, from coordinate 1,010,723 downwards.
ATGGTAACAGGCTGTTGTTGGTTCTGTTAGATGGTAACAGGGGGTTGTTGGTTCTGTTAGATGGTAACAGGCTGTTGTTGGTTCTGTTAGATGGTAACATGCTGTTGTTGGTTCTGTAAGATGGTAACAGGCTGTTGTTGGTTCTGTTAGATGGTAACAGGCTGTTGTTGGCTCTGTTAGATGGTAACAGGGGGTTGTTGGTTCTGTTAGATGGTAACAGGGTGTTGTTGGTTCTGTTAGATGGTAACAGGCTGTTGTTGGTTCTGTTAGATGGTAACAGGCTGTTGTTGGTTCTGTTAGATGGTAACAGGGGGTTGTTCGCTCTGTTAGATGGTAAGGTAACAGGGGGTTGTTGGTTCTGTTAGATGGTAACAGGGGGTTGTTGGTTCTGTTAGATGGTAACAGGGGGTTGTTGGTTCTGTTAGATGGTAACAGGGGGTTGTTGGTTCTGTTAGATGGTAACAGGCTGTTGTTGGTTCTGTTAGATGGTAACAGGGGGTTGTTGGTTCTGTTAGATGGTAACAGGCTGTTGTTGGTTCTGTTAGATGGTAACAGGCTGTTGTTGGTTCTGTTAGATGGTAACATGCTGTTGTTGGTTCTGTAAGATGGTAACAGGCTGTTGTTGGTTCTGTTAGATGGTAACAGGGGGTTGTTGGTTCTGTTAGATGGTAACAGGGTGTTGTTGGTTCTGTTAGATGGTAACAGGCTGTTGTTGGTTCTGTTAGATGGTAACAGGCTGTTGTTGGTTCTGTTAGATGGTAACAGGGGGTTGTTCGCTCTGTTAGATGGTAACGTAACAGGGGGTTGTTGGTTCTGTTAGATGGTAACAGGGGGTTGTTGGTTCTGTTAGATGGTAACAGGGGGTTGTTGGTTCTGTTAGATGGTAACAGGCTGTTGTTGGTTCTGTTAGATGGTAACAGGGGGTTGTTGGTTCTGTTAGATGGTAACAGGCTGTTGTTGGTTCTGTTAGATGGTAACAGGCTGTTGTTGGTTCTGTTAGATGGTAACAGGGGGTTGTTGGTTCTGTTAGATGGTAACAGGGGGTTGTTGGTTCTGTTAGATGGTAACATGCTGTTGTTGGTTCTGTAAGAGCACCATGGCAGCATGCTCTTGGAGATGGTTCCATGTCTCAGTCATGACTTTGTTTCTCTCCTCCACAGATTCAACCCTGAAACACAATCCAGACAAACACACACAGAACAATTATATACAATAGACTACTGTACAAAACACCCAATTACACAATACACAGACAAACACACACAGAACAGACAGGACAATTATATACAATAGACTACTGTAGAAAAACCCCAATTACACAATACAGACAAACAGTCTAATATTAAGGAAGTCTCAAGGTTTTGCTCGCCTGAGGTACAGTACCTCATGATAAGCTGTAGACCCACTATCTACCAAGAGAGTTTTCATCTATATTATTCGTATCCGTCTATTTACCACCACAAACCGATGCTGGAACTAAGACCGTACTCAATGAGCTGTATAAGGCCATAAGCAAACAAGAAAATGCTCATCCAGAAGCGGCGCTCCTAGTGGCCGGGGACTATAATGCAGGCACATTTAAATCCGTTTTACCTAATTTCTACCAGCATATTAAATGTGCAACCAGAGGGGAAAAAAACTCTAGACCACCTTTACTCCACACACAGAGACGCATAGAAAGTTCTCCCTCGCCCTCCATTTGGCAAATCTGACCATAATTCTATCCTCCTGATTCCTGCTTACAGCAAAAACTAAAGCAGGACAGGAAGTACCAGTGACTCGCTCAATACGGAAGTGGTCAGATGACGCGGATGCTACGCTACAGGACTGTTTCACTAGTACAGACTGGAATATATGTTCTGGGATTCATTCGATGGCATTGAGGAGTTTACCAAATCAGTCACTGGCTTCATTAATAAGTGCATCAACGGCGTAGTCCCCACAGTGACCGTACGTACATATCCTAACCAGAAGCCATGGATTACAGGCAACATCCACACCAAGATAAAGGCTAGAGCTGCCGCTTTCAAGGAGCGGGACACTAATCCGGACACTTATAAGAAATCCCGCAATGCCCTCAGACGAACCATCAAACAGGCAAAGCGTCAATAAAGGACTAAGATTGAATCCTACTACACCGGCTCTGACGCTCGTCGGATGTGGCAGGGCTTGCAAACTATTACAGACTACAAAGGGAAACCCTGCCGCGAGCTGCCCAGTGACACGAGCCTACCAGACAAGCAAAATGCCTTCTATGCTCGCTCGCTTCGAGGCAAGCAACACTGAAGCATGCATGGGAGCACCAGCTGTTCCGGACGACTGTGTGATCACGCTCTCCGTAGCCGATGTGAGCAAGATGTTTAAACAGGTCAATATTCACAAGGCCGCGGGGCCAGACGGATTACCAGGACGTGTACTCAGAGCATGCACGGACCAACTGGCAAGTGTCTTCACTGACATTTTCAACCTCTCCCTGACCGAGTCTGTAATACCTACATGTTTCAAGCAGACCACCATAGTCCCTGTGCCCAAGAAAGCGAAGGTAACCTGCCTAAATGACTACCGCCACGTAGCACTCACGTCTGTAGCCATGAAGTGCTTTGAAAGGCTGGTCATGGCTCACATCAACACCATCATCCCGGAAACCCTAGACCCACTCCAATTCGCATACCGCCCCAACAGATCCACAGATGACGCAATCTCAATCGCACTCCACACTGCCCTTTCCCACCTGGACTGGACAAAAGGAACATCTATGTGAGAATGCTGTTCATTGACTACAGGTTAGCGTTCAACACCATAGTGCCCTCCAAGCTCATCACTAATCTAAGGACCCTGGGACTAAACACCTCCCTCTGCAACTGGATCCTGGACTTCCTGACGGGCCGCCCCCAGGTGGTAAGGGTAGGCAACGACACATCTGCCATGCTGATCCTCAACACGGGGGCCCCTCAGGGGTGCGTGCTCAGTCCCCTCCTGTACTCCCTGTTCACCCATGACTGCGTGGCCAAGCACGACTCCAACACCATCATTAAGATTGCTGACGTTCAACAGTGGTAGGCCTGATCACGACAACGATGAGACAGGTCAGAGACCTGACAAGTAATTTTTACAACAATTGTTTACAGACAGATTATTTCACTTATAATTCACTGCATCACAATTCCAGTGGGTCAGAAGTTTACATACACTAAATTGACTGTGCCTTTAAACAGCTTGGGAAATTCCAGAA